>OX101809.2:3581977-4161977 GCA_944452925.2 Chrysolina oricalcia | reverse complement strand
AATCGTTAACCTAAGTTTTTGTCAAAATTCAAAAGATACTGACTAATAAGAATTGAATAAAACTGATGGAAAACCAATTTTCAAGCTTTTGTACAAATGACTAAAAATATTAAATATGTTTTTAATTTAAACAAATGCACTAAAAATTTGGATTGAAAACAATTTTTTTTGATAAAACGAACATTTTCGATTTGTTTGAATGGTTGCAAATTTATCGAAGTACAAATACGAAAATATTTTTCTTTTGATTTTTTCCTCATTTCCGAGTTGCAGGCGGGGTTGCAAATTAATGAAAACATTGTATGTTGTACATTTGCAACCATTATTCAAGACTTTTGTAAAAATCCCGATACTTATATTAATAAAAAAAAAATTAATGAAAAAATAGGTTGCAAATTAAAGCACTTCTCAAGAACAAAATTTTAGTTATTTTTCTCGATATTGCAGAACTTTTGGAATTTTCTTAGAAAAATTTGGATTATAAACATATTAATTTGATGAAACGAACATTTCTATTTTCTTTAAGTGGTTGAAAATTTATCAAAAGATGTAAACTGCTATTTGTTAATACTTCTGAAGTTTGCAGAACTTTTGCAATTTTTCCGCGCAAATAATACGAAAATTCATTGAATCCTGGTGTTGATCATCTTCCGTTCGGAAAAAAGGGTTGCAAAATAACACTTAATATCATTTGAACATTCTCTTCATTCCACTGAAGTTTTAAAAGTTTACTGGCCTATAAGTGGTTCTTCATGAATCACCCCCTTCAGTTTTTCGTTCATCTTTTGTTGGTTTTGGGATTATTCATATTTAGATGTTTCCTCGTACTCTTTGCAATTGTTCACGCGGTATATTTTGGAGGAAATCATCTCTGCTCTTGGAGAATTTGTTAAGTCAGGTAAGCATCTCTGTATGGTCATCTTGCCATGAGCTCAGAACTTTTTCGTTATGTTTTGAAACTGAGAGGCCTTCGTGACCTTCCTATGACTGGCATGATTTGTTGAAGAGAGTTAATTTTGATTGTGAAGCACCATTTTAATCTCTCATACCAATTACGGTTTCTGAAATGTTAGGACACGAACCCTGTATGCTTCTTCTTTCTGACAATAAATGTCGATTGATTGAACAAACCCGTCTTATATTTTAGTACAAACTGCGTCATCAGATACTCCCTCATCTGACGTGTCTGCATCGAAAGATGCGACAAAGACTGATCCAAAAGCCGCAGTTGGTGAGTCGATAGACAACTCCACGACCAAAGTTGCTGAGCCGAAAGTGAAATCAGAATCGTCAGAGTCGAAGAAGGAAGAAGCGACTGCCGCTATTCCAGCCGAAGTCAAACCCAAAAAGGAAGAACTCGCCAAAGTCGAACCTAAGGAAGAAGCCGAAGATGCAGACAAAGCCCTGATCAAATCCTCCATCAAACAACCTATTATAAAACTCAGCAGGTTGTCTGAAGAAGATCAGATGTTGATACAGAAGAGTCTCAAGGAATTCATCGAAAGCAAACCCAAACTAGCGAAGAACCTCGGGATTGAGTTATCTGATATCAAGGTGGAAGACGGGTCCGATTCAGAAGAAGAAAAGATTGGAAAACGAAAACGGGACAAAAGGAAACGCAGTAATAGTGGTGATGACTATCAGCCTGATACCTTTTCCGCTCTGGTAGGTAGCAAGAGGAGGAAAATCACGAAAGAGGAGGTCCCGGAACCGGTAGTCGTCAAACCAAAGCTCAGGAGGGTTGAGAAGAAATTCGTCCCGGTTCTCGAAAAGCTTTCTCAGGAAGAACTCATGGAAACTAACACTTATCACAGGTTCAACAAGTCGATCGAGCACGTTTTGAGGTCAGGAGAAGATATTGACGTTAGTGAAATCGGTGAGTGATGATATTGAAAAAGAAAGGAACAGTTTCGTTGTAATATACTTTTTGCAGCGGAAGACGGCATGATTCAGGAGGAATATCTTCTGAGCAGGAATGTCATGCAAGAATTGTGTACCGAATCAGCGAAGCTGAAGATACTCGGAGCCATGGAAATGATCCCGACGGAGAAACTTACAAGGCTTCTGAACATCCTAGAACTAAACATACGCGGAGGAGACCGAGTGTCTCCCATATCTGATGTAAGTTTTTGTTTATCTACCTTGTAACGTCATGCCGGGGCTTACCTCGGCACCCACTGTTTGTAACATCTCTTCCGATACCACACACTTCCCGAAATATAATAATAATAGATTTTATTGTTCAAGAGTGCGTTAACATACAGAAGTACGGTTTTATACATAGTTCGAGAACAAAAATCAGAGTTCGGTCTCATCAGTAAGTTGAATTACCGAGGAGATGCGCTCTTCCATATCATCAGAGTATGAAAACGTTCCGAGCGGACTCGAAACAAATTGTCATAAGACTTAAGTCAAATCATAGGAATGTTCATCAATGATTGGTTGGAATAAACGGTTCAACCAATTGACGAATATTCTTCCTTGTGACCAAAAACTTATGACTTATAACTGCTGCATAAATCCACCATAACAGTATATTGAATGAAATAAAGGATTATATATTAAAAATAATATACTTTATGATAAAATAAAAAGTTGAATACTAACGAGAGAAATTCAAATATGGCGGCAACTATGATGGTTTTAAATTCTGTCTGCGACTGATATGTCTAGACTACTTAATTCATTTACCCAGTCGGTGACTATATTGGGACAAATGAATAATGGCTCAAACAAAAAAAAAGAAGGTTGTTTGTTAGTTTGCCCATAACCCAAAAAAATCACTTACCAGCTCTTTGGCTTTCTCCTGTACTTCGTTACGGAGTATTGAACAATTCTGTACAAACAAAAAAAGTGTAGTTTCTGGCAAAGTTCAGTTCGCGACCAGATTCAAATATACTTAGAACTCCAACAAATTTGGAGCTAAGAAGTTCACAATTTCTTCACACGCTTCGAAACCCGTTGTCAGCTTCACTTTTACAACAAGAATTAAAAACCAAACTCTGGCTCAAATTATAATCACGCCTTGGGTCTTCGATCAACCGTTTGATTCTCTTGCCGACCCCGTCTTTTGATGTCGCCTCTGTTCATAATTACAAATAACCAAAAAAATGTCAAACTTTCAGGTGAAAACATCTACAATAAATTATTGTTCAGCATTAAAGACAATTCATAATCATTATAATACTTAAAAATTCATACAACATTCAGTATAAACGATACCTGAAATACCAAATGGAAACACTATTAGTAAATATATGTAATTTCATAAAGAGTAAAACCATTCTTATAGGATGCTGTTGAATATATCACACATCGTATAATATGATATTAAAATAAACTAACATTATCATATTATGTCCAATCTTTATTAACCCTACAATCAAAATAGTTCAAATAGTATAACATGGTCCTTCAATTTCAACAACAGCTCAGATCTGGCATACTTTCAGACATCTCGTCGAAAATAGCGACATATTTGAAAAAAGGAGTATCAATAAATGAATCTGATTGGTGGATGGCGTGACTTGATAGTAAGCGTGGGTGGGGATTGTCTATTGTTACGCCTCACCCACTCCAACTTTGACAAACTCTTCGTTGTCGTTATTCAGTGGGTGGCGCGACTTGTCGGTAAGGGTGGGGGCCGTCTATTGTTGCCTATCATCTACTCCAAATTTTCAGTGTGTTATTCCTGCAATGCTTTTGCTCTTAGCCTAGGATACTAAACGAGTTCAATTTCAGGAAGACAATGAGAGTATACGTCAGTTGTGGCTCGAAACGGCCATGGAGAGGGTCATGGGAGCAGCAGATGCCTGCTTGGTTTGTATGTACATAATGACATCTCGCAACATGTCTAAGCGTGTCTACTTGGAAGAGGTGATAGATCGAGTGGTGCTCTATATCAAATACCAGCTTCATAATACGATATTCCCGTCGTTCGACTCGACTTATAGGTTAGATAACAAAAGGAAAGATGGCCGACGGAAGAAATCTGCTCAAGTATCGGAGAAAGGCGTTGTGGTTTTGTATACGAAAATATCTGAGCTGGTTAATTTACTAGCCGAACTACTGAATATTCAAATTTTAACCGACACGTCTGTACTTCACGCGTCGTCAATGGGAGTTTCGCCGTTCTTTGCTGAAAACGTCAGTGAGCTGCAGTTGGCATGCTTGAAACTTGTCACAACGGTAAGAGTCATTTCAGTAGTGGTGGGAATTGAGGCCTTAACATGGTTTATTTTCAGATTTTCACGAAATATGAAACACATCGAAGGCTACTTTTAGATGATATTTTGGCTTCGATCGCACGTCTTCCTAGTACAAAACGTAGTTTAAGAACCTACCGTTTAAACAGCGAGGAGCACATACAAATGCTCACGGCTTTGGTGTTGCAGCTCATACAGTGTGTAGTATGTTTACCTGACAACTTCTTGCGAAGTAAAGAAGCCAAAGAGAAGAATCTGTCTAGCGACAAACTTCCACCGGTAAGGATATTATATTTTGAAAATAACTGTATGCTCTGATGGTTTACGTTTCCAGGTTGATACAGACGTTTTTATTTGTAACAAGTATGAGAAAGCCACTTCCATAGCAGGTACATTCCTTACTGTGTTTTTGAATAAGTGTGGTAACAAGCAAGAAGACATCGATTATAGGCCATTATTTGAAAACTTCGTGCAAGATTTGTTGTCGACCGTAAATAAACCAGAGTGGCCGGCTACGGAACTGTTGCTTTGCTTATTGGGAAAAATGCTCGTTAAAAATTTTTCAAATAAGGGAACGGACATGTCTCTTCGTGTCGCTAGTTTGGATTATCTCGGGGTAGTGGCTGCCAAGCTCAGACGAGACAGCGTATTATCTAGATGTGAGCTGAATACCATAGATCAGATGATAAGGGATATCAAACAAGAAGAACTGAAAGATAGCGACGAGCCATCCTCAAAAGTCAAGGTAAGATAAAGCGTCTTTCAGTGTATCCAGCAGTACAATTTTATTTCAGAAAAAGAACAACTCTGCCTTTACGGACGAAGAACGTAGTCAATTCTTGCAGCGTGTTCTGCTAGATTTTCTGGCTGTAAACGCCCAAAACGATGAAGCTTACAAGTACGCACGGCATTTTTATATCACACAGTGGTACAAAGAATCTGTTAATGAAAAAACGCAAATTGCCACCGGCGAAAAGAAAAACAACCACAGGGCGAAGAAGTACGTTGAAAGCGAAGACTCGGATAGTGAAAAGGAAGAGAAAAAGAGCAAGAAGGCTTCCGCTGACCAAGAGAATGCTGAACGGTTTCAGCAGATAGAGGAAAAAAAGAAGTTTCTGTTGAAGAAGATCAAGCCATTTCAAGAAACCATGTCTTCTGGAAATCGCGTACAGATTTTTCAGACGTACATAGATTACAGCAGCGCGGAACTCATCGCTCAATTTTTAGCGTCAAAAAGATATTTTTCGCAAAGCTTCGATCAATACCTGAAAGCGGTAAGTAGTTCTTTCATTTCTCTACACGGTACCGAGTTATTACTGATCACTACTGTGTGGTTTGGCTGAGTTGACGTCCAATAACATAACCTAACTCTTTCAGATCCTTATTGTTTTGAAGGAAACTTCAATTGCTATTAGGACGAAAGCAATGAAGTGTCTGACCATGATTGTGGAAGCTGATCCCTCTGTGTTGGGTAGGCACGACATGCAGATGGGAGTGAACCATTCTTTCCTCGACCATTCAACTTCTGTGAGAGAGGCCGCCGTCGATTTAGTAGGAAAATTCGTTTTAAGTCGCCCAGAACTGATCAATAAGTATTACGAAATGTTATCAGCTCGAATATTGGATACGGGTGTCAGCGTAAGGAAGAGGGTGATAAAAATATTGAAGGATATATGCATAGAATGTCCGGAGTTTCCGAAGATCCCCGAGATATGCGTCAAAATGATCAGGAGGGTGAACGACGAAGAAGGAATCAGAAAACTAGTCATGGAAGTGTTTCAGAACATGTGGTTCACTCCAACGAAGGATACTTCTTTGTTGAGGAAAGTTGTAAATATCACCGACGTGGTAGCGTCTTCTAAAGATATTGGATTGGAATGGTTCGAACAGCTGTTGCTCAGTGTGAGTACCACTTTTATTAGAAAACTTTTATCGTATTGTCCGGCCTGAATTCACGGTGTCACTCTATAATATTGTAATAGCTATTGAAAATACATATATGAAATTTAATAACCCCACTTGTATTAAGTTCGGCGTGTCCTTGTGATAACACTTCAACTGACCATTGCTTCATAAATTAGCTTTGAACATTTCTTCTTCGTTCCAGTATTATGGCATTAGCTACTGGCGACGATAAAGTTCGGACTGAATGCCAAAAGAGCAAATACAAAAAGACTTACCCCAGAGTTAAATTCTATAAAGCCTCGATTTCTATGTGGATTTCATATTTATAGGAACGCGTAACTATCGTATTGAACCGTAGCAAATTAAATGAAAAAGTATGTCCTAACTTTTTAACAGCTTGAAAACACAGCTTCTGGAACCAGAAGCTCAGAATCTATACGAAAGTAAAAATTCCTTACAGCAAGTAGTGCTTGCCTAAACAACGGGTCGACGTGATAAATGAGTCGAAAAGAAACAGCTCCATGGCAATAAAGAAAAGATTCAGCCAACTGTTCCCTCAGAGCCCATTTCGTCATTACAATATGATGAAGAATAATAATGATAATAACCGAGGTCTAACGAAGCATACACGGGAAGGTATTAAATATGTACAATCTTTCGGACTGGTAGGTTGCAGGCATATATTTATCTTATAGGGTGGACTTTCTAACGCTCTGCAATCACCCAGACAGATGCAAAAAAAATGCTTTGTTATAAGTCTAACAAACTTGAAGCCTTTATCACAAAACTAGCTGTCAGCTGTCTCCAATTTGCACTATGGTCAAGTTGCAGGTGCTGATTGCTAAGTTCTGCATTATTTTCCAACGTTTCAAGTTAAATAACTCTTTTGTTTGACCTTTCAAGCCAAAAGTATTTCTGTTTTTGAGTCAATTTTCATTTGGATTTCCCTTTGTAGTTATTTAAACCAAAGGAAGATAAGGACGACTCAACCAAAGTCGCAACCGAACCCCCGAAAGCATTGCTTCTTGCTTGTCGCCAAATAGTGGACTGTTTGATCGAGAATGTGCTAAGCCTTGAAGAGAGTACAGATAATAGCGGATCATCCCAGCGTCTCGTGGCTTGTCTCACTACTCTCTTTTTATTCGCCAAGATAAGACCGCAGCTTCTCGTGAAACACGCCAGTACTTTGCAACCGTATCTAGGCTTGAAGTGTCAGTCAGCGGGGGACATACAGATCATCAGTAGTGTTGCTAGAATGCTGGAGTTGGTCGTTCCCTTGATGGAACATCCTAGCGATTCTTTCCTTGCTCAGCTGGAGGAGGATGCTATGAAGTTAGTCTTGCAACATGATCGACCAATAGTCAGTAGCTGTCTGTCGTGTTTGGGTTCTATCATCAACAAGGTTACCCATAACTACAAGCTTATCAGGGATTGTTTCAAGAAATACTACGAGTATTTGATAAGGTATAAGAACTGGGTGGAGATGGACTATCGAATGTGCCAGGAAGTGAAATACAGGGGTCTGTTCCGGAGGGCTCTTTTCATTGTTGGTCTGTTGCTGCGCCACTTCGATTTCAAAGATCCAGAGGTGCTGGGGGAGATGTCGGTGAGTATTTGGGTGTGGGTTCTGGATATTCGTTCGACTGACCTAAATTTTTCAGCCTGAAACGAAAGATGAGGTGTATCAAACCATGACATTTTTTCTACAAAGAGACGATATTGATATTCAAGCCAATACGTTGAAGGCCATCGGTAGTATTTGCATAAGACACTACGAGTTCATGTTGGAGAACGAACTGAAGCTGTTTTATCACAGGCAGTTAACGTCAGAAGACGCCCCTTTGAGGATGAAAGTTGAAGTACTTATTAATATCGAGAATTATCTCGTGGAGGAGGAAAATAGGATGATTCAACAGGATTTAGAATGTAAGTAGTTTGGCGGAGGCTAACAGGTTAGTTTTCACTTTGTTATTTCAGGGTCTAAGTTGTCCAAGCAGGAAAACCTGAAGGAAATGGGTGATGTATCTTCTGGAATGGCCAGTACGGTAATTCAGCTCTATCTGAAAGAAATCATGCAATCCTACATACACCACAACCTCCAAGTTCGTCAGCCAGCACTGCGGGTTATACAGTTAGTTTTGCAACAGGGTCTGGTGCATCCAGTACAGATAGTGCCGTATTTAATATGTATGAGTACAGATTGTGAGAAAATGGTTTCGCACAGTGCGGATAAACAATTATTAGACATTGAGAAGAAATATCCGGGGTTCATCCACACAAAGTCATCTCTCGGTATTAGGTTATCTTATCAGTTACAAAAAATACTGCAGGACGATGGTATCGCTAGGGGTTCGCGGGTCAAAGAACAAGGTGAATATCCGAGTGCGTTAAACGGATATTTATACTCTATACTTCGTAGTTCCAGACAACAAAGACGTGCCTTAATACTTAATATTTTGAAACAATTCGACGAACAAGCTGTGAGTTACCGTAGTTTCATTACAACCTTTGTTACTTACTCTATATATCTTTCGTCGTGACACTCCTTTTTTGTTGCAGCGTACCACCTTATCTTATATGTTGTACCTGGCGGATAACATTGCGTATTTTCCGTATCAAGTTCAAGATGAACCGCTTTTCATCGTCCACCACATCGATATTATGATCTCAGTGTCAGGAACAAATTTGCTTCAGTCGTTTCGAGAGGTAAGATTTTCACGGCACCAGAGGTTTACATGTGTAAACGTGGTGGCCCCGAAACGGACCCTCGGATCACTCAAAAATAAACTGTCATTGTTAGAGGTGAAACTTGTGTTTTGATATCCATTTGTTTTCCAGGGTTTGGTTTTGACTGAGGGACAGAATAAAATCGTTGGTAGCGAGAATAGCGAGGCTGTGAATGTCGTGTCTGCCCTAGACGAAGACGATGACGACGAAGAAGCTTTAGTATCTCGTGTACCTGAAGACACAACCAACTTGCAGGCTTGCATAACTGCTGCTCAAGGTTGTTTGCTCCTTCTCATGCTGAAGCAGCATATAAAAGATGTTTATGGTCTCAGTGATGGGTGAGTGTGGCAATGTGCAGCGTAGATCTGGATTGTTTTTGACGTTTGTTTTCTTTGCAGCAAAATACAACAGTATTCACCGTCTGAAGCGGCTAAAGTTTATGAAAAAGCAATACAACGCAGGTCCAATGCTCTCTTTAATCCAAAGGCAACTGTGCAGAAGCTCAAGGAAGGTAACCCACCCGAATACTTGGATGAGGAAGGAAGGCGGGATATTATCCGTCAGTATGTAGACGTGAGTATTGAGTCTTTATTTATGGGAATAGGGACCACAAGGTAGGAAATAATAATAATAACATTTATTATTCCCAAGAAGCAATAATATGTTTATAACAGGGAACATTAACTGATGTATTGAAAACATTGGTAATTTATACATACATGATGAATAAGCAGTAAATGAATAAGGTATAGGAATATTTAAAGAATGAAATAATATTATGTTAATAAATATTTCTTCAATTTAATTTTGAAAGCTGTTAAACTTTTTGTGAGTTTGAGGAACTTTGGTAAATTATTATACTGAATTATATATACCATTGTGATGAATAGATCTTTTGCCAATATCTGTTTTAACCTTAATGAGAGATAATTCATTAGCTTGCCTTTGAAACAAGTGGTCTCATAGATCAGTTTGAACTTTTTTCTAATTTATTTTCAGTTCAAACAGTTGATGCTTCAGCTCGATCCCGAGGATGCGGACGATGAAGAGAACGCCCCAAAGGTGCTGACAGCATTGGCAAGCACCAACGTTAACCCCCCTCCCAACCAAACTGGAGCTCCTTCGTCGATACTTACCGAGGCTGACCAAGTAGCGCTCGATAATTACAAGGTAAGGGTGGAAACTGCTCTGCGGGTATTTCGTATCTGACTTATGCTTCATCATTGTCAATTTTACCGCAACATTTGTTTTTTTAAAACTTTCTAATGTAGTTAACCAATTTTTAAAAATGGCATGCAATGTGGCCTCGAGAAAACCCAGCAAAGTGGCAGAGGCTAATGTATTTCTCACATTCGCGAATATGGATTATTGATATATTGTATACTTCTTACTGATCCTGCAGAAAGTACTTAGCCCCTTTTGCTGTTTTCTAGCTGTTGTTTTTCGTTCAATAATGAAATAACCAGTGATGTAGGAATTACTTTTTTGTCTAGTAACTAGATATAAACTATAATTGGATAACAATAATATGAATAAAACGACTTTAATACGTTTAAAGCAATAATTGGACATCAATAATATGAATACAACGACTTCATGGCTGTTAAAACTATAATTGGACACCAATAAAAAAATTCAGCTTGAAGGACCAAAATCTGGCCCGAAGGACCAAAAAATTGCTATCTCGGGTTCATAATGAGTAATTACACAATACCGAAACGGATGGTTGAATTGATCCATTCAAGAAGTCTGAAAATATTGAAATTTTTCTTCACAATCACGAAATCATCAAATCTAACCTTACCAAACCTAATTTGACCAAAATTGGAAGAAAAAGGTACCACAAAAATTCGCTTTTTTTCAAGAAATGAAAAAAAAATCGTAGGAGCTTTTTGTAAAACAAATATCCTGTGACAATTTGAATTTTTGACTTTTCATATTTATTTCTCTCAACATTCGATAATCTACTTATTACAAAAAATGCCATTTGAATTTAATGCGATTCTACAACATTTACAATGATAAATGAGAACCTCTGACCGAATGCAAAAATGTACTTTTTTACCCTAGAAACTATATTTGACAGAATTTTCCCAATTTTATGAATCCAATCAAGGACATTTCTGTTTTTCAACAAAAATGGCGGAAGAGTAATAACAAGTGGCAACAAATAGTTTGAACTCATGTAAAAAAATTTGTAATGTCTTGTCAACAAAAGCCTTTTGTTATTATTATTACGTACTTTTTGATTAATAACGAATTAATTAATCAATCAATTTGTAGAAGTAGATTCTCTCATCCCATAATATGATTCAAAATCACCACATACATTGGGTTCTAATTGATTCAACTCACATCATTCATAACAAAAGATTCGTAATCTCTTGAACACAAAGGCCAAATACACAAATATTCGTGACAACCAACTTCATTCAGAATTTCGAAAATCAAAAATATGCCTACCTTAAAGTGTTTCCTCACTCTGTCGTGGATTTCGAGTATAATAGCCTCAACTAAACCGTTGAGGCCGATGGACACACAAATTGAGTTTTTTTTCTGATTTCCAGACTGAGTGGAATAGAATCAATTCTCATAGAAATATCAAATTTGAATTTTTTGATGATCACAATAATTTTTCCCTACTTGGTTTCGAGAAAGCACAAAGCGGAACCACCAATGAAGGACACTACACTGCTCACTGTAAGCATCCATATTCAGGCCTTTGGCACGAGTACGACGACGCGATTGTTTCCACTATTTCTTCGAAATCCTTTGTGAGCGGAAAAGCGTATCTGCTCTTCTATGAGAAGGAGAGCACTATTTCACCCATTTGAGATTTTTTTGTTTCGTTTTATTTATTTCATTTTTTCTTTATGTTACATTTTATGTTGAAATATTTACATTGTATTCTTTAGACAAACATTATATTATATATATCATCAATATTTCTATTTTCAAGAAGTCAATTATTGGTTTACTGTATGTCTGTATACACCATTAAAGGAAAACTCTATTATATTGCAAAAGCTATTACCAACAACTTATACCAGATTCAGGAACAGAAAGTCAAAAATCCTAAGACCGTCCCTGGAGACACTTGCGCTCTATTGCGCAAACTCATAGGTTGGTGTATCTGCCGTAGGGGGACCACGTTATTCTGAACTAATTGGCGTTCTAGTGTTTATTATATTTCTATGGTATGACCTCGTTTGTGTCGCAGTGATAGTAATGAATATTCGGGATTGTTTCTTTTTGTAGCAGATACGTATTTTTTTGCAGGATCCTCCGCCGAAAGTGCCCAAATTGGTGATATCGAATCGAAGGTTTGATAGTGATACGAAGCGTACCCCGCGAACCCAAAGGTCGGCGGAAAAAGCGAAAAAGCATAGACACAAAAAGAAGCGGAGAAAGTTCGTGAACTCTTCGGGCGACGAAAGTGAAAACGACTTTAGTGACCCGGACTTCTTGGCCTAGCTATGCGCCCAAATGAACAGGTTACACTGTTCTGACTGTACAGTGAGTTTTAGTTTAATTGTCGGCGAAACAAAATACATGGATTATGAAAAAAAGAATGTTTTTATAAACTGAAAATTATAAAAAGGAATTTTGTATGATGTAGTAACGCACTTTTAATTGTAAATGAAATGTGGTGATTGTTCTAATTATCGTTTCGTCTTGCAGAGATTTTCACATCTTTTATTATAAATATGATAGAGTACTATTGCATGTGAGGGTCTCTTCAATCGTTTTGTATAGTTTTCTTATGCATTTTTTATCAATTTAAATCGGGATATAAACATCAAATGAGCATGCACGTCTGCCATTTGAACGGATTTCGAACCCAATATTTTTCTGCGCTGCTGCTGGTTCTTACTTCGGTTCGTTTCAGGGTGCTATACGAGCATGCTTGGATCCGTGGGTTTTATATTAGACTAGCAGCTTCGGTAAATTAGACTGGAAATTTAATATAGCGTCATTTCATTTCATACAGAGATAGGTTTCAGAAACTTCTCATTATTTATTACCTGATCATACACCAGTCGAAACTGATGGGAAAATGTTATTTAAAATCGTTATTTTCGTACAAAAACTACTTACCTTTTTTTGTTTAACACCCGATGATGCGATGTACACTTTCTACCACTTCATTGGAATGGCCTAGAATTTGGATGAGGGTACATTGATTTTTTTTCGGTTCAAAGGTTCAAAGGGCTCGGTAGTTTGCGTTGCTGGCGATTAAAGTTCATTTTGTGTAGTTTTTACAAAGCTATAAAAATCACATGATCTTCGAGTTAAAAGTTCCAGCTCAACGATTATAATAATATGCCTTTCTGATTTAATAAAGGCTGGTTTAGATAAGCAAAACAATTGATTTGGAGGATTTCAGTTCTCAATAAAAATTAATATTCTCTTTGAAGAAATGGCCCTTTTGAAACTTCAGTAAAATATACTTTGCACTAATTTTCTCCATTATCAAGAATTTCTGTTCTTCAGAGTTACGTAAAATTTCTTTTGGGATAACCTCTATTATGGTATATACCTTGGCATGTTTCATGATGCAACACCAAGACTCCAATAGATCCGATAGAATCTCTTTCATCAAGCACTGACTCCTCCCATTTCCTGTGACGTTATTTAAACTACCAATCGAATATCTCCCGTCAGTGAAATTCCAGTTGAATTCGACATTCCAAATATTTCTTGAGATAATGATAGGCTCCATGATTCCACATTGGTTAGATAGTTGTTTTTATTAAGTGGCTCAGGTCTGATTCAATACGTAATGTCGTAAATAAGTTGGGAAACGCGATCGTTTTTTTTTTGTGAAAAGTAAGGTTGATCAATTTCTGCAAATGTGGCGATGAATTATTGAAGTAGTGTAAAAAAAATCAAAACTGCTTTTCAGTTAAGTGACATCGGGTAATTATGATTTCTTTGAAACTTGTTGAATATTATATTCACACTTAAAATTATACATTTTTTTAACAACTGTTGAATTTATATTAAGCCTCTTTGGGGGGGTTAGTTCAGTAACTGTGCTAACCTGCCAATGTTTTATCATATTTATGTAATTTAATATTTGACCCTTTTTCAAATTGCAAAACCAGTGGTCTGGTATGCATTTTTAAACTTTCTTGTGAACCCCGGTTCTCGAACAGTTCTAAGCATTCGCACATTCAAGTCTAGGAAGTGTACTCACCCAAAACTTGTCAAGTGTGCTACTACTTGGTTCGGTTCTTGCTTGGAAACAAAACACAGTCTAGAGTGTGGCCTTTGTTGATATGATTTTTAGCCAGCACCTGATGGGAAACTGCCCTAACCACATTTGAAACTGAGCAGACTTTTGAATTGTTAGGAGTGGAAACTATCAACTTTGAAGGGGTGGTTTCAGTATTGTAGTTACCAACCAGAATTTCGCCAAAAGTGATATAGTTTACTTTTTGGGGGTAATACTTTGCTACTCTCGTCCATAAAAATAATGATCAAATATAAGAGAGTAGTAAAGCAATGGCAACACATTTGCGCATGATTTTGTTATTGTTTGAAAAGTATGTAGCCGAAAAGTGAAATCTGGTTTGGACATCTTGTTTTTCTGTAAATATTCCTGCCAACTCCGGAAACATTATGAGTAAAATTGAAATTATGGAACAAATAAGTTACTATTTCACACTTCTTTGTACAGTGCACATGGAGTTTTCGCATAACCCAGAACATTCATTGGTTTTCTTTCACTACACACATGCGCAAAATTAGAAACACTCAATATATTGATGAATTTTGATCAACACTAACTTTGTTATTTCAAGTCCGATTCAATTGCTTGTCTTTCTATAGTGTAGGTGAATTTATAACAAATTTAAATAGTTTGTAATTTTAAGAAATTCAGGCATATGCCCACATTATACAGGTTGATACAAAATTGCATTTTTCTCTAACTTTGAAACAATCCATGGAATGGCTAAGCCATAACACATCCTGTACTTTCTTATTTTGTTACCAAGCTTTTGTAAAATAATAATATATTTGATCAACAATAATTTATCATAACCATTGCAATGATATTCTTAACAAATTGCCGAGAGTGTCAGACGAACCACAAATATATAAATGAATTCGTCAAGTGTGTAAAAGTTCTTTTGGGTCAAGAAATCTTTGAGCCTAATTTTGAAAATGAAAATATTTGGCGCACTTCTTCTGGTAATTTATTATAGATTCTGCAGCCATTGTAATACAAGTTTTTTATCTTTTACAAAACAAAAGTTATTGTAGCAAATAAAATAAAAAGACATGAAAGGTACAGATATAGCATGATAACCAAATGAGAAATTACAGGGCGCTTTAGCCACTCCATAGATTGTTTTAAAGTGGACGTAAAAAGGCACTTTTTGCAAATTTGTGTGGATTCCTTTTAGATTTACCTACGCTATATGAAAACAAACAAACAAATCTGACCTGAATATCTGTTATTGATGAGCAAACTTCATCAATAATGTCAGTGTTCCGCTAAATTTGCCGGTGTGTGTATATTCTTCGATGTTCCGTCCAATCTACTCAACGCAAATCTAGGATTTGAAAATAGTTTGTCGAGTGTCCGAACAGCGTACAGTTAGATCCAAAAATTTGGTATATACATTCTTGTATGTGTTGAAATTTTCGTCTTGCGCGGAGGGAGGGAATGAAGTAGACTTTTTGGAGTCATAATAAACTAAATCACTTTTACTTTAAAAACATATCTGAATTGTAGGCGGTTCATTTAAAGTGTTGAAAGTGTACAAATCCTGGTTATGATTCCGAAAGAATGCTTTAAACCCTGCTAAGGATATTTGTTGGAATACCAATGAATAAATTGAATGCGTCCTACTTTTTTTGTTATTTTTTTTCCTACTGATTAACTAGCCTGTTTTAAATTTAGAATTCATGTTCCTCGAGCAAAAAGTATATTGAAGACCCTTTCCCCTTAAACTAACTCCTGTTCATGCTCTAATATCTAATAACTTTTAAGCTATTCAGTACAGAGTATTGCATGGTCCAAAATTTGATACTCTTTGATTGGACATTGTTTGACCATGAAAAATTCAACTTAGGATCCTGCATTGACCGTTAGTACTGAAGTTTTTTGTATATTTTTAAAGAACCTGCGATGTTTTATTATTCATGTTATATTCGGATGAACAAGGTAGGGAGGTATTGTAATGCCTGTCTTCAATATATTTCATAGTAAAACTTGACTAGGGTAATTTTGAACTATGTTCAGTCAGTTGATGGAAGCACCAACTTCAAATAAGTTATTCAACTGTTCATCACTGGTGCAATTGCTTCAAAATTTCGAAAAGCAGTCATTTCATCTTGAATAATTCTTTGTTTCGGAGATAAATTCAAGTAAGTTATGAGAAACAGTGTTTCGTTTTTATTCAACTAAAAAACTGATGAAAGCTTATTAAGACAACCGCTGAAATAATATACAAATGCTCCAGCAACTACGTTATAATTAAAATTCAGAATGAAATGAGTGCTTTTGTTTAAAACGAACTGGTAAACTGAAATAAGTTTAACTTTTGCTACGCAAACAAAACCTGATGTACATACCGAGAGCTCTACAGTCCATTCATCCCGTTTTTTGTATTCATTTCAAGCAACCCCCCCCCCTCAAATATTGATTTGGGCAGGAATGAATCGGTTTGAAGAAAACATTTTGTTTGTCTCTGTATGTATATCGAACAAGATTAATTTCGATTTCAGTATTATGGTTCTCGATATATTATCGATTATTGTTACAATTTCGTGCAATTTGACGTTAGGACGTTCTTAGACTGAATTTTCTACTGCACACTATTATTTTCAACATTGTTACTAAATTTTGAGCAGGTTATTTGAGGTAGTTTATTTATATTTATAATATTAGTTGTGAATTGTTAGTGAATGTGTAATTTCCTTGTAATGATTGTTTGTTTGGGCCATGATTTTAATTTTGTAAATTAATATATGTTTGGTCTAACAAACATGAGTTATTCAGGGTTTTCCATATTGTAAAACTCCCCATTTCTATTTAAATAAATTTATATTTGTAACATTTTTGTTTCTATTTCTATTAGTAAGTCTGGTATCAATGCACATGAAACGTGAATGCAGAGCTGTACTGAGCACTAACAGAAGCACTAAGCCTTCAAAAAAAGTGCTTCCAAGCACCATTGAGCACTTTCAATAGTAAAATGCTTAGAAATTTCCAGCATCCAGCACGTTCGAATAATTTTAAAAATTGAGTAATAGAATATAACTCAACTCAATTTAATTTGTAATAGAAAATAATGAACAATAAAAATGATCCAGGACGACAAAATTGTTATTGAACTTGCTAGCTATTCTTTTTTTGAATTGTTGACAAGAAACTCTGAAAAATAGTTCAACAAAAAACAGAAAGAGATGAAGTACTCTCGAAAAAGACACTTTTACCTCATATCTCTAAAATATTTGACATTTCTATTTGTTATTCATTGATATTTTCACTGTCTTTGTACATGTTTGAACAATAACTGAACAAAATATGTTGCTGTTCAAAAAATATTTATTCCTGCTATAATTATAAATTATATATAGGGTATACATAATTTCCCGCGAATGACGGGAATACAATAACTGTGACAATAACATTTTATAATGAATTAACAGTGGTTAAAAATGGGAAAAATTAAGTTTGGTTTTAAAAGTTCGTTGACTTTTGGGAACCTCTGTCCGCTGAACCTCTACTGACTGAATCCGCGAAAAGTGTTTCCGCTAGATGGCGGTCAAAATTTAGGAGCGAAACATTCATTCATTGGTGTTGTGCAAAATTCCGTTCGAGACTAAAGGTTCGTTCATACCCATGCGAATATTCGCAATAGACGAGGAAAGTGTGTCGTCACAAATGTCATTCTTGTCAAAAACTGATTCCAAACAAAGAATTTTAGGTGACTTTCTTGTTGATGATTTGCTGCTTTGCTTATTAGTTTGTGTTTGGTTGTTTAGATTTTGTTTTTTCAAGCAAAAGAAGTTGAAAAATATTTACGGAAATAATCGGACAAGCTGATTTAAATTTGACTGATGTTTGTTTGGAATCGGTTTTTGACAAGAATGACATTTGTGACGTCATCACTTTCCTCGTCTATTTTTTTTACTGTTCGACTCGTATGGCAAAAAATTAGTGTGAATAACTGAATGATGAATCATCATGTGATTTTTCGGTAATGTAGTAATATTTAACTCCAAATATTGAATAGTACCGTGTTATGATTCATCAATCACCGCAAATTTTTCGCAGTATGAATCAGTCGAATCGCAAATATTTGCAAGGGTGTGAATGAGCCTTAAATTTGCGTTTTTATTGTGTACTTTATATTAGTTCAACCAAACAATTATAGATGGCGTACCCTTTCAGAGACGGATAAGGGTGTTTTTCACGCATTCGAAATTTTCAATAGTTTCTATGCGCCCGAATAAAGTGCATACGAACATGTGTCCGCAAATGTTTCGTTTCGGAGATACAGGGTGTTGAAGTTGAAATCTTATTTTCAATAACTTTTGCAAAAAATATTGTTTTGCACAAAATTTGGTATTATTTTTTATGCAGCAATTTGGATTTTTTATTTTTAAATCTTATTCCTACACCTTTTCTAAACAAAAAGGGTATACATGTTCAACAGCGCTAGGGACAAGCGTTTTTGAGAAATTTGCAATTTCTTCATCGATGCAGGTTATGGGCACGTGGGCGCCAGATGAAGTTGCTCAGAACTTTACAAAAACTGAGTATCTGATAGATCTCTCCAAAATAAATAACTTTTTTTTATCAAGATGCATCGAAAAATTATTCGTTCTCAAAATACAGGGTGTTGAAATTTAAATAAAATATCGGTTTTTCAACATTTTGTATCTTGAGAATGAATTATTTCTCGATACATCTTCGTAGAAAAAAAGTTGTTTATTTTAGCGAGACCTATCACATACTCAGTTTGTGTAAAGTTCTGAGCAACTTCATATGTCACCCAAAGTGACCCCATACCCTGCATCAATATGCAAATTTCTCAAAATCGGTTGCCCCTAGCGTTGTGGAACAGATATACCTTTTTTGCTTAGAAAAGATGAAGGAATAAGATTTAATTATAAAAAATACCAAAAGTTTACTGTCAAAAAAGTTAGGGCAGATTAAGAGAGCTTTCGCAGTGTTACGTAAAAATTAATACCAAATTTTGACTTCTCGCCTCAAAAAAACCCCGTTCACCAAATTTTATACGAAAAAATTATTATTTGCAAAAGTTATTCAAAATAATTGAAAGTTTCAACTTCAACACCCTGCATCTCCGAAACTTTTTATCTTAAAATTAGTAGAAGATTTACCCTTTGAAGTTTGAACAAGTACTTAATAAACACCCTGTATCGTAAGAAAACTGATGGAGAAGTAATAGTTATTTATTTTTTCAATAGAAAAAAATAGAATAATTATTCTTGTATTCCCTATTAGTAACGTAAACATTGGAACTAGCACAACATTCATCCAAATATGCTACAGTTAACACATGCGCAATATCAACTGTTTTACGTTTCAAATTGCGGGATTTTTTATTGTGTATAGGTGATAGTGATAATGACATAGTTGTGTTTTCAATGCATATGCATGGATTGAATTCAAATGGAAATTGAATTGCAAATGAAGTAGATAAATAAAACTATATATTTTTCACTGGGCAAAATTGTTTTACCCTTGTTCTGGAATAGCCTACAAGTACAACAACTTTAAAAAATAGTATATCACATATATTTTGGCCATTATTCATAAAAATTCATAGAGCGGGGTATAACATGAATTCTTGGTGATATTCAACCACTATGCTGTTGGACATCATGTCGTAACTAGTTCGGTTGTGTGGTAGGATGTAGAAGGCCAGACACATTGGTAAGAACAAACCCAGGAACAGGTTCTTCAAAGCAGCACGAGTAAGAGATTTCTGCCAGCCTAGTGGAGTTGCCCCAGTGGCAGAAATTGTCTCTGACAGCCTCCCAGGTACAGGAGTTATTGTTTCTGCTGTTATTACCATTAGTCCCATATATCTCTTGCCAGGTGTTGCACAGAATTTCCCTTGCAGAAAATAGGTCTGAAATGTTTAGAAAAAACTCGCATGAAACATTAGCAATTTCAAAAGGTTGGAGAGGGAATTTTATTACTACCACAATCACTACAAACCTCATATGCGCAAACAACAATACGATGTAAAAGTTCCAAGGTCAATAACTCAATGGCCATTGGCATAGCTACTTCTGAGTTTTCTAAACTTTTCTGGAATGCGTCGAATCCGTAAAATCCCATATCTCTGGAAAAAAATTGTTTTTGAGTATGAGCACAATTCAAGTTTCTTGAATACTGTACAGCCTATTTTCAGTCAAAAAATGACCGAATAAAAACGGGTTCATGTGGTGAAATCTGTTGTTTCAGTTTTCCAAAGTAACAACATACAATGTAAATGTGCTGACAGATAACTTGCTTACATTATATCAAAACTCTCCATGAGAACGAATGTTAAAGCCATTTTGAATAAAAATAAAAGTAAGAAGTCCATAAGTTCAGCTAGTGCTCTCTTCCATAAGGGGGGTATCACAAATTCATAAGTACCAGGTGTGTGAGAAGCTTGTGCTGTAACAAAATACTATCAATGAACCTTCTCAATATGATTATATAGGTACACAACTTACTTGTAGGTGAAATAACATTCCCTAGGTTTCTATTGGTAAGATTATTGACAAACCTCTGAAGCAACACATTCTCAGCATTGACATTCAATAAATTGTGTTGTGTTAAGTTGGCGAATATGTTATTTATTTCCTGGTTTACATTTTCTCTTGTACCATTTTCAGCAGTATTGAATGGAAGACCAGCATTGACACTGTAGTGCCATAACCTAGCTTCATCTAACCATTTTTTCAATTTCTCCAAGTACTCTTCACGTTCCAATTTTTGGATTTTCCAAATGTCTTCCTCTGGTGTTTCTTCATTTTCAGATTTTTCTCGATCAACAGATACCATTTTTGATAAATTATCCACTTTCACATTTCCTGACGTTTGCTTACTAATATGACACAGAACACGTATTTGTCGTATTTTGTAAATTAAACAAAACAATCACATGCGTGAAATGACAACAGAGACGTAATGAAATATGATTGGCTGGTAAAAGTCCTTCATTTTGAATTACCCACACGATGACATGATACGATGACTACGATGTTCACCACAGATATATACTTAGTATACACATGGTCTGTGTTCACATAATATCACAGAACACCTAACCTACAGTTGTTCTGTGATAATATCATGTATTACTTCGTTCGGGAGTAAACTCGGAGTTACCATAGTACAACTCTGGAGCGAACCAAAATTGACTTGTATCTTGTATCCAGGCTGAAATTCTTCTGTCAGAACTATCATTTTATTTCTCAGATTAGTTTTTCATCATTCGAAAGGAAGAATGAATGAATTAAACTACTCCAAACACCTACAAATAAACTGTCTAATCTTAGTCTGAATAATTATGATCTGAAATTCTTTGTTTTTTGCAATAAAAATAACCCGTTATAACATGGAACACTCATTTTTGGAGACGACAATAAAGTGCACGCACGCTCTGTGATTGGTCACTATAATAAAGCAACAGGAGGATCTCAAGTAGCAGAATTCAAAACTGCAATCGTATTTGTTCCATCTCTTATGGTTTACCAGTTATTTGAATTTTTATGGAAAAAAATCAGCCATCTTCCGATGACTAGACGAACTAAAACTCATGGCTCGATCACCTATTTTGTTTTAGTACAGGTTTCTAACCATCGAGTTTAGAAGCTTTTATAGGTATCAACCAGATAGCGCATCTAAAGTCAAAATGATTTAATTTCTGTTCATGTGCAAAAGCTGGCCATTGTCGCAGGCTTATACATGAGAAAGAAGAGCAGAAGATTCCCTTTGTTCTCTTTTCAGTGAAAATTAATTAAATATATTTGCTTCAGAATGGACCAACAGGAGTATCTCAAGCAGCAGAATCCAGAACTGCAATCGGTTTTGGTTCATCCCTTATGGTTTCCAGGTAATTGCAAGTTTAACATGAAAAAAACACAAAATTTGAAAAATCGAAATTTAAGAGGAATTTCAATATTCCGCTGTTCAGCATCGTTCCTAGATGTCCCATTGCGAATATGGAGGCTCTGGGAAAAGTTGATTTTCAGGCCTTCAAAAAAAACAAGGTTAACAACTCCTTTGTTCTTTTTTCGGTGGAAATTCAAAAAATAGATTTGCTTCAAAATGAACCATCAGGAGTATCTCAAGCAGCAGAATCCAGAACTGCAATCAGTTTTGGTCCATCTCTTATGGTTTTCGAGTTATTGCAATTTTCTTATGAAAAAGACGCAAAATTTGAAAAATCGAAATTTGTGAGGGATTTCACCATTTACGAGTTATTTGAATTTTTATGTAATAAAAAGCAATGTTAAAAAAACGAAATTCTGGAGAAATTTCACTAATTTGCAGTTACTAGTTGTCTAGCATATGGTTTCCTTTTGGAGAGGCTCTAGGATGAAGTTAATATTTAGGTTCTTTTAAGAAAGAACCTTATGACCTCTTTCCGGTGGAAATTCAAAAATAGATTTGCTTGAAAATAGATCTGGAAGAGAGTACAAATAGCAAAATCTAGAACTGACATCACAGTTGTTCGATCCCGTATGGTTTACGTATTTGATTTTTTTGAATCGAACTTCCAGAGAGATTCCAATCAAAAATTCTTTCTCTCATAAATAAATGTTTGATTATTGGAATGAATCAATTCAGATCAGATTTAAAATTTCTGAGAGCCATCTTCCGTTGACTAGAAGAACTAAATCTCATAAGCCCATTCACCAATTTTGTTTCATTACAGATTTCTAACCATCGAGTTTGAAACCTTTTGTGGACATCAACTAGATGGCGCATCTGACATTCTGACAGAATAATTCACTTTCAGGAAAACATGAAAAACAAGAGCCTTTGCTTATAGATTTATTAAAAACTTATGTTTCAAAGTTGTCCTTTTTTTCATTAAAAGTATTCCGCAAATTTATATTTCGTTCCATTTCGATAAAACAACGGCCTTCCAACAAAAATTCCATTAGAAAATATCCCTTATTAGTAGGTACTTGTTTCTGCATTAGTATTGCCTTCCAATAATATGGAACATTCTAGTTGGAAGGCCCTACAGTCAGTAGGACATGCAGAATCGAGTGTGATTTGTGAGGGAGATTAAAAATATTCAAAAGTGGATTTTCTTCAGGACTGCTAGCTATTCTGGCATTGACACTTGGTTTACAATTTATATAAGCAATGAAAATAACGACCTAAACTTATTGATTAATTCTAAATGTATTCTAGATCATGACACAAATGTCTTCTATCGTTAGATCTTCCAGTCTTCAAATCACACAAAATTTGTAACTTGCACTGGGCGTCACAGAATGGCCGAACAGGACTGTCTCTATAGTAATTCCTGAAAAAAAAAGATGAAGGTATAGAATTGATTTTATATGAAATATCACACATGATGAAGTCAATAGAAGACGGATTATTGACAGTATAAGCATGCAGTTTGATAGATAGGTAGATAGATAGATACTTTATTCGTCCTTCATTTAAAATATTCACAATGAAAATATAAATGACAAACACGTCAAATAATACAAAGTACAAATACAAAAAACAAAAAATATTATGAATATATCACAAAATATTACAAACATAGTATTTGTTCCATTGGAACAATAAGAAAAACACAGTTATAAGTTGAATGAACAATTCGTGAGTAATACACCAACATCGAATATGGAATTATACTCACTTGTAAAACAAGTCAAATAGATCCTGATCATTCACCATTCTCTCCAGAAGCTTGTTCCATTCTTCAGGTTTCAGTGACGCCATGGCGTAGGCATCTTTCGCAGTGTAAAGCTTGTACCATATTGGTTCTCTGTCTTCCTTATTGGCCTTGTCCAAATCCATGGTCCAAGTTTCGTGATCTAGGACATCCTACAATCAATAATCAATATATTTTATTGTGTAGTGTGCAACAATTATCCCTATAATAAAAAATCGTGTTCTACCAGTTTTCCAGATGTGATTTTTAGATCGAAATTATGACTTCAGGAACATTATTTTTAAGTTGAAAGACCCGTTTATGAACCGATGCTTCAGATGCAATTTTGGGATTTTTTTTTGCATTTGGAACTGATACCTAATATGAGTTATAAATAATTTTTTTGGGGTATAGCAGTAACTGTCAGATCAGATCAGGTAAAATCGAAAACTGTCAAATTGTTTTTTGGGTAACCCACATTTTCTTAGAGAGTTTTCTTTTCGTGAAATTTGAAAATCTGTCGCCATCTTTCAGTTTATTTTGCTAGTTTTCCAAATTACAAAAACTTATGGGCTCTTTTTGTAGACCTTCTTGAGAACAATACAACTATGTATATTCATTTTACGATATCTCGTTTAGTTTTTGGTGCTTTTTGAATTTTTCGTTTTTTTTTTCAATATTTCCCGTACTATATATACTACTACTATAACAGAAAAAAATCATCAACATATTTTTGGGGATTTTCAAGAGATGTTCAAAAATTGTATCTTGTGAGCTTTAAAAATCTGTAGACGTGTTTTTGGGGGTTTAAAAAAAATTATCAATATTCTGTTTATTTTCCAAGATGCAGTTTTCGAGTTTTTGGTATTTTTAGAAAAAACCAGTAAATTTTCCCAAGTCCATATCTCAATTTTTTTCCAAGATATGAAATAACTTTATTTACACTTTTTGTAGAACTGTTGAAGTACAATAAAACTGTTTATATACAGTTTTTCGATATCTTGTTTCGCTTTCGAGTTTTTGAGGTTTTTAATTTTTTAAAATTTTACTTTTTTCTACTCGTTAATCGAGTTGGAGAAAACGTTTTGAAAGTATCGGTGTGTGCGTGTCTGGAGACGAATTTGTAGCAATTTTAAGATTTTCATTAGTATGATCAATATCTCGTTTTTACATTTTTTTTAAAATATTGGACTATTGATTTTACGAAAAAAACGTTTTGATATTTTTTGTAGAATTTTTGAAGGCGACTAAAGAAGAGATTTTGGAGAATTGTAAAATATCAAACGTTTTTGAGATATTTCGTATTTTTCTAAATGCAAACTTTGGTTTTCCCGGTTTTCCGATCATTTTCGTGAAAAATTGTTCAATAGGATTAGTTGTCTATTCAAGCTCTACCTGTCGCAGTTTTCGAATGATTCGGCGTATTTGATTTTTTTTTCAAATCGACATTTTTTGGAAAATCTCCGACAAGAAAATGTTGGCATTTTCGATCAGTCTCAAAAACTCTACACTTCTGTAGGACAAATTGAAGTATTCAATATGGAATGGATTAAATCAACGTCTGAACCTGTATCAAGGAAAGTAGGAAAAGCAAAAAAAATATGGAAAAACCCCGGAAATTTTTTCCAGATTTTCCGATCGCGAAAAAATTTAAACTAACAAATAATGTCTTCGAGTTATTGAATTGAATCAAATTTGAAAGCAATATCTCCGAATAATATAACGTGTTAAGTGTGCAACAGACATACAGACCGACAGACACTTTTTTTTTGACGGAGATCATTTCTCCCAAAGTAAAACGTCTAATAAAAAAGTTGGTGTCTGTCTAGAAAAAAAGTAGTATACAAACTTCCTAAAGGTCGTTGTAAGTATAATGAAAACAAAAATTACAAATTTCCATTAATTTAACAACTGAAAATGACACTTTGAATTTTCTTTTAGATAATTGTTCAGCATGAGAATGCGCAACTTTTTCCTAATTCAATCGGCCTCGTATCTATTATAATAACTGAGATCCATATGGTGGAGCACATTGTATATTCCCTTCTTACTGAATTGAAAATGCCCTCTGTGATCCAGGCGTTTTTCCGTTTCTTTGGAGTCAAAATATTTTATAACTCATCCACATCTTCAGATCTATATAAGTCATCCAACTTTCTTAAGAATCCTTCTTGTCATTTTCAAGTAATCGATAATTTGCAACTTATTTTTATACATTGATTTTTCTATTATATTTGATTCGAATTTGAATGTTGTTGAAATGATCTGTTGTGTTTGATATCAGAACATTAGCATATTCTCATTTTCATCCTCAATATTTTCAGTACACACGTTATCCATATATGATATTGAATTTTCAGAAACTCTTGTGTAAGAATTGATGCAGGAAAGTGATTTTTTAATTTAACACTATATTAAAATAAAATTTGAGCCCTTTTTCAGTTTTTAGTTACCAGCACTTGGCCTATAGCGAAAACTAGAAATGTCATCTTTTGGTGGGATACATGGTGCCCCGCCGAACATTTAATTACCCCCAAAAGACGTCTGACTGCCTCCTAACCTATAAAAAACTCACCCTTGTCGAATTGGGTCGATCCCCGTCTACGTAATAAATCCTGTAGGCAGGATTGAAATTTTCGAAAGTTGTCACCGAAGGGCCGAGGTAGGCCACACCAGTCGGTCGACCTGTAAATTTTAGGATTGACTTATCTTTAGTTTTAAGTGCCCGCCACCGCTTGAGCCATGCAGTTTTCTTACTGTATTCCTGCGTTTCGTAGAAGAGTTCGAACTCATCAGCGTGGCTGTGCCCGTAGAACTGCGCGACGATAGTGTCTTGGTAACGCTCTACGATTGAGTAGAAGTTGCTGGACCACGTTTTCATGCAGTCGAAGCTCCCCGGTGGAATGTGACCTGGTTGAACATAATTATTAAAATTGATTTCGAATTGGCATAGCCGATACTTGATGAAAATATAGTATAAACATAATTTGAATGGGTTCAAGATTTCTGACCGGACAATATCAAAGATAACATTGCAAGCAGACTTTACAGGATGAACCTAGCACTTGGCTGGATACCACTAACCTGGAAATCTGTAAACGTGGCCTTCATTCCTAAACCTAACCGAAACTCATACGATCATGCCAAGGATTACAGACCAATAAGCTTTTCTCCTGGAAGGACTAGAAAATTTTTCTCCTGAAAGGACTAGAAAAACTGAATGACAGCGACATACGGGAGATAGAGATCTTATAGACTGGCCTTTACATCTAAACCAGCATGCCTATATAACAGGAAAATCGTGCTAAAAGCCCTTGCTTCGATTGGTGTCAATGCTGGAGGACACTCAAAACAGAAATAGCACTATGCACTTCTCTAGATATCGAAGGAGCCTTTGACAATACATCCTTCGAAAGTACGGTCTCAACGGCCAGGAGAAGAAGCGTTGACGAAACCTCATCCAGGTGGACTGTCAATGCTCCAAAATCGACAGACCCATACCAACATGTTTGAAGACTCCACGAAGCTGGTCATTGCCAGGGAAACCCCACAGGGAGGGATACTATCCCCCTTACTGTGGGGCATTGTAGAAGACGAACTTCTGGAATATTTAATGAATCAGGGATACTACTCCCAAGGTTATGCGGACGACAAAGTAGTCCTCGTACAGGGAAAGTGTGCCATGAAGCCACCCAAGTTCTTTGGCGAAACACTACAAGTTACTGATCATGACAAATTTTTAGGGCAGTTCTTAGATAAGAAACTAACTTGGAACATGCATCCGCAACATGTCATCAAACAAAAGCAAATCATCGTTCATGATATGCAGAAGAGCTTTTGGAAAAACATGGGGACTGGAGTCATACACTGGCTTAACACCGCGATCATAAGACCCAGAATCATATATGGCTCACTCAAGGGGTGGCCCAAAACAGAGACAGTCGAAAACCAACCTTAGTGAAATAAAGAGGCTTGCCTGTCTGTGTATCACGAGTGCTATGAATAGCACTCTAAGCGCTGGTATGGATTACCCCATACCTTCCACCATTAGACGTCACAGTCATGGGGGAGGCGAGGATGAGTGTATAAAGACTTAAATAAACAGGTAATTAGAGAACCCATGCAACCACAAGCTTGATACAAAACTATATTATCTGTGCATATCGTTGATAAATAGAAGAAATATACGGGGACCCAATATAGAACCTTGAGAAACCCCAAGATAAATGTCATATTGTTGCGACTGACAATTGTCAACTTTAATATGTATCTTTCCATGAAAGAAAGTGCAAAAGGAACAAGGGTAGAAATTATGACCAGAGCCAAAGCGATCACCATTGACAAATGGCTAGCAAACTGAGCAAACTGCAAGAGTGACAATACGGTTGGCAGTGAACAAAAAGGTTAATCCCGGATTTGTCAGAGTGAATGAATTGTCAACATGGAAGGACAGACTATTTTCAACACAGGGCCTCACAGAGCATGGTTCTTTTGGAACGTACACTTTCCGTATTAGTAAAGCGGCAAGAGAGCACTGTTTCTACTGTCAAAATTCAGACTCCCCAGAACACATATTCCATTCCATTGCCATATATGGCTGAGAAAGGATAAAGGCATACGCGAGAAGACAGCTCAACCGAATCTGTTCTTCCACCGACACCACTAAAACTAACTAAACTAGAGAATGAGAAAAAAAAATCAGAGACTTAAGTATTACAAAATGTATGCGCTTATACAGAAAAGAGAGAGACAGCGTAAGGGAGAATGAGTGTATGTGTGAAAAAGAGAGAGAGAAAGAGAAAAGAAGAAAGAAGTGAAATGAATCAAATGTATATCACTGAATGCTCAGCAAATATCCTTCAAACAGTAGTAGTATAATGTTGGATACTTAATTTTATATAATATGTTGTATAAGGTTTGTTCTTAAATACATTTTTCAATTTTTTTTATGTTGATGATTCTTGCTACTTAATCATATACAATAACGAAACATATTTTTTCAAAGCCATTGCCACTAATAGTGGTAACAGATTGTAAAACAACGGAATGACAATGAACAAATGGAAAAAAGTTATGCAAGCTTTCTAATGAGATGGGGTCACTGATCTTACCTATTATATGTACTTTTTCACCGCTGTCTTCGGCATTTTGTAGTTCATGCACCAACCATTTCAGTTCTTTGGCCGGATCTGTACTGTTCACTAACAACCACCTAAAAATACAAAAAGTTACTACGCTCTTTTCAGAGTGATGCCTCATGAGCATCAGATGGGATGGATTCGAGGAATATTATCTTGCTCAGGAACTTCTCAATTATACTCGTTAAGAAATAAGCAAGAAATCCTAGCAGAAATTCTTGTGGCCATTGTCGCCTACAAACTGATTTCTAGAGACTACGCTAGATAAGATTTCATGAGTGGGGGTGAGAAGAACAATAGTATAAGACTGTTAGTCCTAAGAGAAGTTATGCTACGTCAGAGAGACATCTATTGATTAAACCAAATCAATAGGCTTGTTGATGATCTATATATAACAGTCTGTGACAATCCCTTTGTTTTAGATGAATTCGAAATGTCTATGGCTGTACATTGATAAAGTTTAATTCAACGACCATTTTCAAAATTTGTTAAAAAATTTGTTGTTCTTGTTTCCTTATAAGTATATGTGTGTATAAATGTATTAAATATATAAATATGTATGTGTATAAATCGATGTCTTATTATGCGTTTTCAATACAAATTTATCCTTTGGATAGTATATACTCAAAATGATTTACTGATATTTGTACTCACCAGCTAAGCGTATGACAATAGTTCGTATTCAACGAAATCAGTCTGAATCCGGGCCTGAGAAGAATGGAATAGAAACCACCATGTAATATCGTATTACCGGTTGAAGATGGCAACCATCTTCTCCATTGGTCAGCCATAGTCGTGTACAGCCAGTTGATGGAATGGTCCCCGTCATTCATCCAAGGTGGTGCGAAGCTACAAAAATCTTATTACAGGTTTTACAGAATTGAGAGAGGAGATTTTCAAGAGTGCGAGTTATCTCATCCACATCGCCTGTGCCGATAACTCAAACATTGCTTTGGTCCTTTTAAAAGACGATTCAACTCATATCGAAGTTGAAAGTGGACAAGAAGAAGAAGAAATTAATTTAAAGTATACAGTGAAATCGAATAAGGAATTGAGGTGGTACAGCTGAAAGATGCTAAAAGTGAAGAAAAAGTTGAAGGTAATAATGAATATAGAGGGGGGAGAGACAGAGGTAGGGAGAGGAGATATGATGGTATGGCGAGGGGGAGGGGAGAAAGGGGGGGGGGGAGAGAAAAGGTAAGATATGGAAAATGTGGATACGCTGAGTTGAGTTTATCGTGGTTCAAATAGCTTACTTTCCTGCTGGTACCGACTCATGATTCCCAATAGCCGGAAAAATTGGTGTATTGGGAAAATAATCGAACAACTGCTGGACTGTTTCTTTGATAATATCCATGTTTCCCTCTTTGGTCTGATTCCATATATCGTGAGGTGGCAGGTCTCCAGTCCAAATTATATAATCGATGTCCTAGAATAGGATTGATCGTTAGCTAAATGAAGGTCGAAATCCGAAAGAAGATTTTACCGACTCACCCAATGTTGCAGTGCTATATTTTTCAGCATATTCTCGATTAAATTCCTTGGGGCGTCGCATTTATCGTAGGCTCCCCATCTGGAAATTGCATGGGAAGTTTAATAACCAAGAACATCCAGTATCAGCTTCAAGCTTTCAACTAACATATTTTTTGTATACTTCAAAAGAACGTTGTTTCGCAAATTTCGTCTTGAGAAAAAATGAAAATCCGGAGGGTGGAGGGGGGAAATGGAGTTAATGAAAAAAATTGGGAGGGGGTTGGAATACGTAATTTTTCATTTTTTTTGTAATATCTCCCGGACTATTGATATTACGGAAAAAATTCACTCACATTTTTTGTAGATAGATCATAGAAATATAATACTAGACTAGAACGCCAAACTCTCCTTCCGAGATTCAGTTAAATGACCCCTCATAGGGAACGATTACAAACTATCGCACTTGCGCATTATTGCTTTGTCTGGTCACGTCGTTGCCAAGTTGTTTTTTATTTTTTCGTGTTCCATATGAAGTTCGGAATATCGTCAGTGGTTAGGGCAGGTAATTGTGGGAAGTCCAGTAAACTTGGCAACACTGCCTTAAAATGCTATCGTGACGTATCAAGCGAAGAAAGATATCAGTGTCGGCTTCCGAGATTTGGGCGTTGGCTTTGTTACTTGTTAGGTTTGAGCATTTAGCAGTTGTTGATTCCTAGGTAGTTTGTTTTCGTTGCCATTTGTGTTGTGTTCTGAGTTTCCCTTGTTGTTTCTGACGTTCCTGTAGTTTGGTTGCGAAGTTTTACTTCCGAAGTGCTTGGACAAATAATAGAGACAAAATGAAGTGCATGGTTCTCTGTTGTGAAAATAAAAGAAAAGTTCTGTTATAACTATTTGTATTTTCCTTGAGAGAAAAATCCGGCAAGTTCTTGCAATTACTGATAATTTTATGCCAAATGAAACAAATTTTTTGGAAACCTTCATTCACCAAATTTCCTCAATATTATTTCAGGATGAAAAGTTATTCAGCTCAATAAAAAACCACATTTTCGATATATCTCCCTATGAGGTGAGTCACAAGATGAAAATAATAAAAGCAATAACAAGAATTTACACCAGAATTAGATTTTTCAATATTGCGATGTCGCAAACTGAGATAATTAGAGGTGAACTGAAGAGGAAAACACTCACAAAATTAATTATATTTTCTCACCAATAGATTTTGAAACAAAATGCAATTTACGTTTGATAGAAACATATAGAATAGAAGTAAAATGTATTTATTGAGAATTATTATAGTCCTTTTTCCTCCAATCCTACCATTTCTCCTTATTTAAAACAAAGTGAAACAAATATCCTGTACCATTTGACAATTTGAATTTTTGACTTTTCATATTTATTTCTCTCAACATTCGATAATCTACTTCTGATTACAAAAAATGCCATATGAATTTAATGATAAATGAGAACCTCTGACCGAATGCAAAAATGTAGTATTTTACCAGAGTAACTATATTTAGCAGATTTTTACCCAATTTTATATCCAATCAATAACATTTCTGTTCTTCAACAAAAATGGTTGAAGAGTGATAACAAGAGTCAACAAGTAGAACTCATGTAAAAAAAAATTGTAATGTCTTGTCAATAAAAGCCTTCATTATTATTATTATTATTACTTACTTTTTCGCATTAATAACTAATTAATCAATTTGTAGAAGTAGATTCTTTCATCACATAATGTGATTCAAAATCACCACTTACATTGGGTTCTTAATTGATTCAACTCACATTATTCATAACAAAAGCATTTGTAATCTCTTGAACACAAAGGCCTCAATACCCAAATTACTCAAATATTCATAAAAATCACTTTCAATATTCAGAATTTCGAAAATCAAAAATATGCCTACCTCAAGAAAGTCTTCTTCACTCTGATATGGATTTCGAGTATAATGGGCTCAATGGTTTAGGCGTGAGGCCGATGGACACACAAATTTAGTTTTTTTTCTGAGTGGAATAGAATCAATTCTTATCAAATTTGGATTTTTTGACGATCACAATAATTTCTCCGTACTTGGTCGCGAGGAAGCACAAAATAGAAAACCTACACTCAATATTTATATTTTAAAAAGTCAATTATTGGTTTTCTGTATATATCATTAAAGGAAAACTCTATTTTATTGCAAATGCTTTTAACGAAAACTTATACCAGATTCAGGAATAGGAAGTCAAAAATCCTAAGACCGTCCCTGGCGACACTTGCGCTCTATTGCACAAACTCATGGATTGGTGTATCTGCCGTAGAGGGACCACGTTATTCTGAACTGATTGGCGTTCTAGTCTAGTATTATATAGTATTATATTTCTATGAGATAAATAGATTTGTAAAAAAAAAGATGATGTCAAATTTACAAATATGTTGCCGTCTTTGAGTTTTTGGTGGTTTTATAAAAGTCCATAATTTTTCGTTTGTTTCAAATATTTCCCAGACTATTGATTGATATTATGGAAAAACATTCATATGGATTTTGTACATTTTCAGAAGGCGATCAAATAAGGTATCCTATGAGATTTGAAAATCTGTTGTCATCTTTGAGTTTTTGGTGATTCAATATTCCTTTTATTTTCCGGATGAAAAAATTTAATGGGAACTTTTTGTAGACCTATTTGAGAACAATAAAACTGGTTACATCCATTTTTCCGATATATCGATTCGTTTTCGAGGTTTTGGTGGTTTTAGAAAAATATGTGAAAATGGAAAAACTTTATGGAAACATTTTGTGAAGCTATTCGAGTACTATAAAGCTGTTCATATACATTTTTTCGATATCTTGTTTCTTTTTCGAGTTTTTGATAATTTTAGAAAAAAAAAAACAATATTTCGTTTATTTAGATATGAAAAATCTTAGCTAATACTTTTCGTAGACGATTTCGAGGACATTCTATACTAGTATCGAATGGTTCCTCCAACCTTAATCAACAAGCATGCAATAACCTCATGGAAAAACTAATTTTATGGTTCTCCATTAATAATCTCTATATCAATGCTAGCAAAACACAGTTTCTTATATACCACACTAAACAGAGAACGGTTGAAAATATAGAAATTCACCTAAGGGAAATGACTTTAGAGAAATGCCACACTATTAAGTTTCTAGGAATAACTATGAGTGATACACTCGATTGGAAGTCTCACATAAGCGATACAACAAAAAATTTGAACAGTAAGGTGTATCAAATAAGATGCCTTCAGAAAGTGCTTAACCTAAATGTTTTGAAAAACTATTATTTTTCTGAAATACAATCTCGACTAGCATATGGCATATTGCTGTGGGGCATGTCTTCATCAGCACAAAAACTATTTACGGTTCAGAAAAAATGCATACGAGCAATGTTAAGCAAGAAGCAAAGAGAATCATGCAGACCTCTTTTTGACAAATTAAAAATATTACCACTATTCTGCATATATATATTGGAAATTTCCTGTTACATTTATAACAACAGAAACAGCATTCCTTGTCTTAACGACATACACAACTATCCAACAAGATTTAGTCATCACCTCTACACACCTCAAAATCATTTGAATATATGCCTTAACGGGCCCATACCTAATGGAATTAGGGTATACAATCACCTAAATCCAAATATTAAACAAGAAGTGACTTACTTCAAATTCCGAAAAGCCCTAAAGACGTACTTATTAAATAACATGTTTTATACAATGGGTGAGTTCCTATCTTCATAGTGGACTCTCGTTGTTCCTTGAACTGTTTTGTGTAATTAAATGTATCTGTTTGTTCACTTATTTAAATGTTGACTTGTTTTATACCTTGTAGGTCTTTGAAACCAATAAAGATTATTATTATTATTATTAAAACTGTCCATTTGAGTTTTTTCGATATCTTTCATATTTTTTTCTATTTTTTTGTAGTATTATTGATATTACAATGTATTCTGTAAAATTCACAAATCTGCAGCAGTCTTTGGTGATTTTTATAAAAAAATTACAATTTTCCAAAATATGGAAAAACTTTATTCACACTTCTTGTAGATATTTTAGAGGACATTGAAACTGTTTATATAAAGTTTTTCGATATCTTGTTTCGTATTCGAGTTTTTGACGTTGACGTTGGGTTGGAGAAAAACGGTTTGGACATATCAGGTGGCTTGTAAAGACGCATCCGAAGCAATTTCAAGATTTTATTTTGTTTCTTTGGTATGGTCAATATATCGATTTTCCATTTTAAAAAAATATTTCCCGGACTATTGATTTTACAGAAAAACCGTGTAAATATTTTTTATAGCTCGAGATTTTCTAAAGGCGGTCAAAAATTATGTCTTGGAAAATTGTGAAAATATCAACCGTTTTAGATATATTTCGTATTTTCCAAATTGCAATTTTTTTTGACATTTCTCAAGATTTCCCTGTATTCCGATCATTTTAGTGAAAAATTGTCCGGATAGGATTTGTTCTTATAGTAGAGCTCTACTCGTTGCACTTTTAGAAATTCAATTTGAATGAACGGTTTAGTGTATTTTTTTTAATCGACCATTTTCGGAAAATTGCCAGAGAAACCCTGCTAGCATTTTCCGATCATTCTAAAAAACTATTCAGATCTGTAGGATGTATTGAAGTATATCTTCAAGATATATGAAAGGGGTCAAATCAATTCCTGAACCTGTATCGAGGGAAGTAGAAACTTAAAAAAAACGGAAAAACCCCGTGAAATTTTTCCCCTTTTTCCGATCACGAAAAAATTAAAACTGACAAATACTGTCCTCAAGTTACTGAAATGATTTAAATTTCGAAGCGAAATATCCAAGGATTCGGAAAATATAAGGCTTTGAAGTGCTTACGACAGACATATGGCATGACAGAAAATTTATCTAAATTTTCATGTTTCTCTGTGTACTAAATTGTCGAAGCCGTGCAAGACCTTTCCTGTTTCTGATTTCCTATCAATTCTTTTCACCAATAGGTACTATGTTAGAGAAGAAAAGAACAAATTTAACAGCTAGTAAAATGTGCAATTGGCAACTTGAAAGAAATCAAACAAGTTCGAGAAAGCTTTGCACTCCAAGGATCATCTGAATATTATCTAGCTACAACAGAAGGAAATGAAATAAACCCATAAAATAAAATTCAAGGAAAATTAAAAGTTTCAAGATATATTGAATTTGTTTCTAACGCACACTGTATGTGGACTACAGTAATTCCAATGTGACACAATGAAGATATGAGCAGTGCTAATTAAGCTCTTCTATATTAATACCATTTTGTAGAACGTTTGTATATATTCATATTACCTTCCTGATAACACTGTCGTTTCTTTTGTGGAGGGGGTGCTGTGATTTCGACAGCACAAAGGTTCTCCGCAATTTGCTGGCGTCCCAATTACATATTCTGGATCAAGATGGGTGTCAGATATTTGTAGAACTTTGAATGTTGGCAGACCTGGCTAAACAAACAACCCAGATTACAAGTTACAAGTTTACAAGGAAGATATTTCAATATTGATATTATTAATAATAGTGGTGAGGTGTTACTAAACAAACACTGTTTTGGATGAATGAAAGAACAAGAAGAGTCTTTGTGAAAGACCCAAATGGTGTTTGGTGGTCTTTTGAGCTTGTTGAAGATAATAAATATTGTTTTCATGGAATCATTCTGCATGATATATGGTATTTTTAATTGTCTTTACCTTCACTGACGATACTTCCTTTGCTGCCTGTCTCCGTTTTTCGGGAATTTCTATTTTCCATTGATGGTGCAAAGCGTTTTTGACGTCACCACAAGATTCACCAAATATCAAGCTACAAGTATCAGATGGATCTAAAAAAGGATATTTCTTGACTTCATATTCAATACGATAAATCGATCATTATTTTGACAACTAATCAAAACACCCTGAGTGTAAAGTGCCACGCTTTTCTTTGAGGGGTACCAAGTACTGTATGTCTAAGTGACTAATGTTACCTAAATTTGAGGCATTATACGCAGGCAGTAGTTCAGGTCCATACACGTCGAAAAATCCAGTACAGACTATTTCGCTCTCGATTTTGAAGGACACACATAGATTGACAAATTTTCCTTTAATCGTATCAAAAGAAGATCCTAATTTCACTTCCGCTTGTAGTAGCCCAACGCCTGAAAAATAAAAATAAACTAATATATGAGAAATGTCACAGCCCGTCTATAGCCAAATTTCCTATTCCAACTTGTAGCAGCGTGTTGATATGAACTGCTAAATTATCTCTTTGAGCGTTTCTATTATTTATGGTGCCAAGGTATTACTTCTTTTTTTTTTAAATTGATGCTTTGTATTTTTAATTTTCTGAGTAGCATCTAAATATTCAAATTGGAATTTGGGATAGAACTGTGACTCATATCTGCTTTAGCATGTACGACACAGTGTTCTACGTGCAACATTAGAAATTTGTACTGTATATATGATAAAAAGGAACGGGTCTAGTTCAGACCCCAGCAGGAACCCAAAAAGAATATCAAAGGTAATTGTGTGGATGCCACTACAAAAAAATGTGTCAAATAACCATTTCAATTAGCACAAGGAGAATGACCAGGGAACTGATCATAAGATACAATCCTGGACTTCCATTCAGAAGACGATCAAACCTGGGACATACTCCAGGAAGAAATGCCAAAAAAGTTCAGCTGTGTGAAAGAATTTAGCACAAAAATTAGTTGTAAACGCGAAAAGGAACTCTGAGTTGGAGAAAACTGAGACAGCATATATGGGCCCAAAACCAAATACAGTGAAAGCTTGGGCAAATCCCTACGGAGACAATTCTTTCTTTGGTTGTTCTGTCTCAATCAGCGTTGAAAATTCTACTAGTTTGCCTATTTGATTTAGTGTCTTTAAATAACAACGAAGTTATCACTGGTGTGAAATTAATTGGGCTTAGCCTGTATACCTCTGAGTCCAATATGGCATTTCCTATAGATTGTGGAAAATGATATGCACTTACCCAACTTGCAAATTCCACAAGGCACCTTCTCTCGCATAACATTCCCGATTTTCTTGGCTATCCTGACACCGGATTTGTCACTCTTTTCTTCCAGAGAATACACCTTGAGATCCTGAAAATAATTATCATTCAGTGTAAGAGAGGAAAGCTAAAGGCTAGAAATATTCAGATCCTGTAAAAAATTATCATTCAGTGTAAGAGAGGATTGCTAAAGGCTGTACAGGGTGTCCCAAATTCTAGCCTCATCATTGGGATCTCGGAAACCAGAAGAGATACGAGGTCGGTTAAATGGAGGCAAAGTTGCGCAATTTGGTGCTCATTGAAATGCCGCTTTCATATTTGAAAAATTCCGAATACTTCCGAAGATTTTTGGAAAAAACCGATTATTAGCGATTTCATTTTTATTTTTTTGTGACTCTATTTGAATAGATATAACAAAACAAATTTCACATTCTCATTGCTACTTTTTCTGTTTTACAAGATGGTGTTATCAGATTTTCAAACAGACGTTTCGTATTTGAGCTGCCATCATCAACTTTGTTTTTTTAAATACGGCCGTAGATTTTTTATTATGGAATTTAAAATCTTCTAATGTCCCAAAACAATTGATGTATAGCACTTATTCGAAAAGTTTATATTAATAGCATTTTCCATAAGAACTCATGTCTTAGAGAGAGACAGAGATTAGATTTTTGTTAAGATCTTAGCAGGACATCGTTAAAATAATTTTTTCGAAAAAAAAACGATACATCATTGTTTTAAGGACCTCAGAAGCTCCTAAAAATTGATATAAAACAATGTGTGATGTTCAACAATAGGCATGATGTTTTAATTATTCCAAAAAAAGTCAAACAAAAACTATAAAATTGAATACCCAATGAAAGTTAAAGTAAATATACAAATTGTAATCCACCTGCTTGAATGCATTTTCGTGTCAGTCTGTGAAGTTTATGGATGGCACGCTGAATAGTCCTTGCAGGGATAGCCCTGATCTCCCTTATTAGGTCTTGTCGTAATACTTCAAGATTTTGTGGCGTATTTCAATAAAGACGGTTTTTGAGAAATCCCCAAAGAAAGTAGTCTAGAGGGTTTAAGTCGGGGCTTCTAGCTGGCCAACGTACGGGACCTTGCTTTCCAATCCATTTAATAAATTTTTAACACATCTCCCATTATGAGGTGGTGCACCGTCTTGTTGCCACCATGGTTGACGTAATACGCCCAAAGGTTCTTCCATTAAAGAATCCAATATATTGGTCCTTATTAATTCTGCATATCGGAATTTAATTTTCCTTAAATAAAAAACGGGCCGATAATTTTATTGTGCCACATACCGACCCATACGTTAAATGATTGTCGTCCCTGAGGTCTTACTACTTGATTCTGCCTTAGGTTTTCTATTGATTAATATTGTTCGTTATGTCTTTAAATAGTCCATCTGTTGAAAAACTGCATTCATCTGTCCATATAGTTTTATTTAGGAAGTCATCATTTTCATTAATTTTATTTTGCAACCTGTTACAAAATTCTAATCGTCTCTCAGCATCGCCAGGTCTTAGTGTTTGACTGATATGGATTATGTAAGGTTTATATCCACGCTTATTTAAAGTTCTCCAAACTCTCATTCGCGGTAATCCTACTTCTTCTGAGAAAACTCTAACTGACGCTTGAGGATTATTATTGGCCTTAAAAAATAATTTAAAATTATTCATTTTACTTTCTACTTTGTAACAATTTTCAAACTTACAGTGTTCAAGATAAATTGTTCCTCTTCTGGATCGATTCGTGTTCCATATTCAACCCTTGGCTTAACAAAACTTCCGTACTGAGCTAAATTATTATCAATAAAATAACTATAATGCGCCTGCCGTCTTTCTGTATATTCCAACAAATAGCGCTCACAAGCCGTTTTTGAATTTCGATTCGAAATATAATAAATCCTTATCATGTCTCGTTAGTCATTTTCGTTTAATAAGCGTTAACGATTAGTGAACGAACAGTGAACTGTCAAAATATTGGATAATTTAAACATTAGCAAATGAACCAAGATAGCCAGAATGCACGATGTATAGCCACTTTGATAAAATGCAATTATTTTTGTAAATATAGCCTAGGGCCTAGAGTTTGAGGAATGACAATTCAATTATATTATATATTAACCACCCACTTTTATGTTAGTTTTTGAGTTTTATGCAGTGCGTTATTGCAAAAAAAGTTTGTTTTAACTCTATTAAAAATCTCTCTCTAACTCATGAGTTCTTATGAAAAATGCTATTAATTTAAACTTTTAGAATAAGTGCGATACATCATTTGTTTTGGGACATTAGTTGATGATGGCAGCTCAAATACGAAACGTCTGTTTGAAAATCTGATAACACCATCTTGTAGAACAGAAAAAGTAGCAATGATAATGTGAAATTTGTTTTGTTATATCTATTCAAATAGAGTCACAAAAAAATAAAAATGAAATCGCGAATAATCGGTTTTTTCCAAAAATCGTCGGAAGTATTCGGAATTTTTCAAATATGAAAGCGGCGTTACAATGAGCACCAAATTGCGCAACTTTGCCTCCATTTAACCTACCTCGTATCTCTTCTGGTTTCCGAGATCTCAATGATGAGGCTCGAATTTGGGACACCCTGTACATATTCAGGTCCATCCCTAGTGTCCATGTGGTATTTTTCAAAACTAGTTCATTAAAATTTTCGTCTTTTGAATAATTTAGTTAATTTTCAAGTTACTGATGAAAATTCTTCCCGAGTTGGGCATAGAGACCATGTTTGCCTGTATCCATGCGTAGGAAATAATTATAGCTCTTTGCAAGACTGGGTCTATTTACATAAGATTTCCTCATATTTTCATATTGGCTCATGTGGAAACTAAATCAACGAGATCGAAATGTAAATATAGAAAAAACATCCATAGCTCAGGTTACAGTGAAGCATCGATAGATGAACAGTTCGTATGCAAGTTCATTATACAAAATCTCAACAAGGATCCAGTGTAGTAATCTCGTCAACGAACTGATGGTTTACTATAGAATTTTTCAATTATTATTTTGTCAGTTTATCATTTACACTACTACTATTGGTTCTGATGAAACACCTTCATACATATTCCTAGGATTGATGTTAACGTGAATGATGAAAATCAATGGCCACAAGACCGAACCCTGAGATACAGCAAACAAAAGGTTATATACCGCCATTCAAGGGATCCACTCCTCTTACCCCATAATAATCTATATTGAAGTTACCTTTTCATATTCGTAAGTTGCTGGGAGGATGTGGTTTTCCGTCGGTTCTTGTAGAAGTGGTATATTGTGTGGTTGCAATTCATAGTTCCAGGTGTCCTCGAAATTGAGTACATCGTTTACTGGTGCTGAAACTGAAAGAGAATTTGAGTCATATAAATGTAAAGAAGAGAAAAATAGAACGCTTTGGTCATTTCACTTTCTTAAAAATGTCAATAGCTCGAAATTTGAGAGAGAGAACTATATGTTTGCAGCGTTTACATTTTCTCAATTACATATTACGAGTAACAAGCGGAAAGTTCTACCGACAATCAGAATAATCGCCAACAATAAGAGTGAACCTGAGAGCTGGTCATTATACAGCAATTTGAAAGCTAACGACAGACATTCATTTGACAATAGCAGCCTACTTCACGATGTTCTCTGAACATTACATGATTTTCAGATTAAAAGAAAATATGGAGTACCTGAGGGTTTGGTCCTTGGGCCTTTATTTTTTATAAATTATATCAATGTTAGATGATACGACTACCATACTTCTGGCTGCAGATACGTCATTCATTAATGATTTTTCCGACTTTTCTAGACTCACAAATTCAGCTATTATCTCAATTAACATTGCTAAAATTGGTTTCTGTAAATTTCCTACAACTCAATATTGTTATTATTATAATAATAATCTTTATTTTCCTTCTGACAATGTTTTGCAATTGGTATAGGAATCGTCCAATAAGGGATATGAAGATTAATAGTTCCAAACTAAAAAGATGGAAAACTACCGATATACACATCGCAATTCTTGAAAACTATAAAAACAATTGTCATCTAGAAAAAGATTTAGTTTGAAGATATGCACGGTTTTGTATTTTTTTATAAGATCTGGTAGAAAATCATAAACAAATGCTAATTTGGCTTTCCCAAATGGTACAAAAGCATTGTTTTTTGTCTTGTGTCAATATTGTGCATATATTTATTTACACAAAACATTTATTTCTTTAATCAAAAATAGTAAGCCCATTTCAAAAATTGAAAGGCTAGGAACCGTTAGAAATCTAACTCTTTAATATATCAAGCAGTGAGAGAAAAGACCCCAGAAACACACTCCATATCTTAGTCCACTTAATCTTAATCCACTTGAGCATAGTACAGCTTCAGCATCAGCTGAACGACTTTCAAAACCTGCCCTATGTTTTAGAACTGATATGAAATAGAGTTAATTTTTTTGATTACGAACTCATAGTGAATCTAACATTTCAAACGTTCATCAATATGAAAACCTAAAAATGCAAAGCTCTCACATTCTGTTACACTGTCGAAATTATCATTTGCTTTGAAGCTAATGATATCACATTTCCGCTGCCTATGCTGAAACCACATTAAACCCTTTTTCTTCGTGTTCCAATGTAAATTGTTGGCAGAAAATTTCATGAAACTTTCCTGATACTTTCAAAAACTCATGTCAGAGATTTTAATTGACGTATGAATACTCCAAATCATTAATATACAATACAAATAGTATGGGTCCCAATATCGACCCTTGAGGTACTCCATATCAGATCATACCGATAAACCTAACAGCGCGATATCCAGTGTACTATTTCTTATAAGATAATTGCGATGTGTTTTGAGTACTGAAGTGTTGAGGCAAATACATTTTGCTTTATTTCATTCCCGTATTAATTATGGCACCACTCTATGGGGAAATTCTCGAAATGTCCAAAAAATATTCAGATAACCTCAAAGCTGTCTGTATTGACCTAATCTTGAACTGATGAGAGGTAAATACTTCGAAACTAATCTGCAGGTGGCCCCAAAACAAAATTATGCTTGTTGGGTACAGGGAACAAGATATATTGCCCTCTACAGTGAGAAACATTGCACAAGTATCTATTTTATGAGATTCAATACTCGTGGTATTTGTTGTTTTCTCAATATGCCTTATATACCTAGTCTCTACGTTAGAAATACAAAGTTTCCAGAACTACATATTTTAGCATTCTTCATTTTCATGTTAAAAAGTAAAAAAAAATATCCAGTGGCATTCGTTTACTATAACCCTCACACATCACATCATCTCAATAACAGGAACTAGTAGACGCAATAACAATTGTTTTTAATAACATTGTAATTTCAGATGTTATTGACGGATCCATGACACGCCCTGTAGATAAAGCAGTCATTGAAGTCGAAGCAATTATCTTGAATAAAATAATCGTTAGCTTCTTCTGAATATTGTCGAGTTGTTTACGTGCTATTTTTATGTGTTTTCGGAATGACTGATTTTAAAAAGGACATTGAGATTGAGGAATTCCTTTTTCTCATGGTGCTATCGCTTGTAGAATAACAATTATTGATATTCGATTATTGCTCTCGTGAAAATTATAAAACAGTAGCTTATCTATTTGGTTGTTTTCAAGTACATTATTTCGAATACTGGAAGTCAGTGTCATAATTGAAAGTTAAAATGTTTAATAATAATAATAATCCATTTATTCCATTAATATCATAACTACATGATATTGAATGGGTCAGAGGGGATAATGCATATACCGGGTGACACAGCAGACATGTAGCAGCCTGTAGTTTTTTTATTTGAAGAGATGAAGATTTGAAATTTGCAGAAGTTACGTAATCATTCATTTGAATCTGATGACAACTTTTTTCAACTACCTGTTTGATCGGCGGTAACTCCAACTTCTTTTTTTTTGAATGACACCCTGTATATTTATCCAGCCTATCTTATTTGTCTTGAAATTCCCTATTCAACCGTGTATCAAAAAGTGGCATTCGTTTCTCAATTCGCAGATGAATTGCATTTTATTAAAAAATATCAAGTTGGCTGTTATCCGAATTCGATAATCTTTCGAAGCTTGGTAGGCTTGGAAATCCAAAGAGTACCAGTTAAACGATATAATTTTAGTTTTTTCCATACCTGATCACTTCCTACAGATTGTCAATAATTTCTTTAATAAAAAGAAAAAACATCTGAAAATAACTGACGATATTGCGAAAACTGAGATAGGAACAAGTTTTTTTTTTTTTCAATTTGGCTACTCTTTCTCTTTGCCATGTAGCCATATCATGATCTTTCCATTTGGAAACATAAAATTAAAATTGTTCCCCTGATCCACCAATTCACAAGTCTATTAGTCTAGATATTTGCAATAATATTTTGCCTAGTAGGCGGTGTACACAGAATGTTTTGTGTTTGACAGGTAAACATCATTTGATTGTACTGATTATCTCCGTCAGTTTTATGCTGATTAAAATTGCATCGTTTAATTAGATACTAAATATGTATTCAAAGAATGAAAAGGTCGATATGTTGTTGATATTCCGAGAGAGCAAGAGAAATTGTAGACAGGCTGAACAAACGTATTTCGAAAGATTTCCGGAAAGACGCCATCCGCCTAATAATTATTTCGCTAGAGTAGAAGAGCAGTTCAGAAGAGAACCGGAAAATCAAAACAATCTCCAATACATTGTCGACGAGGAAATGGAAGTAAACGTTTTGGCCATAGTACATAAAGATCCGACGATATCACTGAGACAAATTGAGGACGAAATCGGCGTGAATCGAGAGACCGCTAGAAGAGTTTTTTTTAAAGAACTGCTCTGAACTGCTCTTTTAATCTAGCGAAATAATTATCAGGTGGGTGGCGTCTTTCCGGAAATCTTCCCTACATACAATTGTTCAGCCTGTCTACAATTTCTCTTGCACTCTCCGAATATCAACATTTTCGTTCTTTGAATACATATTTAGTATCTAATTAAACGATGCAATTTCAATCATCATAAAACTGACGGAGATAATCATTGCAATCAAATGATGTTTACCTGTCAAACACAAAACATTTTGTGTACACCGCCTATTAGGCAAGATATTGCAAATATCTAGACTAATAGACTTGTGAATTGGTGGATCAGGGGAATAATTTTAATTTTATGTTTCCAAGTGGAAAGATCATGATATGGCTACATGGCCAAAGAGAAAGACAGATAGTTCCTTCACAAGTAGCCAAATTGAAAAAAATATGTTCCTATCTCAGTTTTCGTAATATCGTCAGTTATTTTCAGATGTTTTTTCTTTTCATTAAAGAAATTATTGACAATCTGTAGGAAGTGATCAGGTATGGAAAAAACTGAAATTATATCGTTTGATACTCTTTGGATTTCTAAGCCTACCAAGCATCGAAAGATTATCGAATTCGGGTAACAGCCAACTTGATGTTTTTCAATAAAATGCAATTCATCTGCGAATTGAGAAACGAATGCCACTTTTTGATACACGGTTGAATAGAGAATTTCAAGACAAATAAGATAGGGGCTAGAAAAATGTACAGGGTGTCATTAAAAAAAAAGAAGTTGGAGTTACTGCCGATCGAACAGGTAGTTGAAAAAACTCGTTAGATTCAAATAAAGCGCTATCATTGATTACGTAACTTCTGCAAATTTCAAATTTTCATCTATTCAAATAAAAAAACTACAGGCTGCTACATGTCTGCTGTGTCACCCGGTATATTATAAAATTGCTTAATTTCCGTTATGGGAATTATAAAATCTTAAAAACAAATTGTGTAAATATAAATAGAAAAATGTTGCTTGCCGACGAAACTCCTACTGTATATGAAATTTGCGAAACACTGCATTTTCAAAAATCCATTTCCATTGAGGAGATTATGGTCTTTCGCCAAGGTCCACATGTGAAACATTTATTCATTTATTTTCGATTTGTACACGCAGAAAAAAATATGGTTGAATCAACAAAATATCTTTCAACTGGAATAAATAAAAGTGTCGGTATCCAACAATGAAATATTAATTAATAATAATAATAATGTTTATTGTTCAAAATTCAAATACAATACATATTTTAACAGCTAAGATATTGACAATAAACGAATGGATTCCCAAAAGATTGAAAGGAATCTTGTACGAGAAATATAGGGGCAATAATGGAAAACAAACATGGATAAGTTAAAGAAAACATACAAAAATATGGTAAACAAATAAAAGAATAAAAGAAATAGTTCCCAATGAGGCGAAACCTTCGTAGTGGCAGTAGGAATAAAATAAATCTAAAAGTATTGAATGATAGGATTTTGTGGTAAGATAGATCATATCAGGATATTAAAATAATACGCATCCATAATTCGGCTTTTTTTTCAATATCCAAAGTGCTGGTCATAGTAGATAATGCACGGAAAGGCGAACCTTGTGAGTAGTGAATTTTATCCACGCAGGCCTTTACTCTGGTGATGAAATATGGAAGTTGAATAAAAACGAAAATGTAGTAATGTTGAAGGTAGTAAAAAACAGTTCAGTAGAAACAACGGTAAAAGTGGGAGAATCTATTTTACTGACTGAAGGATTTCTTGCGGAATTGCATATTTGATTCAAACTGAGGACAAAGAATATGCCTATGAAACTTTTTTTCCGAAAAAACTCCCCTTCACCCCACTTTACTCTCGTTATTTTTCGAAAAAATTTGGGGAATGGGTATAAAATGACAAAACATTCCTCTCAAATTGCATATTTGATTCAAACTAAGAACAATAAAAATGTCTATATAATTTTTTTTTCAAAAAAAAAACCCTGACCCCACTTTACTCTTGTGATTTTTCGGAAAAATTTGCGGAATGGGTAGTAAATGACAAAATATTTTTCTCAAATTGCATATTTGATTCAAACTAAGGACAACGAATATGCCTAAATAATTTTTTTTTCGAAAAAAACCAATATTAGTTTGAATCAAATATGCAATTTGAGAAAAATATTTTATCATTCACTACCCATTCCGCCAGAGATTGTTCAGTCAGTAAAATAGGCACGACCGGTAATAGTATATTACGTATCAAGTGTTGTAAAAAGCATATTACGCACGAATGGAAAAATTGCGCACGAGCCGCGTAGCGGTGAGTGCGGTAATTACATGAGTGCGTAATTGCTTTACAACACGTAATACGTACTATACTTTTTCTACGACTCTTATATACTGGATGGTGCGTTTGATTAAGCTTTAAGTAATAAAAAAATGAAGGTAACTAACGCAGTTTATGGTTTAATTTCCAACAACAACAAATTAAATCTAAGAAAATACAATTTTGTACTATATAGCATAGAAATGATGAACAGAGCGAGGAGGGTTTAAATGTTTTGGTCAATATATTAAAATAGGCGAGCAATACATTTTCGGAGTACGTACTCACGTGGTTATCCATACTCCATTCCATAAATTTTTGATAGGCTTTTTCATATCTATCCTTTGATTTTTGCGGCAGAATATTCTCCATAGCAGAAGCAGCCTGAAGAACAATTTCCGGTGGCGTTGCGCTCATTTCATTATCGGAGTTGCTCATATTTGTAGATATAAAATTAAAGATCGGATTATAATTTATGAAGTATCGATTTGAACTTCAAATCTCAAAAAGTGACAATGTCACTGTCAAATATTTAAAACGCAAGACAGATAAATGTCACGATTTGAGTGGTTCAAGAGGCAACTTGATTGTTACCTATTATACTAGCCATCATATCATGACGCACAGTTGTGCGTTTTTATTCTTTACGCACAGTTGTGCGTAAGAATGGATTTACTTATAGAGTGAACTGTTTGTAAAACAATGTTTACTAACATAGGAGTAGAAAAAAGTATTCAGTATTTAGTATATGTGCGACGGATGAAAAAAACAGACAGTAAATATCTTATAGTACGTTAGCCACTTGGTATGTTTTTATACAGGTGAACAATCTTTTTGTTGTGACCTATACTTTATTTTTTTGTTTGTTATATAGGATTAAACTATGATATGAATTTTTTATATATATGTACTGATGAATGAGAAGGCGTGGTTGGTGTTTTATCTATTTTTTGATTTTTGACTTGAATAGCTGATGAGAATTGAGCTGTTTCATTTCTTGAGGAATCAAGCTTTTTGTTTCGAGTATTGTAGCTATGATCGATTTCTGTGGGTGTGTTGTCTCGTCACAGATGATAAAAAATATAGTTGTCGGACGAATGAAACAAATATTCTCAATGATTTGCATCTCTGCAATCATTTTAGATTGAATGCTTTTTGCTTCCCATTGAGTATATGTTTTGTTCACAGAAAATCTCGTATTGTCTTCTTGAAAACATCAAATATGTTTCAGTCGATCATTATCTGATTTGATATTTCAACATATCTTTCATTATTTTCATTAGAGTTTGGTTCCACCCAACAAAATATTTTGTTAACTCATCGAATTCACAAAGTATTGAAACAATTCTTTTTGTTCAACCAATTCTTCAAATTTTGAGATAATATTCGTTGAATATAATATCTTTCAAACGAAATATTTGTGATAGTCATAACAATGCAATTAAAATGTCGAACTAATTCTGATACACAAAAAAGTTTTCTACCGAAGTTCCTATTTTCTCATAATAACAAAATATTCTGTATATTTGAGTGAAATATTTTGTTCGTTCAATGAATACTGCTAGTCTATTCAAGTTTCGCTGCAGCTACAAGTCATTTTCTTCATTCGACAATGAACTTTTAACAAAAAGAAAGGGTTAGTAGAATTCTTCTGGACTTCCATTGTCTAGAAACAAAGAAAATTAATTCTTTGCATGTGTTTGAGTCACGACGTTTCAACAGTTAACATCTACTGTCGTTATCAAGTGTGTGAATGCGACAAGCTATCTCGGATACTTATTATATAGCCTGCAGCTGATATACCTGATGCTATAACGGTAATTATGATCTTCGCGGGGTTTCTCTTAGGACATCAATGTTAATTAATGTGTTACAAAGACCTTTTTTGGTGAGTGTTGTTATTGATGACCGTTTTTGATAGGTCTTGACACAGAGTTTTTATTGAAATCTCAATCGATCTAGCTGAGTGCTAAGTGGCTTCCACACATTCCGAATCTCTATGCTCGGTTGACTGAACACGTCATTATTCTGAATATAAGCCGACTCTATAAACTTTCTCTTATACCAATGCTGTTCTTTGTGGATAACTTCGGCTTCCGACCATGCGATGCTGTGCTGATTAGTCCATACGTGATCTGCTATTCCCGACTTCTCTGTTTCTCCTCGCTGTGTATTTCTCTTGTGTTCACCGATTCTCACATTTAGTGGCCTCTTAGTTTCTTCAACATTCACATTCACACGGAACACGGTAAATGCAGTTTTTGGAGTCACTGTTCTCGTTGGGTGGTCTCGTTTTTGTTATTTGGCTACGAATGGTATTACTTGATCGGAAGCACGTTCGGATGTTGTACCTTGATCCAATTCGCCTTATCTTATCCGATAAACCTCTCACATAGGGAAGACATAGGGTAGGCTGTGTTGGTTCATCTGATTTCTCGGTGTTGCCTCTTCTGCGGTGAAGGACCGCTGTTATATGTTTGTCGGAGTACCCATTCCGTCGCAGATCTTTCTTGATGTTGTTCAATTCGTTGGTCAGACTCTCATCGGTGTTACAGAGGCTGTAGGCCCGGTCAACCAACGAGCGGATGATTCCCTTCTTCGTCGCTCCATGATGGTTCGACTCAAAATTCAGGTATTGTCCGGTGTGAGTTGATTTCCTGAGGTGCGTTTCAATTTAACGTCTGTCGTCCGGTAACGGACGATGTATGACGTCATAGTTGTTTCGTCGGGCGATATCTGTCAGATTGAATTTTGAAACGCTCTCCTAAATCGTGGGGTAAATGGTTGATGGTCGGACGTTCCACTCAAGAATTTTGAAACGATGGATTGAAGTTTTCGGACAAGACGTTCTAATATCGAAACGCTTCATAAGAAAAGTTAAACGTCGGACGCACGTCGGACGTAATATTGAAACGCACCTCTGTACACTGATGTTTGAAACTTGCCATTCGTTCTTTGGACTTTCACATCAAGAAAGGGTAACCCCTCCTGGGTCTCCTTTTCCATTGTGAAATTTATGGACGGTCTAATGTTGTTTAGGAGCCGCAGAAAGGCCTCGAGTTCTTCGTCTCCATGGTTCCATATGACAAAGGTATCATCAACGTATCTTAGCCACATCCTAGGTTTCTTGTCGGCTTTGTCTATAGCAAAAGCCTCGAACAATTCCATATATATATTTGCTATGACAGGTGACAGTGAGGATCCCATCGGTAGTCCATCCTCCTGGGCGAAAAAACGGTTTTTTCCTGAAAGTAACAATTCCGAAGGCAACATTCCAGTAGTTCCATAATCCCAGTTACTGGTAGGCTCGTCCTGTTCTTCAATGCTTCGTCCTCTTGTAGTTTCTCGCGAATAACCTGTAGAGAATCTTCAACAGGAACGTTGGTATATAGACTTTCCACATCAAAGCTAACTAAGTGGTCTTCCGGCACTACGTCGATGTCCTCCAGGATCTCAACGAAATGCCTGGAGTTTTTCACGAATGTTGGAGTGTTTCCTTGAAAGGCTGGATAATCAGTAAAAAAAACTTAGCAAGGTTATAAGTTGCTGAGTCTCTGGTACTGGTTATTGGTCTCAACGGGACTTCTGCCTTATGGATTTTTGGCAGTCCATAAAGGTGAGGAGGCTTACTGTGGTGCGGTGTCAGTGTAGACCTTTCTCTGTCTGAGAAATAGTTTTGATATTTCTTCAGGGTTTGGTATACCTTCCTCTCTATTGATGCCGTGGGGTCTTTAGCCAATAGTTTGTAGTTACCTTTGCTAAGTACTTCTTCAACTTTCTTCTCATATAGGTCGATGTCCATGACAACCGTTGCGTTCTATGTCTTCCCTATGAGAGAGGTTTATCGGATAAGATAAGGCGAATTGGATCAAGGTACAATATCCGAACATGCTTCCGATCAAGTAATACCAACTAACAAAAACGAGACCACCCAACGAGAATAGTGACTCCAAAAACTGCATTTACCGTGTTCCGTGTGAATGTGGAATGGATTATGTTGGAGAAACTAAGAGGCCACTAAATGTGAGAATCGGTGAACACAAGAGAAATACACAGCGAGGAGAAACAGCGAAGTCGGGAATAGCAGATCACGTATGGACTAATCAGCACAGCATCGCATGGTCGGAAGCCGAAGTTATCCACAAAGAACAGCATTGGTATAAGAGAAAGTTTATAGAGTCGGCTTATATTCAGAATAATGACGTGTTCAGTCAACCGAGCATAGAGATTCGGAATGTGTGGAAGCCACTTATCATTCAGCTAGATCGATTGAGATTTCAATAAAAACTCTGTGTCAAGGCCTATCAAAAACGGTCATCAATAACAACACTCACCAAAAAAGGTCTTTGTAACACATTAATTAACATTGATGACCTGAGAGAAACCCCGCGAAGATCATAATTACCGTTATAGCAGGTACATCAGCTGCAGGCTATATAATAAGTATTCGAGATATCTTGTCGCATTCACACACTTGATAACGACAGTAGATGTTAACTGTTGAAACGTCGTGACTCAAACACATGCAAAGAATTTATTTTCTTTGTTTCTAGACAATGGAAGTCCAGAAGAATTTTACTAACACTAATACATTGTCAACCACTTTCAAACAAAAAGAAAGGGATTGAAACAACACAATTGTTTTTACCGTGTAAGGAAATCAGAAACCCAAAATGGACTTCAAATTGTCACTCTGAGTTCACGAAAATTATTTGGATAGCAAATCAGCCAGAGGGTAATTTTTTTTAGTGCTATTATATGAGAGTCAAACTTCAAATTCAACCCAAAGAAATTTTGTTACGGGCCTGTTCACAATCGGCTGATCTCCCAGAGATATTTCTTTACTATTTATTTGATTGTGACTAAATTAGTAAATTCCCTGTAGCACTTCGTCACAGAATACTGAACTACACAGAAGCGAAGCTAAGCCATTTTGCTCGAACGCGGCCACCATTTAATATGCATGATTCTTGTCACTGTCACTTGTCATTGTAATTAGGTAAACAGTGATGACTAATTGAACATTCAACCATTTAGTTGAATCTTTATTGTTAAAAGTCTCGTAATTTCTGTAGTTAGTGTTGTGGTGTTGTTAGCTTATTTTACGTTTAAAATATAGTTTAGGTGATATGTATGTTTTTTTGTTTATTGATCTACTTAAATAAATTAAAATTTAAATAAATTAAAAAGTATTGCACTGAAAATTGTATTTGTTGTTTGTATGAGATTTTAGGGATATTGTGAAATGTCTACATACTGAGTTTTATTTGATAACTGCAAGGCTTTGGCTCAACAATAAGTGAAAATCTGAGAATCCGCAGTCAGCATTCATAATATACTTAATAAACTCTAAATGCAGATTACTATTCTGAATGAATATCATTAAGGTTTAGATAAACGAAATACTTATTTCATATTCAACTTGCCCACATGAATGCCTTTTGAATACGATGATAAATGAGTGAAATAATGCCAAGTCTGAAAATTTTCCGACAAGAGAGAATTCAAATCAATCAAAACTTGTGAAAGTCTCAACAAATTTAAAAATCTTGTTAGAAGCCTTTTCTGATCAATTTACAACGATATACAATTCAAAAATATTTTAATGTGAATAATATTTTTCAAGTAAAACTTATGATTGACGTTGATTCGATTTATGTTTTCTTTTTTGTCTCTGTCTTGTTAATGTGAAACATTTTCCAAATATGGTATTATTATTAACAACTGGATTTGTGGCAAAATTGAAATAGTTGATTCCAGTCAAAAGCAGTCATTTCATTATAGAAGCGCTTTCGCTTCACATCAAACCTGTCAGTGCTCTTCCTGCTGTCAACTGCTTGAGGAACGTCAGTTTTTCATATCCAGCTAAGTACTGCGCTATCATTTTTTTTTGTCTCGCAACTTATAATGCCACCTTTTACATTGGGAAATACAGAAATTCGACAAAACTAGACATGCTAATTGTAACAAAACTATACCAGATGGGATTTCAATAATTTTTCATACTCAGTACCTACCAAAAATTACTGATTACATTTGAGACAATTTGTTTGTCGTCAGTGACAAATTTGCAAGCGCATCCTGTATCAAATAGCAGATTTATTGATTAAATGCCGGTCATGGTGCTAGCCATGGAAGTAGTTATTTTCTATCGGATTTTTACTGTATTTGGAGAAGGTAAGGATATTTTATTTATTTATTTTATTAATGATGGGATAACGTGTAGAAGATTATGGAATGACTTTAAATTATTCATCAAAACATTCAACCGTTAACACTTGTTCATACCCTCGCGAACTTCGCAATTTCTCTGCGAATGAAATGGCTGCTAGTCATGCCGGACCATGCGTTGATGCAGAACCATGACGGCAGTCATTTTATTTGCACAAAAATTGCGAAATTCGTGAGGGTATGAACGAGACTTTACTGATGTTTTGAATTTGTTTTCTGAGTGTACCAAGTATTATTCTTGAATGATGAATAAAGTAATTTTTCTCAGTGTGCGAAGCATGATTTCACTCAACATATCATTTCAAGGTTACCAAAATTTGCCCCCTCAACATCAAAGGTGCCGACTTTAGCTTCGCTTCTGTGTAGTTCAGAGTTCAGTATTCTGTGACTTCGTGTTATGTACGTGAATAATTTTCAACTTGTATGGGGATTTCAAGTTGGTCTATTAAAACGCCATAAAATAGCCACAGCCTGTTACGTTTATGATGTTCAGAAATGATCATAAAACTAACGACGGTTTTGTTTAAATAATGTGTACCAAGTTGCAGCGAGCAGTCAATATTTGCTAGTCATGATAATTTGTATGCACTTCCCCATCCATTAATTAATTAGCACCTTGAATTAATTATCATCACTGAATGTGCAAAAAATGAAGGTTATTTTATGTCCGGAAGATTTTTGGACCGGTATTTCCTAAGAAAACAATTTGTATATTTGCGTATATTTCTACCTTGAACTTGTGGTGATCCATTCCAGGTATCACAGAATGTGGGGGAATTAAATACGTATAGGTATTGAATGTTTATAACCAACCGGTTTTTTGAGGAATTGAACTGGATTATATCAAACGAAAAAGCAAATAATTAGAATGGAATTTGAATATGAATTTTCGTATTTAAGAATCTTACCAGTTTATAGATATTTATTTAACTTTTTGGACATATTTGGGAACACAATCCGCTCATCTATATAAAATCACTAACAGGAAGTACTTTCCCAATAGTAGGTATATTTATTTCATTACCATTGTACAAGGACTGTTCAATTATTCATGTGGATCAAGATAATTATGTGACATGTTTATATACTTACCCATCCCTATTATTTGAATTTACACAATCACTCGATATGTCCAAGTTAACATCCATAAACGACATGTCATTCTAGCTATTTTATATTCTCATTTACAAGAAGAAAAAATCTCAAACAAAATCGTGAGGACCAGATGACCAAGAAAAGAGTGTGATATTTATTCCTAGAGTAACTCCCGAGGCAACTATTATGGGTGCACTTATCTGATTTAGCGCAAAAATCAGTCCTATTGGTGGTCCTAGAACTAGAAATTTGTGGAATATCCTGTGACGTCGCAAGGAATAAATTAACCAGAATACAAGCCCTCCAGTGCATAGTGAAGAAGAAATCTCTTCTCGCAAGAAGTTACCAAACTATCTTTGAGGTATTCAAAAGAATCCCAGATAACTTTTGCAAAGCTTGGGGCAAAGCTGGCAGGCGGTATAAACCACATTTGTAAATCAGGGTTAGAATTCTATTTTCTAGTTTATTTTAAATTTGGGTGCTGATCGGGACTACGGAAGCATAGGGGTGGTATCTGGGAGAGATTACATTGCAACATATGGATCGGGCCATCCTCTACAAATAGTATTCAATGTCCTTGGGACTACGGATCCCAAGGGATGTTGAGGTCCGAATTATGTGGGGGAGATTACCTTTATTTGGGAGTTAGATCATCAGGTTATCAATGGTTCATCTTGTATTGTATGTTCTTGCGAGAGGGATGTTCCCAGAAAAAACAACGAAAACACTATGTTTGAGCTGGTAATACAATTATTCTGGAATCTCGTTGTTTCATTGTTAGATATGTGTTATAATTGAATTGAAATTGTTTATTGAAATAGGAATCCTAATATACATAAAAAGTTACAAGTCCTAATTAAGTCATACCCCTGGTTACGGACCCTGGTTTACGGACTTTTCAACATGAAGTACCGATAGAACTTTTCAGAAATGTTTTTGATATAGTTTTCTATTTTGTCAATACTGCCCAGCTCACGCAACGTGCCTAGCCGAATGTACCGGTCACTATCTATGATGATACGGAGTACCTTTTGTTCTGTATGTTTTCCAGTTTTGTCATCTGAGTCATGGGAAGGCTGCAGAATACCGGACAGGCGTGAGTCATAGCTGCAAGACTATTTTCTTGTATAAAAGGACTTTGTTATCAAACGACAGCTTGGAGCTCCTATACAGGGTGTGTCATAATAAATGCGCAGGACTTCCGGATGTGATAGCTCGTTCAAAAATATGAAAAAAAGTTTCTATTAACTTACCCTCTAAAATTCAACTTTTTCGAGATACAGGGTGTTGAAATTTAAAAAAAATTACAGTTTTTTGAGAATATCTCTGGAACCGTTTATCGCACAAAAAACAGATTTTGAATGCATGTTCTACTCATAATAAGCTATGTTTTGTGCATATTTTTTAAAATTCATAATTGGTGAAGATTTTGAAGGGGTAGTGGGTGTTTTTTTCTCCAACTTCTACGCCACTGGAAAAAGTATGATTTTGAGCCACCTACTTGAACCGCCAATGTTTTTTACACAAAAAAGGTACTCCTGGTCATAAGCTCTAAAGTTGACCATTTTCAAGAAAAATCAACTTTCATGTTGAAAAACATGGTAAATTTTTTTAAATAATTTTTTTCTTAATTATACAAAATTTATTTAAACGTTAAAACAAGTAACAAAACCAAACGTTGATTCTTAATTGCAAAAAAAAAAAAAAACAATAACAATCATACTCAGTTGAATTGTTGGAAATGTCCGCCGTTAGCTTCAATGCACGCACCAATTTTTCGAGGAAAAAACATTATTTAAACAACATGAAAGTTGATTTTTCTTGAAAACGGCCAACTTTAGAGCTTATGACCAAGAATACCTTTTGTGTGTAGAAAACATTGGCGGTTCATATAGGAGGTTCAAAACTTTTTCCAGTGGCGTAGAAGTTGGAGAAAAAAACACCCACTACCCCTTCAAAATTTTCACCAATTATGAATTTGAAAAAATAAAAAATCCGCACAAAATATAGCTTATTATGAGTAGAAAATGCCTACGAAATCTATTTTCTGTGCGATGAACGGTTCCAGAGATATTCGCAAAAAACGATTCTTTTTTTTTTAATTTCAACACCCTGTATCTCGAAAATGGTGCATTTTAGAGGGTAAGATAATAGAAACTTTTTTTCATATATTTGGACGAGCTATCCCATCCTGAAGTCCTGCGCATTTATTATGAAACACCCTGTGTGCTTACGTGAGCGTTCATATTTATACGCTCATCCACTTGATCTTCCAGTTACCTCACGTTTGTGAAATTCATAAAGTCTGTCTTCTCGAAATGCATTTTTTTTTGTTTTTGGCTTTGGTTTGTGTTTGTTTTTAAGGCCGTGGTGATCGTGATGGTAAAGCGTTCGCTCCTCAAACCTCAGACCGGGGTGACCGTCTCGTGTATAACATCACACGTTAAAAGGCAACGGCCTGGTCTTCCCTAGCTCGCACAAGTCTCTCAGCAGGTAGGTCTCAATATTATACAGTAATATCGACAATCTCACTTTTTAAGAGAACGAGTTAGCTTCGGTACAATATCAATCAAAAGTTGAAAGAGTGCTTTCTTCCTCTCAACCTGTAGAACCTAAAACTCAACTAATATAACTGTTTGAATCAGACTATTGACATTCGTAGCTTATTATACAAGTATCTTAAGCATCAGAGAGATAATTCCCAAAAAAAAGACTATTTCTGAGCTTTTTTTTGAAACACGCTGTAGATAGTATTATTGATTCTTCCGGAATCTTGTCGTACAGTCAACTAGTAGTGTAGCCAGTTGACAGAAAGAACAAAAGAGCAAAAACAAAAAAATCGTACGTATGTGGCAAATACAACAGTTGTGATAGGACTGATAGGCTCGATCTCTGAGGCTCTCCTGCTCCGGCTAGATACGTACGTGAGTTGGTGTTATTCAAATTAAATCAAATTAAACTCATGTCAGATATAAGAGAGTTTCAGGCCGAGAATTGGCCGAGCACTCCATATCAAACGATCAGATTTTATTCTGCTGATCGCCAATCATCAGGATGAGGAACCGCTTTAACGAGCGGGGGTGGTGGATAGGGGGGGTGAGCTTTCGAGTACGTACGAGTGCTGGGGCGTTCATCCTTCCGGGCCTCAACCTTAGGGGGTGCATGGTGGTTGGTGTTATTGGCTCTGATTTGGAGAGTCCTATCAACCAGATAAGAATCTAGGATTCGGGCCAAATGTTTAGGCTTGCATGCTCCCAACATCTGGCAGACAAATCCCAGGCGAAGAGATGGACGGACTGAATTTTTCAAGCTTGTCTGGCAGACGTTACTTTAGATGTGATGACAACTGTTTTATAATATTCGATTTATGTTCCATAATTTCGTAAATGGTCCCGCCTAGTTACGGCACCGTTTTTAGAGATGATTTCGTTAACATCCGGTGATATTTCAAGCATACTACAATAAGCTGTATGGTTTGGTAAATCAAATCATTATCGAACGGGACAATTAAGGAATTATATACGTTTACCATGATGAAGAATAATATGCATACATTATTGAGGAAGCTTATTGTTGTGGAAATATCACAAAAAAAAAATGCGAATCACAACTACCAAGTCCATGAAACCCATTCTAAACAACTAAACGATACTTTTCTCGATGAGTTTTTACTCCATTCAATTTGTGGTCAAAGTCTTCCAATAACTGTAAGTATAACAAATCAAGTGTAGACTTCGTGATCTGAGGTGTACAGAAGTAAATGGTCCAGTAAAAACGAAGCAGACGGTATTTTGAGTAGTTCGGTTGGAATGAAAAACGAACATGCCAAGACACCTCAAATTTTCTTGCGATATGGCAATCACCTAGATTTTGGAATGCCTCCTAAGGCAAGTAAAAACATAATTTTTAAGTACCGTTGTATTCAAATCAAAGAAAAATCCAAATTGCATCGATTTGCATTCGAAACAATAAGGATTCGTTGTTTTAGACAGAAAACCTAAACATTCCTGTCAACTTAGAATCAGATTTCTGACGGAGGCATACGCAAACTTTTACCAAAAATAATTATCATGCTAACAAATATGGAAGGCATCAACATTTAGAACGTGGTGATCCACAAAGAAAAATTGATTTCTGTAGACTTCCTAGAGCTCAAAAATTGGATTGATTCGAAGAATATTTTGTGGTCTAATTTCACTAATAATGGAATATTCAATCGACAAAATCATTATTACTGGGCAACAGAATAGCATAGTAAAGATGGAGAAAAATTAAACATTTTCTCGAAAACGTGCAAGTTGCTGCCACTGTTTTCCTGGGAAAATATTCTTTGTCGAGTAAAACATTTCAATAGCACTTTTTCAATTCAATTTAAATCAATATCGTAGCTAAAATTTTCCAAACTAACATGTCAATAGTTATTAAGAGAAAAACCGTTTTTTCAAATAGGACACTCTGTATATTTTTGTAAACTTCAATAGAGCTTGAAATTACCATTCCAATAACATTGCCCACTTGATATTTGGTTGAAATCATCTTTGAAACGTAGAGTTTGAAGATATATAGGTAGGAAAAATAGTTGTTCTGGAAGCCTTTGAAAATAATTCCAAAAAAACCAACGCAAGTTACAAATGTCAACAGAGGTGCCAAAAACCACCGTATGGCGGATTTTGAAAATCGGTTAATTCAAGCCAAGCAGGATCAAAAAAGTCCATCGATTTCGTAAGCAGAGACTAGATTTTTATCAATTATTCTTGGAAAACGAACAAAGTGTGTGATTTTTCTTTGAATTGTATTTGGACAGACGAAGCGCATGTAAGTAGTGATGGCATTTCCAGCAGGGAACTACTCTTATTACATGGATACAAGAAAATCCTCAGTTGTGGAACAGAGAAATCAAGGAAGATTTGGGTTCAATGTAGATTTAGAAATCCTGGTAGACTTTTGCCTACTTTATTATGAGAGCGCTTACATCGTTCATAGTAAACTGTAACAAACCACACACGATGTTTTTCTACTTATATTTTGTGCTTTGGAATTAACTGAAATTTTGGTCTTGAACTGTGATGTTAGTAGTTCAGCTATACTTGCCCAATTTGAACTGTTTATCATCGAATTTCGTATCATTTTTATGTCATCCACACTTTACATTTTTTTTCTGATTTCATGTGCATACTCCTCATCTGATGAAGAAATGGTGATCGGGCTGGAATGGCAGAGATGGAGAAGTCCTTGATGCATGTATTTATGTTTAATTGTTGTATTGTTCCATTCCCTTATTTACCAAGGACCTTATGGTGGTACTGCAGGTTTTTTCCGGGTTTTTCTCTGCACATGCACCCCATTTTTCTTTTTTATTTGTTAAGTCGCTACGGAGCGCATATAGTGGTGGTGTTCCCTCTCATAAGGAATGATGTGCCGATGGTAGGGAGTATCACCATCATACTTTTTAAGTATTAATTTAATTTCAATAAATTTTTCAACAATATCTTCAATACAATGGGCCGTGGTGGTCGGCTGGTAAAAGCTCACGCCTCGCAAGCGTGGGGTCGTGGGTTCGATCCACCGATTCACCGGTCTCGTGCATGGCATCACACGTTAAAAGGTAAGGGCTGCGTCTTCCCTAGCTCACACAAGTCTCTCGAAGACTTCCGAGGGTTGCGCGTAGGGGTGCAGTCGGTTGACGGAAATAACAATTTTATCAATTTTTTTAACAACAATGAAGCTTTGTCAATAAGTTTATCATTAACTTCCGACAATAAAGCATATTTTGACTTTGACGAATCCCGAAAACTATAAGTTGTTTGGAACAAATGTTAATATGAATTTATCGTCCTGAAATCTCTTAAAAAAATCACTCCTCGAGTTTGTTCACGTACTTAATTAACACCACGTATACAGTGAGTCCAAGAAAAGAATACACGGCATAGACATATCGGGAACGTTAAGAGTTTGGTGATCTTTCACGTTTTATAAAATTTATTATCTTCTTTGTTTTGGAGAAATCAAAGGAAAACGTATTTTTCCAATTTAGTTTTACTTTTTCCTAGAGTATTTGGAAAGTTTTTGAAAAATAAAAAGTACTACTCTTAAGCACTACAAAATGGGATTTCCAAAATTTTCATACGACGATCCGTTGTCTAGGAACCATTATCAATTTTGGTGTTGTATCACATGATTATCTATATTGCATGTCTTTTCAATCGGCCGTTTTTCTTAATTTTCAGTAGTAAACATACGAATTTTCTGTTTGAATTGGATTGGTAAATATGTTTATATTAATTTATATTCTGCATAGGTATGTATTAAGTGAAAAGGTGATTTTCAAACTTTAGTTTTGAATATCTCAAAAAACGGATCGATAATCGATTTATGTTCAGGAAAGAAAACATTTAATTGACTATTATCACTTGCCCTATGATATAGTAACGTGCCGTTGTGTTTACAGTACAAAGGGATGAAACACTACAGATGAATTTTGTTAAAAACGATGTCATCCTCGAAAATTGTGTCGACTTGTTCCCGCTTTTTTTTCAATATATCGTAACTATCCAAAAACACTTCTGGTTCTATTTCAACGGACCACTCAGTATATTCTTGATTGGAGAGATTCACTCAGACTGATTGATACCTTATATCATAATCGAAACAACTCACCTGTCGACTCAAAAAAGTGCACTAAGCATAACACAGCAAGTGACCCACATCCAATTTTCACCTATAAATAAATAATAACAAATCGATAATTTGGCACAAATTCGCGTTCACACCGCGAATAGTTTTTAACACACTCACCACCATCTTCCTTGGAGGGTCTGCATGGATTAAAAATTACAACACTTGTTTCTGTCGTTCAACTTCCAAGGCTGTCAACTATATATGAAACTACACATGAGCGAACCTGGGTATATATTTAAACGAAATCTGCCATTATACAATAAAATGATAAATAATTGAACAGAAATTACATCCAGCACAATCGATTCGTGGTACTGACAGATATTCTTCATTTGTCGATGTCGATTGTGCAAAGGAGTAGTTGATGTTTTCTAATTGCCATGTTTTAGTTGAACAATTTTTTATGTTTAGGTTTACACGCAAAATACAATCCTGTAATGTTCTCTGAACATTACAGCCGAGAAAAAGTGAGTAGCAGTCGATGTTGTTCTTGAATTTCAGGATGCTGTATGCCTCAGGGATCACCTCCCACAAGGCCCACAAGGTGACGACAACGGGATGTGAAGAGTGAGCTAGACGATATTTCAGAAGAGCATCGTCCATGAAAATATTTGCGGTGTTCCAGAGGAGTAAGTGAGCTTGTAAGTGCAGTATTACCGACGAGACGAGTGACTCTTTTTTTGGACACAATCTGAAAGTTTCAGTGTATGTATAAGGGCAGCACTCCATATGTGGGAACAGTATTCCAGGACAGGTCGGATCTGTGCATTATATATTACAATCAATACTGACGAGAAGTGAATTAAGAAACAGAAAACCAAGTTTTCGGGAGCCATTTTTGCCATGGTTTTCGCACGAAAGGCATACTGCTAATTGTAGTATCGAAATAATAATAATATTTTATTTGCTCGACTAATTGTAATACATTAATGTTACACATATTTATCAGATGCAAATAAATTGAAGTAACCCACATAAGGAAAACTTTGAGCGCGAGATGCTTAAGAATATAAGCTATAGGTGAAGATAAATGCCAACAAAGTATTGTTGGCAAGGAAAAAAATTAACAGAAGAGGCATATATAAAAACACATAAATGCGGAAAGTAAAACAACAATCATAGTTCCATTGCGTAAAAAATGAAGTCTTGGTGGTTATAATTGATCAAGGTCATTTTACTAAAATAACTGTGGATCTGATGCAATATCTCGTCTACAAAGGGGTAACTGGAAAAGAGCAATTTTTTCGAAGAAAAAATGCACCATCCACAAAATCGACATTTTCTAAATGATTTAGCCTCCTAATTCGAGAAACATCGACATTTTCGGATTCAGACGGAAATTTTCTATAAGATGAAGTAATATTCGCAAGATTCCGCATTTCTGAAATATTCCCAGGCGATCAAATTAAAAAAATGCATAATTATACAGGGTGTTTCTTAAGTACGTGTAGAAAATTCAGGATCGTTTTGCTGACATCAAAATAAGAAGAAAAGTTCCTATAAACATATGTCCGCAAGTTATTCGTTTCTGAGGTACAGAGTGTCACAGATGAATTCTTATTTTTATTTTTTGTGAATACTTTCAAAATAATTTTGATATTTGGGTAATGTTTGGTACCTGGGAATATTTATTATTTAGTTTGTGTAAAAAATATATTCTTGGTAGAGGTGACTGAGAGCAACTGTTTTCGAGTTATTGAGATTTGAAATAATCAATGCAAGTGATTTTGAATGAGAAGATTTTTAAATTTAAAATAAATACAATTAGAAATTAGTTTTTTCACAATTACCATAAAATTTGATTTCGTAATTGAAAAATCATCCCAGGTACCAAACTTTACTCGAATATCACAAATATTTTGGAATTTATTCATAAAAAACAATTATAAGAATTAAACTTTGACACTCTTTATCTTAGAAACGAATAACTTGCGGACATGTGTTTATGGGGACTTTTTTTCTTATTTCGACGTCAGCAACATGCTCCCAAAGTTTCTACACGTACTTAAGAAACACCCTGTATATAGAAGGAAATCGAATTTTGCAAAAATTTTTATTTTCCATTTTCTGAAAACTCGCAAACTTCGCTTAGACGTAACTCAATTAGCTGATTCCGAATATCACCTCAGAAATTGAATTCGACAAAGGGGGGTAAAGAGCAATTTTTTCTACTAAAAAATGCACCTATCCACAAAATCGACATTTTCTAAATGAATCAGCATTCTAATTCGAAAAACAAGTACATTTTCGGATTCGAAAGGAAATTTTCTATAAGATGAACTAATATTCGCGGGATTCCGCATTTTTGAAATATTCTCAGGCGATCAAAGTCAAAAAATGCATAATTCTATACCGGGTGTCAACGAATCTATTAGACAAGTCATAACTTCTAGACCATTAGGTGTATCAAAATGAGATTTGGTATAGGGAAATGGTATGTGAAGAGGAGAGTTTTCACATATTTTTCACTTTCCGGTCACTTCCGGTTTCACCGGAAATGGCTCCGGTTCTAAATTTTTAAATGGAACATTTTTGGATTTCTGAGACAATTCTAGATCAGAATGTGACATTTTCGAAAGTTTTTATGCCTACTTAATTTTTTCGGAGTCACTTTTGAAATTACATCTAGGTGGCCATGATCGGAAGTAAACTAATCTAAGGACCTCAGGTGATATCAGAATATTACAATCGCGAAGTTTTAGTGACTAGTATGATAGATATGAATAAGACAAGTTGGCAAAATTACATTTTCGTGTCTAACTATTATTTTTCAAATGGCGACCATTTTTTGTCAGGCACTTTCCGAAAAAAGGACATTTTGACGAATCTAACGATACTAATTTATTTGCGATTGGATTACAAATAAGAACATAAATTAAATATTACTTAGGAATATACTTCATAATGATTTATTTACTTTTGTCAAGTGTGCCATGGATAATAATTCATTTACTTTTGTAAGCACTTTCCGAAAAAAGGATATTTTGACGAATCTAACGATACTAATTCATTTGCGATTGGATTACAAATAAAAACATAAATTAAATATTACTGTGGAAAATACTTCATAATAATTTATTTACTTTTGTCAAGTGTGCCGAGGATAGGCATGATGCATAATATTTTGCAGTTATTTCGATCAAGTCTTCTTTGGAGAACAAAACACAAGAAGAAGTAGTCCAACAATTCCTCATTACAGTGTGAAATTGCTTCTGAAGAGTATGTTTTCCAATTCTTCCGACCTCCCTGATGATCTTAGAAGAGTGAAATAGATTTTTGTCGACCAAAATGTATTGGAGGCCTAGCGAAAGTGATGCAATCCACGCGTCAATGAAATGAGCGATTTTCTGATAAGAATCTCCAATGGAAACTGGACATTTAATAAATAATCAACTATCTGAATGAAAATGCAAATTTTCACTTTCAGATTTTTTCTTCAAGTTATATAGGGTCTTTCTCAATATCTATCAGATGTAGTTCAATGTCCAGCATGGCTTTTGCCGGGGAAGTAGTTGTTTTCTGTTAGATATTACAAAAAAGTAACTTCAATTTTATCGTAGGGTTTTTCCATTTCCAGAGGAGTCATGTATTGATTCAATTTTCAATTGAGAATGTTTCTCTTTAAAACATGAATCCCTTCCAAGAGAGGTTATCTTGTACGATGGAAAACAGCGACTAAATTCCAACTTTCAGTCGCAGATGATTCCACAACTGACTTTATGAACATCCTGTTCATATTTTCAATGAAATCAACTCACTTAGGTTATGACAGTGACATAAGCTTTAAGAGCAGAAGGTAAAATTTTCTTGGTTTTCGTTAAATTTTAGTTCAATTGTCCGTCAAAATAATGCATACTCAAAGTGAAAAAGTGGATATGTTGTTATTGTTTGGAGAATGTCACAGAAATTCAAGGAATGCTGCTGAGTTGTATGCTCAGAGATATCCCAATCGGCAACATCCATCCCATCAGTATTTTCCGTATGTTGAGAATCGCTTTAGGCAAGAGGGAAATCGAGAGGCAGAACAGAGGATTATCATAAATGAGGAGACCGAAATTAACGTTCTTGCTATGGTTGAGGTTGACAAAACGGTTTCTTTAACAGAAATTAGTCGAGAAATGCAGATAAGTTACGAATCAGCAAGAAAAATATTGAAAAAGCACGGATATCGAGCGTTTAAATATCAGTTACATCAACATTTGTATGCTGACGATGGCGATAGACGAGTAGGGTTTTGTGATTGGTTGCTTCAAAATCATAGAGTTAACCCAAATTTCATCAACTTTATTCTATTTTCCGACGAATCACGATTTACAAATAATGGCTTGTTTAATAAGCAAAATTCTCGGTACTGGGCCCAACAAAATCAACATGCAATGAGAGAGGGCTGGTATCGTTGGAAACAGAATAATTGGACCAATATTATTTCAAGGTCAGTTAACAGGGGCTAGGTACTTAGGTTTTCTTCAAAATGAAATCGAGGATAATCTTAATATTCTACCTTTAGCAGTTTTACGGCAAATTTACTTCCAACAAGATGGAGCACCCCCTCATAATACCAGATACGTTCTTGATTACTTAATAGAGCATTTCAATAATCAAGTTATTGCAACCAATGGTCCAGTACGGTGGCCTGCCCGCTTACCGGATCTGACTGTGCTAGATTTCTTCATTTGGGGATATGTTAAAGAAAGGGTCTACTATGCAACAGCCCCAGCCACTCTCGAAATCTTAGAAGAAAGGATTCTACAGACATTTAGAAGCATAACGCCACAAATTTACGAAACGTATTGAGAGAAACAATTGAACGAGCTGAAAGGAGGAATGCACTTTGAAAATTTCCTATGGTGAAAATTTTAAGAAATTAGGATATTGAAAAAAATGTAAGTGCATCGCTGAAATTATTGGTAATTTTGTTAAATTTGTTGATCCAATCGCAAATAAATTAGTATCGTTAGATTCGTCAAAATAACCTTTTTTCGGAAAGTGCTTGTCAAAAAATGGCCGCCATTTGAAAAATAATAGTTAGACACGAAAATGTAATTTTGCCAACTTTTCTTATTCATATCTATCATACTAGTCACTAAATCTTCGCGATTGTAATATTCTGATATCACCTGAGGTCCTTAGATTAGTTTACTTCCGATCATGGTCACCTAGATGTAATTTCAAAGGGACTCCGAAAAAATTAAGGAGACATAAAAACTTTCGGAAATGTCACATTCTGATCTAGAATTCTCTCAGAAATCCATTTAAAAATTTAGAACCGGAGCCATTCACTTTGCGATTCACTGATGTGATCTGAAATATGAATGTGAATCCCACTGCCATCTCTGAGTTGACTGGGTTAGGCTCACGAAGACCATGCCAGTAGGCTGAATTGTAGTGCTAATAAGACTGGGCAATGTTGTGCTGCTTGATCGTGTTGAAAAAGTGGAGATGAGGTTGTGGTTGGAGTTCCCAAGTGGAACACAAACTTCTATACTGTAAGGATTGGTGGCGAGAAAAAGCTCAAGACAAGTGTATTAGAAGACATGGTAAAGGAGAAGAGATCGGAATTACTAGTTCGCCTACAAGAGCTATACATTTTTCAATGCGCCTAACCAATTCTTGAAGTACTTATTCACTCAGAAGTAGGTATCTCGAAAACACGCTTTTTTAAGGCTTCAGCAGCTTATTCAGGCATTGAAAATAGCTCTCAATTACAGACACTGGCACAAATGACACACTGAAACTTTCAGATTCTTTCCTAAAAAGAGTCATTCGTCTCCTCTAGAGCACCGCAGAAATGCTGGCGATCTGTCTCTGTTTTATAGATATTTTCATGGACGATGCTCTTCTTAAACATCATCATTCCTTCCACCGTTCCACCATCGAGACTGACTCGTCGAGCTCAGTCTTTACACCCCTTTGTCGTCACTTTAGAGAAATGCCGAACATCTCTTTCCCAGGGCTCAGTCATCCAACGAACGGTATCGCTTTGGAACTCACTGCCCCGGAAGGTGTTCCCTGAGGCATACAGCCTGCAGAAGTTCAAGAAGAACACCAATTCTTGTCTACTTTCCCTCGACTTTCACGATGTTCTCTGAACATTACAGGATTTTCCTTCTTATAGGAACAAAAAAAACGCCGAAAGGCCATCGACTGAGATGCGTCAGACAAGTAGGCTTTGTTTATGCAATACCGGTTGTTTTCGACTCATGCCAATGGCAAATAATGTTCCTATTTCACGTCTTTCACGGCAAGTCATATGCCGATCAATCTTACTAATATTACGTTTAATGTCAATGTTTTGTTAAACAACAGCAGTTGGAGGATGGCCTCGCGAAACGTACCATTGATGGAAACACGCCCGCACTTGAATTCTGCAAACCAGTTGTAAACAGTCCTATTGGATGGCGTTTTATTCCCAACAGTTAGAAACTAATTGTCAGGAGTAGCACGTACATGTCTTCCTGCGACAGACAACTGATCACAGTAAAAAAAATGCTCGAATGCCGCTCACGTTGAATTTCTCCCACCGCCTGTTCGTAATATTTATATTGTCTTACCTTTACATTTTTGAAATATGTATATATTCATAAATAAACATTTATTCAAAGTTATTCCAGAAAAACATTACTATCAGCCTAGGCCATCGAATAATTGTTGTATATCTGAACAGTATCGGAGATATACAGGGTGACCAATGACCAATTATGGAAAAACAATGGAGTGCTAATCTATAAATTTGAACGAAGTCCGTGATGATTTTTATCCTTTTTTTTTTGTTCTCAAACCCTCGAATATATGCTTCTGAGTCAAATACCTTTGTTTTGACTCTGCCTACGATCACTCGGCGATGTTCTATGTCTATGACTGATCGTGGTTCCAGGCACATTAGTCGCCTTACAAGGATATGTTCCGTAAATCAACTTGGTTACTTTGGTTACTCGTTTTCTGTCACGTAAATATAAAATGTTCGGTTGGTTCCTGAAACACAGGTTATTTACGGAACTTGGTTGCTGAAAAAGCGGTAGATTATCTGTCACCAGAACGACCGACGATTTTCTCTGGTAAGTTCGGTTTTTGTTGACGTTGACGTGCTTTAGTTTTCGTTCTCATTTTAATTATTGAGTTAAGTTCCGATGGATTCGTTTACTGAGTAGAATTAATAATATTCGATACATTTTCAGTTTGATAACTTTTTTTAATTACAGGAAAATATATCCTTTGCTTGTGCTTATATACTGTGCACAAGAACTTGGCAGAGCGTGAATGTTTAAAAAACTTTTAAAATGTCAATGTAAATTATAAAACGAAACGGATTCATAAAGCTGATAACAAAAATTCTAAATATTCAGGACTTTCATTGTCGTCAAGCCAGCAGAATGATTATATAACTTCACTAAAGGATTCTAATAATATCTCATTATTCTCAAGCCAACTGAATGTGGCATCATCATTGGCATCCAGTTCCAAGACACATCATAGGTATGAATGATAAGTATGTAATGAATGTAAAAAAAAAGAATTAAAAGCAAATAGAGAAAAATGTAACAATCAAGCAAAGTGAAAAAGTAAAAACACAAAACACACGGGAAACGATCAAAACCTTGATTTGACAAATGACTGGCATTCCGTAAATAAACCACAACTGTAGTCACCAGTAGATAACCACTGTCAAAAGTGTTGTTACCGCTCCTGAAAACATTGGTAACTTCGGTTGATTAACGGAACATATCCCAAGTTACAACTGTGTGTGCGGTCTGTCATTTTTAATTTATTATAGTGTTTACTGAGACATTAGAGAGTTATCGGAAGCTTCCATATACTGCAATACAGTTATAAAAGACGACGTTATTTAAATACTACATGACTTTATTTGTTTTGTAAAATTAGGGTTATCGGTAATCATCTGATTTCCCTTATTTATATAATTCCTTTATTTAGTTGTATAAAGCAATACATTTGAAAACTACACATTAAAAAATCAGTCTTAAAAACTAATGAATGTAAATCACTATTTTAAAACATACAGACTAAAATTTGGTCCTATAAACAGATTCATATCAACAATATGGGACGTGGTGGTCGGCTGGTAGTGCGTTCGCCTCGCATGCGTGGGGTCGTGGGTTCGATCCACCGATTCATCGGTCTCGTGCATGGCATCACACGTTAATAGGTAAGGGCTGCGTCTTCCCTAGCTCACACAAGTCTCTCGAAGACTTCCGAGGATTGCGCGTAGGGGTGCAATCGGTTGACGGAAATAACAATTTTAACAATTTTTTTAGATACCGATACAACACAGATGAAAACAACACAAAATCATTTGGAGAAGAAAACAACCTGTTCAGAATGATAAAACAATAAAATTTCAATTTTGGCCTCAAACTACATTCCCAGAAGAGTGAAGAAACAGTTTTAAATTATATTTAAATTTGATCAAGGACTCTAAGGATTTGAATTCTAGGGGCAGCTGGTTGAATCTGTTCAAGCCTTCAAAAAATACATGTTTGTGTCTGTCTCTTTGCAACCAGTGGGATGTGGAAATTATTTCGTTACCTTGTATTGTAGGCATGTACATCAATTGACAATATTCCTCAAGTAACTTGGAGCAGTAGCTGATTTTATTTTCAAAATAAACATCAGAGTATTATACTCAAAAAAGTCATCTGTTGATAACCACTGCATTTCCTTCAACATATACTCAACAGATGTTCTCCTTGAGCATGTCAATATTATTCTCATAGCTCGATTTTGAAGTTTTATAAATCAGAATAGTTTATTTTGATTTAGCAGATAAAGTATTGTGGAACAGTAGGTGAAATGAGGTAATATTATGGTGTCAAAAAGAATAGTTTTGTCCCATCTTGTCAGAAAATCAGCACATCTATACAAGTAATTATTAATTTTATATGAAATAATTTTGATTAAATTGTTTTCATGTTCTGTAAATTTGACTGTCTATCTATAATTACTCCTAAATATTTGAATTTATGTACCATTTCAATTGACTTGTCACTTACAGTAATATCTAGCTGACTCTCGCAGAATAATGTATACTTATTTTCGTTGCTGATTAACATGAATTTGTTTTTTTTGCATTTATTTTCAACTGGTTAGAGGAACACCGCTTGTTGATATTTTCTAATGTAGTACCTATTAAGCGTTTTAAGTGTTATTACCTTATTTGTAACCTGAGTTGGTAGGGTGAATTAGCCAGTAAGCCGGACACTACCAGTAGTCGGACAAAACTCACATTATGTGAAATAACTTTAAAATAACACATCAAATTTCCTTAGGTAAAAAGTAATTTGTCGCGCCAATGTCCCTAAACCATTCTAGATCATTTTTGAATTGGCAGTTGCCATCACTGAACTGTTAAAAGCCCGCCAATTTAGTGTAGTTTATTGTTCTGCATTGAAGATAGGTAGATGATATTTCAAAGGTATAAAATTATATTGTTTTTAAATTTATGAATTTATATAAATATTGTATATGTTATAAATAGTCTAAACTTGTATTATAATAATGTAAAACTGGAAATTTTACAATTTTGAAGTAATATTTAGGTGGCCGGTAACTGGAAAAGTTTTTGGTGAAATTCCAGAAGTCGGACAAGTGTCCGACGACTGGTAGATGAAAGCCTAATCAGTTTGTTTCTTTCTGACTTATTGGTAAGGCCTATTGTACATTTCTTTCTCACATCAAATAATATCATACTTATAAATTGTGAAAGGCTTTCGCGGCCATCGTCACTTACATGGTGGTTCTTCGGGTTGTAAGGCCGACGTATGTTCAGAGAAGATCTCGACGTTTCGCCAACACGAGCGGTTAGCATTTTCAAGAGATATTTTACAAATTTCTGCTTTCTTAAGTCGCTGACAAATGCTTGACATTTGTAATACGTTGTCTCAATAAATACCTGTGATTTGACGTTCTTACATCTGATTGGTCCATAGCGTTAGCTGACATCATAGAATCGTTCGTACCGTTATTTTGTGGGTAGGGAGCTAATTGAGAATTTTTGAGAACTGGGGAAGCCAAACCTTGTTCAATTGTAGTCCTTCTTCGGTTCTGTTGAAGTTGCTGTGGTGTTTCTGAATTTCGGGAAGCAATTGAAATTCAGAAACACCACAGCCACTTCAACAGAACCGAAGAAGGACTACAATTGAACAAGGTTTGGCTTCCAGTTCTCAAAAATTCTCAATTAGCTCCCTACTCACAAAATAACGGTACGAACGATTCTATGATGTCAGCTAACGCTATTTACCAATCAGATGTAAGAACGTCAAATCACAGGTATTTATTGAGACAACGTATTACAAATGTCAAGCATTTGACAGCGACTTAAGAAAGCAGAAATTTGTAAAATATCTCTTGAAAATGCTAACCACTCGTGTTGGCGAAACGTCGAGATCTTCTCTGAACATACGTCAGCCTTACAACCCGAAGAACCACCATGTAAATATCATACTTGTTTTAAGCTCTAGTCAGAAGTCGGACAAGGAAATATAATGGTAAAAATAGATTATGACCAATAGCAATCTGTCCGACTTTTGGGTGTTATAAAATCTGTTGAGGTTCTAAAAGTCGGACACTACTAGTTTTTTTCGGTATATCCTGAAAAACATCCTCATGATTTTTTGTCTTATTTCGATTCAGGCATGAGACCCAAAGGAAAAATAAGTAACTTTCGTAACTCGGACGAGAATAAACCACAAAAAGCGGTGCCAGCAGTGAAAATCAGTGGGAAATTAAAGGAAATTTGCCGACGGTACAGGGCCGGATTGAAGGCAAAGTCGCTGATGTTTTCAAGACCACGCTGGACCAGACCCGGTTTTGACTATTGCATACGAGAAGAAAATTGTGAAGTGGGTTGAAAACCTAGCAAAGTGTAGGTTCCCAAGAAATAAACAGGAATTATTCAATACAGCTTCATAACACCCTTCAAAAATGACAGGCCTGGTCAGAAATGTTACATGTGTTTCATGCGAAGAAATCTCCAACTGTCTTTAAAGAAAGCAGATGCAGATATAAAAAAATACATAGCTTTTTTATAGCTCCTGAAGATGCTAACTTTGTTGGCGAAACGCGTTTCGAGTGTAAATAGGCTTAGTTTTGGTGTTTGGGTAGTTTCTATTTTTTTAATTGTATTTATTCACAGCAAAGGTTCACAATATACATTTAAGTATTCGTTTAATAAATGATGTTTAACGTGTTTTGTTTCTTTTTTTCTTCCCTGTAAACATTTTACGAAGATAGCATAATAATATAACCTTGTCATAAATTCACATCAAAATCAGAAATATTTTATTGAATGCTGACCTGTTCAAAATTAACCAATCACAAGCTGCCCGACCTCTAGCAACTGCCTGGCCGACTACTGGCATTTTGCGTCCGTCTACTAGCAAAGGTGCACTTTTTTATTCTTAACTGAAAATTCCTATGAAGTTGAAGAAAAAATGTTTTATGAATAAATTTACAGCCAAATATTCAATTTATTGCCTGGAGAAAGTTCTAGTATGATTACTCCGATATTCAATTTTCCAGTAAAGTTTAAAATTTGGTTTTGCCAAAACTGCCCGACTACTGGCCAATCCACACTATTGAGCGTTTTCAGAGTTATTACCTTATTTGTAACCTGAGTTGGTAGTTGGAATAAAGTCTGGTTGTATGGCAAACTGGTAATGATGGAGACTCTACTGGAAGCAGTTGTTTTTCTGGGTTTAAAATAGAATTGTGCGCAACAACTTCTCTCAATAAAACCTCATCATCATACGTTAACCGAAAACGTTTCTTTTAGAACAGACATTTTCACTTTATATCAAAACCTTTCGTACCTCCAATGTATTTTATAGGACAAATGCAACAAAACAAATGAGGTTATCAGAAATATCAGGTAGCAGATTATATTTTAATGACAGAAAATTTACAATATGCGATATGGCTGGTCATGTTAAGACCGAATAATTAAAATAAGGGAAAAATAAGACCAACTTAAAGCAGGCATAAATAAAGTCAGGCACTATCACTACAAACACTTTATTTCCACTTCACGCAGTATATTTTACCATCAACCTTTCAGCATTTGTATCAATAATCGAATGCCTCTAGATTCGTAGGATATAAGTGAATAATCATAGCTAAGTAAAATATCATGAATAACTATTATGAATCGCATAGTGACAAATGGATGAGTTTGATATCCGCCCCTTAGTATTTTCCTTGGTGACTGCTCACATATCTCACATACATGAGCGCATGCTCAGATGTCAAAATAAGGGCGTCTTTAATACTGCTCGTCCCATAGAGAAACGAAAAATAATTTTTTATTTGTCTATGGCTCTTCCTAACGAGCGCGTCCGATAACTCTATTATTTCGACGAATTGTCGTTAATCAATCGTTGAAAGGGCATTGATACGTATAGCTTGAATTCACAAACATTATAAAAGCTTAGACACTGGACAGAGACATTATTAAATAGACCTCCGATATATTATTGCAGCCTCTAACTGAATTGATAAATTTAATTTTGACGTGTTTAAGTTATTACCTTATTTCATTAAAAGACTCTTGCGATTTTATCCAACGCTTTCTGTATGGACATTCGTGAAATGCGGGCCAGCTAGATAGCGCTCCGAATTTAGGCGCGAAATATTATGTGAAATCGTCTGATTCCCTAGCTTCCTACGCCGGTATCCAGGCCGGATGACAACGGATTTGTCGAAGCTAGGGGCTATACTACTATTTGAAATCCATTGAAATTATTTCAAATATACCTGCAGGGAGATTATATTTCACGACCGTCGACTATCGTACGACACGATGATAAACTCGATATGGAATTTATACCTTATTATATTTCACGATCAAATTTCGCTTCGGAAATCGTCGGGTTTTTGATGGAATGTAATGACATTTTGATTCAATAAGATGGAATCAAGATGAAATATACTAGTAAACGGTAGTAAATACATAAATAAAGTGAATCATATTATCTATAATAATATTGTGACTTATTTGTCATGACAATGATGTGCTTATATTTGTGATCTAACTTTTTTAAAGGAGATTAATTTTTATCAAGAGTTTATGAGGAATTTTTTTTTATTAAGATGAAAAAAGTCGTGATTTTTTTTTACATTCAAAATAATTCAGTTTAATTTAAAAAAATAAGTAATTATAACAAAAAATGAAAGTAGTCTAACATATCCAATATACAAACAACAACATGGCTTTCGCCAACTAAAATTGAATATTTTATATTCCTTCAGAATATACGCCCTGTGGCCATATTGCTGCGTTCTTCGAGAAATATGTTTATACATTTCCCAATGGGCATCTTTCAATTTGAAAGCGATGACCACGGGATGTTTCAACAGAATCGCTTAATATGTAGCAAAAATAATGAAAGAAGTTAATTCTGCAATAAATCCACTGAAATAGGTACCAATTATTCTGTCGAAAAACACATCAATAAAATTAAAGGAAATATTAAAAGAAAAGGATAAATTGACAACTCGACTCCTCTTGAGCTATCGAGTAGTCTCATCGAGTTTATATACGACGTAATCGAGAAACGGAATACCAATAATCGAGTCAAAATGGCGGATTCGACTCGATTCGTGAAATACAATTCCGCCCCTGATCTGGAGAAATTGTTTCCGTATGGAGACAGAAATCCAAAAAACAAATCAGAACAGAACAGAACATTAGATGTCAGCGGTAAAGTGGTGAATGGGCCGAACCACTTTCGCGTATGTTGTACCAACATAAGAACAGAATATTCATCATATTATATTATTTGGTAATGTCTTCTGTTCTAGTGGCTAATAGATTTCAGACAACCATTTTGTATGTTTTCTTTTATTTTAAACCCTGTCAGACAAGTTCTACAGGTACTTCATCCTGGAGAGCTTCCTGACTGGGAACATGACAGCAGTGAGAGCTCACCACACAATGTGAGGTGGAAGCATGGTGGCTTCATATACCAGGTTCCGGATATTTTCCAGGAGAATCCAGAGGATGAGTGACACATGACCGATGACACTAAGAACACAACCCAGTTTTTCGTTGTTTTTATCCGGGAACTAATCATAACTGCACGAAGAAAACTCTACTGATCACTTGATGTCTCACACGTAACATACCCATTCACTTGCATAACTTGGAGGAGGCAGGAACAACCAAGCTGAGACAAACCAAGGAGACTAAAATTTAACAAGGAGTGTTTAATTCCCATAAGACAATGGGGACACTAGTAGAAATAGATGAAAGAACATTTGTGACGAAATGTGACGTAGTAGGACGTGTCATGGCCGCCGTTCTCTATAGACAGTGACGGACTAGCTCTTGGTATATGAGAGTTACTGCTGACAGTTTTGTTGCTTGGTTCGAGTTCGACTCTGTACTCATATCCAAGTACGTCACTATGACGCGTTGATGCTACAAGATTCTGATTGGCTAGAGCTTATTAAACCCTCCTTTAATAAATATTTTTGGATTTTGAATTCATTTCAAAAGCCTACTTGGACAGGAAGTTTTGACCTGCCAGAGTGGGATTTTAAGGTGCAAAAAAATTTTTATGAATTGTTAGAGTGCTCTACCTTAGACGTAACTCCCGGTATTTATTTATTTGTCACCGGAGTTTCAGGCTGCAAGATAAGTGTATCAGATATTAGTCAGATGTTAGTCAGATGTTAGTCAGATGATTATTCATGGTGTTGGGAATTATAAGGTGCGATTATTCATTACTTTTGTGATGGCGATGGAATAAAGTTGTGTGAGGAGGATTGTCTTTTAATACGTAGTTGTGCCCTATGTGTAACAATTCGAAAGTAGGATGAAGAACAGGTTTCTGTTATGATTAGTGACAGTGAAGCCAGTAGTGAAAGTGAAAACTACAAAAGGAAATCAACAGAAATGGCTGGACCATCCCGTCATGGCAAAGGAGCAACCCAAGGATTCTCAAAGAACCTCAACGCTAGGGGTGCAAGATTCAAATCAAGGAAATGTAACCATTGTAGCCCGAAAGGGCATTTAAAGGAAAATTGTTGGTGTCTAAATCCAGATATGCTATAGCTACTGAAAAGGCAAGTGGAAAAATTTAGATATTTCATTGATGATCTTGTTTTGAATTTTTATTTTTTATGTGAAGGATACCTGAATACAGGTAGTCGATTAAATTTTGCATAAGTTTTCCTAGTAACTAAACTAAACATCATACTAGATTTTCTGAAATTCCAAAAAATCCCTAATGGAATGAGCACCAACTGTTTTGAATCAGACAAACTTCCTATTGCATCTGACTTACATTTATGGAAGCCGTCAAAGCTGACATTTAGGCCAAAATTGATCTACCAATTATAAACCATAGATATATCATGATGAATATTCATGGGGAAAGTTGACGTTGAATAAAGTATACCACATGCGCTCTTTACCTTTGGTTATAGAGAAAATGTCACGATTCATTCACATTCTACCACTACGGGTTTTGTCCGAAATTATAATGAAAAATATTTGTTGATTTTATTAAGGACATTATTCCATTCAAAAGTAAATTTTGGTTCAAAGGTATGCCACGATTCATTTGAAAAATGTTTACTTATGTCTCGACTGCGCTTACAAACAGAACCCTTGGGCACTTATTATAATAATAATAATACTAATCTTTCAAATAGAATGGACGGAGTGTCAGCAATTTGCTGTTTGTCAACTCAACCTTTTCTTGTGCCGGTAGATTCTGTTTTGTTTTAGCGATAGTCGATCCATTCTTAAAACTTTTATTTTTCCTAATACCATAGACCAGTGAATCAAAAAAATAAAAATGAACAAAACACATTTTGTGAGATATATTGAGTATGTGTGCAGTACCTATATACTAGTGTTTATAAACGACTTTGGGTAACGAGTTAGCACGAGTGCAGCGTAGCTGAACGAATGTTTGAAAGACGACTGTCTAGAAGAGTTTATGAACACGTTATATATTATGCCGTACATTTGCTACGAATTCATATTGAAACAACAAAATTGAATTATTTCAGTTGATTTCTCTTATGCTATCGTGATAGTTTCAGTTGACAGACAAAGACCCTCAGATGGGTTTTCATGAGTCAATGAATCACTGAATACAACAATAACCATAGTAATGTTTTTACAAAAACATGGAGTTACCATGGTGCAGTTTTCAATATTTTGAATAAATCATAAATCGTGATTAATCGATCTCTTAGAACGGTATCCATTTCTAAATACCATTTTAGTTACTTGAATATAAAAACGAAATATATCTGATCACAGTAGGTTTTCACGAGTCAAAGCTTCAAGGCATTCACCTTGGAGTACTCATTTGAACAAATTTATAGCAGGGAAAAACAAAAGAAAAAAAGCAGCACAAAAAAATAATCAACAATCCAAAAATTTTTTGGATTGATTGACTCAATGTTTGTATTTGTAGTTTATCCAGAAGGTCATTCTGAGTTCTCGTGAATGAAATACCAAGCCAGGATATAATACAATAAAAATATTGAGCCCCAGTGAGCATAAATGAAATGAAAAGCCTAGTGAGCATGAACAAAATGAACAGGCGATGGAATGAAGGTGTGTGAGGATTGTCTTTTAATACGTAGTTGTGCCCTATGTGTAACAGAATTCCTAATCGATTTTGAGGGGTTGGAGACAATAGACAATGCACCTGTTCGTCCACTGTAAATTGGTGCTGTATCCGCTCTATTCTCCGCAATTGGCCCCCTGTGACTAATTTCTCTTCTTTAATGCGAAAATTTGGCAAGATCATCGCCGAAACAGATAGCTATTTTGCCACCACGTGAAATCTTATTTAAAACAAAGTTGTAAAATCGGTTGGCGAAGTGCATTGAAAATTGAAAAATAAATGAAATATTTGACTTTTAACTCCAACTCCATCTGCCATCAAACGAATTACATCCGAAAAGGAGTTAGCAATAAACTGAAACTAAACGAGAACTGTCAAAAATATTTTATTCTTCATCTCAGGTTTAACATAATCCTAACACCATAACAGTAAAAAATAATAAATATCATTATAACGTAGTCAAATTGTATCAAAACATTAAAATTGAAAACCGGGATTCTTACACATCTAATATGAAAAAATCGTTTAAAACACAACACAATGTTGTAAAGAAGAGTACTTTTTGGAATCGAAAGACACAACCTTATTCTCACAAAAGTGTTTTTACGCTCGGTATTATCACAATTAGATTTGAACTGAAATTTTGAAACAACAGATCACAGACATCTGATGATCCACACATACACTACAGAAAATAAAACAAACATCCCCTTTTTGAGATGTTTCTTGCAAGGTTCATATTTTCTAGTTTGGAATGTAACAATAAGAGTTAAGAATGTGTTTATAAGTTTTAAATATTTGATATTATCAGTAATTTCTTGATACCATAGAGGAATTGAAATAGTTTCTGTTGAATTATGTGTCAAATTGCATCAACCTAACCTGAAAAACCAAATGCACTCAACTATATATTCAGGAATCATACAAGACAAACAAAATTTATTCTTACCGGTATTTATCTTTCAAGTTAATTAAAACACTTTTTAGAAATACCGTCAGAACCTGAATATTCTTTTCAAATATTATGAACTTCGACTTTATTTCCTTAAATACATTCAAAACACAAGTTTTCTATCGATTTATAAAAAAATCATTCAAATTTATTTAAATAACTGAGATTATTTTTCGTTTTCTTGCATATTTCAGTTATTTTTTATTAGTACAATCTCAAGTATTCACAATAATGAACTTATTCTAGATTTAGATTTTATAATACAGCCATTTGGCGATCAATGCCAGATTACTTTCACGTTCTGGACCATTTCAAATCTTCATTCAGCCTTTGGCTGGTGATTTACTTTTCGTTAAATCTAATGACGCCTATATTTTCGGAACAAAAGGCAGTTGGTTAAGAGAATAATTTTTTGAGGTCAATACAACTTACCTCCTCTACAACAAATAAATATAGATTTCAAGAATATCTTTATTTTGTTGTAAACTTCATAAAAAAATTCTGGTATACATTTTTATTGTTATCTAAATTACCAACTACCCTTTCATTCCAAGAATATCAACTACAAACTCTTAGATCTAGATGTGATGACAATAATGAATGAAACAGAAGAAATCGAATCCTAACCATTCAAAAATAACTGGAAACTCTCACAATGTGTTAATTTACTAATGACTAAATGGAATTTCAATGATATGAGGCACTTTGTTAGTTCATGAAAGTTTTCTGATTACTTTCGAGCCTTCGGACATAAATAAAGTATATAACAGTCAAACAACTATACACAAAATATCTCAAAAATAAATATTTAAGGCTCTCTTCCAGATTGTATTCACACAAAAACAAAAAGCTTCTCGAAATAAATTCCAAAATGAAACTTTGTGACTAGAAACTTCACGAAGTTGGACTATATGTGCAGTAAACTTTAAAAAAAGTGGCACACATTTATGCCTGGATATGTAGCTTTCAAACAAGTTAATTTATTTCAAACTTGTCTTGTTCATGTTCACGATTACGATACTCTTTATTGAATTTGTATTAATTTCACTTTCATAGCACAAATAAAACTAACAATGGTCAACAATAATGTGAGTACAATGTTTTTGATGTAAATCACTTTTCCTCTAGTCAACATGATGTCGAACCATCAATGGTCATTTAATTAAAAGAATTCAAGAAGCGCCACTTTTTTGCGATTAGTATAATACCTTGATGTTATCATACCGATTGAACATTCACAAACCAATATAAAAACAAATCTCTACTTATTAAAGCACTTATCACAATCATTATTAAGTATAATTAAAACATTCTTAAAGCGACTAGCTTCTCAGCACCAATAAGGAAGTCAATGATGTAAAAAAAACAGCTTCTAATTCAAAAGTAACTTTGCAGTACATACATACCAAAGAAGTACTTTGGTTATCAGGTAATAATTCTGTATCCCTTGGGACTTGCAGTGTTTGTTGCGAGTTATAACCAAAAGAAAATATGCTACCAAATATTATAATGAATGTGATGTATGTATACTTCGTCTCTAAGCCATAAAAAATATTTCAGCGAAAGCTTTTTGTACCTTTTGTGAATTACTGGCACATTATTTCAATGATATGTGTCACTTGTACAGTCAACCTCTGAAACAATAAGATTAAATGAATTTACAACACCTCTTCTGAAAAACCGGTATACTCACTTAATTTTTTTGTGTGCCGCCATTTTACAGGTTACATATGGGTTCTGTAAAATGCGCGGTGTCGTTTCCATTACTCTAAGTAACAGGTCATCTAAATAGTCCTCCAGATCTTTCAATTTCTTTTTTTGTTTTTCCAAGTCATGTTGGGTTTCCATCAAAGTTAATATCAATTCCTAAAAGCAGTTGTTCAATAATCACTAGGGTCCAAACGCCTTAGTCTTAGTTTATAAATCCAGCAGGTAAGGCAAGGAATATTTTTTGTGGAAATCGATAATACACTTTCATAATGTGATATTAACTCATAATTACAAGTTGATAGTCCAGGTTTCACCTGTGGTGTGTTCTATCTGTATGATTAACTTCCTCCTTTATTTTTCAAATATGAATTTGAAATTCATTTTATAAATAACGCCATAAAGAGCGCCACGGCAAATACTAATAATAGAAGTCCTCTACCAGCCTAGTCTATGCCTTTGGGTACACTCTACAAGTATTTATGAGAGAGTATTATTATTATTATTACGAAGCTTGAAGTGTCTTCAAGAACGGCTTCATGTAAAGATCTTCTAGAATCTGCTGTATATCTATTTGCAAATGTTCAGATACACTTCAGGTTATGTGGTAAATATCAAAATTGTATCATTTGCCGTTTCTGTTTGGGGATCAACTACAATACTAAAAAAGGGTATCTTACGAAACAATAAAATGAATAAAGTTGGCGAGCAATAATAAGTGCTGTTGCACTTGTTTCGCAAAAAAATATGCTGTAAAAATGGTCGATAAAATGCCTTACATACAAAAATACTGATGTAATTCTAAAAAACATATATACATAATAAATAATAAAACAAAATCAGCGTAAGTGTATAAAACAATAATTGTAATGATAATAATAAACTCGTCCTCATTTTTCAGTACACAGCAATATACGAGTACTAATCATAAATGAATTAGTTGTATTGGATTCTCAAGGATGAAGTTCAACTCGATTTTTAATTGTGGCGGATATATCAATGTTTTCAATCGTTCAGGTAGTTTATTATAAAATTTCGGTGCCAATTAATTGAATTATTTTACTGAATTCAATTTGTGTTCATCTTAAGAATCAACGGATAGAGAATTGCCGTATCATCAGCGAAACCAAGAATAAATCCATCAGTTTAAAGAGAGTATAAATCGTTCACGTAAATGTTGAAAAGAATGGGCACTAAGACACTACCTTGTGGTATTCCGTATTCAATCTTTCTTGTTTCAATGACAACCTGAACGAGTCTTACTCGTCGGTGTCTATTTGAAAGATGATTCTCGAATAGCTTAAGACTTTGTCTCCTTATACCTGTCTCCTAGTGATTTCAAAAGTAAACCGTGATGAACCGTGTCAAATGCTATGGAGAGGTCTATACATATGCAAAGACACGGTTTGCATTCATTGAGTGCTGTTTAATTGTCGATGTTAAAGTTACTATCCTCGGCGGATTTTTTTCTCGAAAACCAAATGGATAGTTAGAAAATTAAATTATATTTATAAACGATTTTTAAGAGCTCTTTAAAAAAATTTGGAAATGTGAGTTACGAAAGAAATCGGACGGTAATTTGTGATATGATTACAGCAGCTTATTACTTAATCAATTATTTATTTTTCATGACTTTCAATCAGTCTCTACCACTTGTGCAGACCTTATTACCGATCAAAATATGATCTTCAGCACACCAATTTCAAAGTCAGAGGTTCTGAGTGTCGGTAGTTCAAACATCAAAGGAAATAGACGGAGCTTCTATCAACTTTTAAACTATTCCAAATATTGTTGACGTTTTCAATCCTGATAACAATTATAGTATTATACCAAAATGATATTCATTATTATCCGAATTGTATATCTACCTGGAATACCATAAATGTGAGATAGTCACAATTTATGAAAAATCTTCAGTATTATTCAAAACTAATTACCAACCGACAATAGATTTATTTCAAAGTTCCAATGTAAAAAACAAGTCACACATAGTTATATACAAACAATTCACACAATATGCACAATCAAGGTCAATGGTGAACCGGTTTGTAGGGAGTATACACCAATCAATAGTATATACTAATAATAATAGTGATTTTTTAACAAAAATATTAGTAGGAAACCGACTGTTCTATCACATGGGAGAAAGTCTTATACTCTGCCATGTTTTGGACTTGCAACTGTAATTTATTAATTTGTTATAAACATTTAAATGCATAAAACATGATTTTTATAAGTGTTTTGCTTATGAAATGAAAACTTATATAGCAACCTGGTTGCTCCAGAAAAATTATAGAGAACTAAAATACGAACAAAATGAGATTATTAACGAGATGAGATTATTAACGGTTGAAAATCTGGAAAGTTTTGCGATAAAAAAATCATAACTCCGCCATTTTTCATTTTGCAGGGATGGCTCTTCTCATGAAATTATTGAATCATGTGTACTTAATGTGTGCACAAAACATTCGCTGTCGGACAATTGCAATCTGAATTTTTTTGCAACGTGTCTGGATGCTCTAGTGATGGTCCGATTTCAATTTCTCAAACAGATTTTGAAAGTAGAAGTATACTACCACAAAATGTATATTCTCATTTTGCAATACAATGCTGCGAAATGACTGAAAACGGCCGAACCCGCTTAAGTGATCGAGCAGTAGGAGAGACCGGGAGATGACGGGAATTCTTCTAATGAACGAGTTTCGTGGTAATACGCTTTCCTCATCTCCCTCTTAAAGTAGCCTTTGACGCTTTCAGATCTCATAGCAAAGTTGACGTTTTCCCAGAAATGTAATTTTTCGCTCTAGAGCGACAAGATTGAGAAAATGCTCGATCTCCACAGCTTTTGTTGAAAACGAACCTACTCTTGTGTGATACAAAGTACAGACAATAAATTCAAAGCACTCTAATCAACTGTGGTGGTGCTGAGGTTAGCGTCGCTGCTTTGTAAACTGAAGGCCTGGGTTCCGATCTCGGCATTTGGTTCTTTTTTAAAGTTATTTTCCTTTTTTCCTTTTGTTACAGATGTAAATTATTGGATATTTGGATAGTTTATACATTTGGGATTACTAATGACTGTTGATTTTCTCATAGGCAATATTACGTGCTTATGTTGAATGAAGTGTCGATCGTTTCTATGTCTAAGAGCCACGTTTGTAGAAAAAATAAAGTGTGTATTTCGAGCACAAAGTGTCATTGTCGCTCTCCAATGATTAACTCACTTTGTCGAGCGTCAATCAATCAGTTTGCGCTATAAATACACAAATAGCTATTAGTGGGGGGGAAATGTATGGTGTGATGTGGTAATAAATTGAAATAAACAACGAACAGTTCCTTTGATTTTTTTTTGGTTTATTTAAATCTCTTACCTCTCGTGTTTTTCCATCAAACTTTTGTAGCAACTCATTCGATATGCGATTATTTTGGACGGGTATACGCAACTCAGTTTCGCCTCCTATAATAATACGTTCATTTGAGTTACCGATCGGCCTATCATGCTCCAAGTTAAGTTCGTTCTTATCTAAAAACAAGCATTCTACATGCAACTAAATCCCCTGCAACAATCTCGAGTCTTATCAAAAAACACATTTCATTGGAGTTGTACCGGGACGACCGCCTCTTACCAGATTCGAGTTTTTGCCCCTCATCAGCGCAGGGCAGGTCGGCACAGTGAGCGTTTGCATGAGAGAGACACATTAGAACAACAAATTGCCAAATTATGTTGAGATGAATGGCGTTTAGATGTATGATTAGACTCGTAAATAAAAATTCTGAAGATCTTGTATTATCCCAGATAATTTCAGTTCAATCTGACACAATGTACGTTCTGTGATATGTAACAAGCATTCGTTTGTGACACAGATTAGAGAACTATAAAGATGCAAAGGAAAGTCGAACCCGTCTATTTCAAAATGGGAATAGATTTAAAAATTTACCTGCAACTACATTGGCAATAGTGAATTCTAATGAAGTTCAATAATTGTTGAATAAACCTATAATATTTATAGGTTTCTCAATTAATTAAGAAAAAAAAGATTGCACTCTCTTGCTCAGAAGAGTAGAGACGACCTACCGACTCGCTACAGAAAGTACTGAAGATGAGCTACTGAAAACCAATATCAGAGAGTCAATCTTCTTGTAGCCGACAAATTAGTTCTTATAAACTCACTTCGGACATTCGATAGTGGTAATTATAGCCGTGTAACAATAATTTCAGTGATTGAAGCAATTATACTTTTGAACGTGATTTTGAAATAGTTCGTGTTGAAAACAAAGGGATGAAATTAAATCGGTTAGAAAGCTTGGAAATTAATCAAGGGAAGAATTCTCAGAACTTAATTTTGTCAACCGCAATTTTTTTTTTATTTTCAAATCCAATTTGCCGAAAAAACTCGCTTATCTGCAATCTTTGAAGATATATATATCTCCGTCATTAATAACAATATGACACATCTTGTTTTCTCAGTGCATGAATCACCTATTACAGTGCCACCTATAATATAAAGATCAAAAGATATAACGATTCTTTCACTTCTGTAGTTCACCAATCTGCGATCTGGGATAATCAAGCTGACGTGTATTTTCTATTAAAGCTCCGAAAATGAGTTCACATACCTTTTTTGAAGTGCTTAAACTTAGAAAACATCCCTTCTTTCATCTCTTTCCTTGGAGTTACAGGTGATCTATTTGATTTCAAACTAACAGTTTCCAGTTTATTGTTATTAGGCACATCTAGAAAATCGGTAGGCTCTTCTTCGATCTGAGACGCTAATTTGGAAGAGTCCCACGATCGCCGATTCAGAGATTCACTGCTTCCAGGTCTCAATCCAACTAAAAACAAATAAAACTTCGAAACACATATTTTCCTGGGGACTTCATTGACTTATCTTGGAGTACACGTGTCAGCTTTTCTTTGAAATAACCCAAAATTATTTCAAGTTGAATTGAAAACAAAGAAGAATGCTGTCGGAATTATCTTAATAAACGTTTCTTAAGTCAAAGATAAAAAAAAAATATTGGTCGCTATCCGACACCCACAACATTTAAATTGAAAATAATTACCAGGCAGTTGAAGCTCATTTACTAGATTAAAAAGCTGAATTTTAAACAACGTTCAACTTTTATCATTTACTGTACAAGGTGACTACAGAAATACAAAAGGTGTGGCAAGCAGAATGAAAATATGGCCATGAAATATTTAATTGCAAGTAAATAAACATCAACATACTTCTAGGTTTATTTCCGATAAGTTTCGACTCCCATTCGTCCTGTGGCGGTTTCTGGTCTGTCCTTGGAGGCTTGACAGGAGGGAGAACAGCCCCTAGGGTCGCTTTACGGGTATCCAGGGGTGATATATTCTCCACCGAGATGGTTTTCACACCTGGAGATGCAGTCCTGTTGTTGGATTGACTTATAGAACTTTCTGAACTCTTGTGGGATAGATCGTCAAACTAAAACGAACAGAAAACTAAATATCTAGTTGGGATTACATAACATGTTCCCCTTTAATACCCTAATGATTTTGTTTGGTCAGTTGCATTGGTCACAGGTCACACGATGCATTTAAATCTTTTTTAATCTTAAATGCTTCATATAACGTAATCTTTTAAATAATTTTAACGAAAGTTTGATTGAAACCTAATAGTGTGCGGTATTAAATTAATCGTTAAAAATGCTTTTTTTTCCTAACCAAACCCGACATGTTGACATTTGAAAAAATGAGTAATGCAAATTTGAAAACAGTAAAGTTGTAGATTTGCCAAAATGTTAGGACCGAAATTAGTGACTTGAATGAATATTTGTTGTACTGTAGTTAACAGGGTTGATAAAGGGGACATATTATTCGTTCTCAACTAACTTTATCAAGAAAAGAATATGAGGGAAATTGTGTATCAGGAAGCCTCTCGAATGAAAAACATGTTTTTGTAATCAGATTTAGCACTTGACTCACCGTAAACTCATCATCGTCGCTGACAACGCCAGGATCCGCATCTTCAAGCGTTTGCCTGCTTTTGAACTTCTCCAAATTACCGCTCCTGATGTTCAAACTGCCGACGCTACCTATGGAAGAACCCTCGTACTCTGACCCGCCGTCTTTCTTTTTTCCTTTCAGGTTCATTTTCGATCCGATGGATTTGGCAAATTTCTTGATGCCTTTCCTTTTTTCCGCGCTACCAAGACTCATGAGGCTTCCCCCGACGGTTTGTGCCACGTGTGAAAGGGAAGATTTGTGTTTCTCTTTTTTGCTCAGGTTCGTTAAACTGCCCGCCTTGACTGTGAAAGCTATTTTCACTTCTAGCCGGCCTCTATCTTTCTTTTTCCCCTCTTTTCCTTGAATATAAAGACATGCTTCAGTGGAGATTACCGAGAAAAATTACTGTACATGAAAGAGTAATAGTTTCAACAACTACCATTGATCACCATCCAACATCACCATCAATTACAATTTAAAAAGACAAAATTGAACACCCCCATCTCCTCAATACTGATTGGAACTTGCTGTCGAGGTGTCAGCTGTTGAAACTTCTGCTAGCATTGGATCCGGTTCGATCCCGGTGTGCGAGAAAATTTTTCTCAAGTGTATCGGAGTGGATAGGCAGCCACAAGCCTTAAGCAAGTGTAATATGATTTGCCTAAATGCCAATCCCGACGTCCTATGCTTGCTGCTAGTGCGCACTGTAAGTTTTCCTACAGCTGATAAGTGGATATGCCACCAAAAAAATCTGTAATTCGCCTAAAACCTCCACGACAAATGATAATAATAACACGCGTCCTCTAGCTGCACATACTATACCTTTGGGTACAATCTACGAGTGTTTATGAGGGAGTATAAATATTATTCTTACAAAGGAGCATGGTACGAGTGCATGGACACCTTTAGATCGAGGAACTCGCTTCTCATTTTACCTTTGAGCCATTTTCAGTGTTAAAGCTGTATATCTTAGTGTATTTTATAAGATTTCCAGAATTTATTCATGTATCCTACTTTTAGAACACCCTGACTAAATAAGCTTTTAACAGGACGTGATCATCTATGAACAGGTTTATAGGTATGATCACATGGTCTGATGACTTCACAGCCAGTATGACCTTGAAGAGGACCGAAAAATGCAGAATGGACCTTAGAATTTTTTATCGATACTAACATGGGAAAACGGGTAGAAATGTTGTCGTACTATTGCTGTCTATCTACTGCCATGCGTGTTGAAAACTGTATTGTCAGTAAATTGTTTTTAAAAAAATTGTTAAAATTGTTATTGCCAACGCAAATATTCATACATTAAACTTGAGAAAACAAACAGTTCATATAGTTTATAATATTACCTACATGAATAATAATACAACAAAATAAATAAAAATGATTAGCTAATACATGATGGTATTATAACATGTACAGTGAACAAAAACGTTATACAGGAAAATTAATTTATCGGCTTTTTCAAAATTTTCATGTCAACACAAGTGTTTTTGTATTTGTAAATCTAACTGTAAATGACAACAAATATTTTTGGCCGAATAGAGAAAAATATTGAAAATAAGTGATTTTAAAGATCATTATTTCCATTTTTAAGGAAAAAATCCGTATAAAAAATCACGATTTAATCGAAAAAATTTGATTTTTTGATTTTTTTTTGATTTTTTGCAACTCTGCTACGCGCAACCCTCAGAAGTCTTCGAGAAACTTGTGCGAGCTAGGGAAGACGCAACCCTTAACATTTAACGTGTGATGCCATGCACGAGACCGGTGACCAAGCTGATAATCAAACCCAAGACCCAACGCTTAAGAGGCGAACGCTCTACCAGCCGACCACCACGGCCCATAGTGTACCAAGAAATAAAAATTTTTAGACAAGAAACAAATTTTTTATTTTTCTAATGTCCGAGCTTTTGGCTACCAGAGTTTATATCTCTGTGATTACACCAAATTTTCCATTAGTCACATGCTCATAGCATTTGGAAAAGTGATTTTGAATTTTAATGCACTCGAAGAAGTGCGCCTAACTCAAAAGACTAAATTAAAAATTATAGGAATCTGAAGTATCAGGAGTCTATATAAGTAGTTTCATTACCGGTAGAACAAATTCAGTGTTGGATATTTTACACATTGAAATAACGGACCAACCCAAATATCTTTAAAAGCTTGGAAAGTAATAAGTAAATCACAAAATTCGCAGAATTTACAGAATTAACAGGTATAATTGAATTTGTTGTGCAAAGTAATTCAGTCAGATATATGAATATCTAATTAAGTATGTTAATTGGGACCCCCATTAAGTAATTCCCAGGTAGTATTTATAAGAAAAATCAGACCGTAAAACTCTGAGGGATGTTTCTTTGCATAAATATGATATACCCTCAGTATCCTATATTGTAGAACAATCTCGCCCTGAACTCAACTATCATTTATTTTCTCTGAGAAACCTACCTGGTTTGCTCTGCAAGGGATACCATTTGTTTTTAGGTCTTTCGTAAATGTCAACAGTGTTCAGTGGTATAGCCACACGCCCCAAAAATTCGTCTATACCAAGATAGTTGTGATGTAAAGCTGTGAGCACTATTTCTGCAGTGTTGCCTTGGTCTGGTATGGCTCTGGAAAAAATAAAGAATTCCACCATTGAATTTCAGTAGGCCTAGACAATGAGACCATTTCATGCAAGGAATTTTGTTCTTGAAGACAAGACTATAACCAAGAAAACACCAAAAGTCACACGCAATACATTTTTTTTTTCAATACCATCACTTGGTACATTGTCGCGCCTTGATATGGGAACCATTCATTCAGAAGAAAATTATATGATTGCACATTTCATAAGAGATAAATACGCATAATATTCCCACTATCAATTGTTCCATTGTGTGATGATATGGTGATAGATAGGCGTAAAAATTCACAAATTTGCATAGCTTGAAGGCTGAGAATTCTTCTTCATCAAAAACACTGAGTGACCTCAAAAGCTGCTTTGGATCTATTTCTTGGTGAATTTGATGCATTTTATGATTAATATTTTACATTGTTTATAATTTCACTTTCTAAACTGTCTGGTAATAGAAATCAACCACATAATTGTAGGAATGTTTGTAAATTGTTGGAATAATTCTTTTGCAACGAACAATTTCTAGATTCCACACAATTATATTAATAGCATTGTTTTTGTACCGAGACTTAAAAATTAAAATTCATTCATGAATTATGAACTTTGGAAAATTGAACCATTGTCAAACTTTTCAGCTTTTCTCATAGTTGAAGTATGATTAATAAGTATCAGTAGCATTCCCATGTAGATATTTAAAATCAACAAACACTAATAAACAACAGAGATATTGTAACATTAATTGAATCACTGGCTGGAACATCAGAATATTGGAACACAAGAAATTGAGGCCAATGGGAAGGTCAAGAAATTTGATAATGAACCACAATGCAGAAAAACATTTTTGTGGAAGCACATAGTTGTAGAGATGAATGAATCAAATCCTAATATTTTGAATAGATCCAATCCTGTTATTACTTCATTTTAATAAACAAACATGCTGCCAAGAACCAAAAATTTATAATTTCATCAACACACTTTTCAGAATTGTTTTACAAACTATTTTTAGCAAATGTTATCAGAATAGAAATGAGTAAACATTTTCTATTTGAAGTTGATAAAAATGTTCATGAATATTCTAGTAGACCAAATTTGAATTCATAAATAGACTGACTTGTCACCTGAGCCAATTACCTTATTAATAAGAGAGGTCAAAGATCCTCCAATATATTAGTCATGAATAAGAGAGAGAAAATAAAGTTTCAATCATCAGGCACAGATATGAAGAACAATTAAGTAAATGCAAAATGTGGATGCATATTACTGTGATACAATTGTGTGTGTAATTCAAGTAGAATGCACTGGAGAAAAAAATTATTTTTTGGAAATTGTAATTTTTATTTGTATACTCTCTTTGACTAGCTGTAACAATTTTCGTTGCTGTATATAATAGCTCTAGCACACATGATTTTAGGCTAATAAATGTGACAAATCAGACTAAATATTGACAATGCTATAAAGTTAAGAAAACTTCAATTACGTAATTTTTTCATCAAAAATCATTGTGGGCAGAGAGGCAAATGTTCTATTCTACGAGTCCTACTCATAGAAAATCTTAATTTTTGAAGTTCATTATTTTTTTTGTTGAATTCAGTTATTATTTATATTTATATTATTCATTTTCATCTATTTATATTTTTATCTATTTCTGAATATATATTTAGGATTGTTATTTTCTGGTTCAAATTTTCTGCATGTTATGCATCTAGAGGCCACATTTATAAACATAATGTATTGAAATTCAATCCTTCCTATTTTATAATCTAAAGAAGATAAGGCAGAAATGTTCAGTGCAATAATGTAAATATTGACGAAAATTATTCACTTTATCAGGGATATGATGATTACGGATAAGTATTTTATAACAAAAATCATACACTCAAGAAGTCTACTAAGCAAATTCAGAAAGTTGCCCAAAAATGAATGATTCATCATGCATTAAATGTCAAGAAATCAATACTTGTGGCAGTACTGTTTTGAATCTCAAGGCAAATGGACTATGAAAACTCTATTAAGCAAATAATACAGATAATTCTGAGGCTTGGTAGAAGCTGTGGTTATCCCAACAACATTTAAAAAGGCTCAAAACCAACTATTAAAGACTCTTTAGGTAGTTAGGAAAAATAAAATTCAAATAACTCACAGTTCACATTCTTCATGCCATTCAACTTGTTGCGGAGACTTTTCTTTGACTGACGTTTGATATTTTGTTTTTCCCAAGGCAATCGTGACAAAACAATCGTTGGTGTTGTTTTTACCTTTGACGAGCAGTCCCTCTGCTTTTTGAACTAAAACAAACAGTCAAAATAATAATATTTATAATAATATCATATTATTTTGTATTCGAGCATATATAAACCAATCGTCAGTACATACCAGTAACTTGAACATGGGTGGGCATCCACATCGTTACCTGATTAGAATATTATGAGTAATAATATGTCTTATTATTCGAAATCGTGATGGAATGTGTAGAAAACAGGTGATCAACCGAATATAACATAAATGATACCTGTTATTGTTCACACGCACGGAAACACCACAAAAATGTATTCTCAGTCTATCCTTACGAAAGGAAAATATAGCACTCAGAAAGTAGAACACAGCGATGGACCAGATTTTTATTTTGTGTGATGTGTGTATCCATTTAACTGTTTTCTCTGAAAATGTTGATAATGAGGTGACAGATGACGTTTCGTTTAACATCTGTCTCTCTCTCTCTCTTTTTCCACAGGTTTTTGCCTGACAGTTCGAGTAAAAATATTACTACTACCAGTGTTTATAGAGAGAAGATAGTCAATGCCTGTGGAAATCGCGTTTGATATAATCGCGCGCGACATCTAGCCCGATAACGACGAACCGAGGCAGAAAATACACCCGTACGAATGCGCCCCCTACAATCAACTTGCATTTTTTGAGGTATACTTGAGGATTTTTATTTTCGTCAAGGAATCCTAGTAGTGAATCGTTCGCCCTGACAGGGACGTACTTGAAATTTTCTAACGATAGTTTCTAACAGAGTAGCATATTTTATTCACAAATTCAATGTCATTCAATAAAAATGAAGTGCATACTTTTTTGTTTATTATTTGATATAAATTGAATGAACTATTCATAAATGTAATAAAGTGAACGTGAACTTAATATCAGTTTTGCCATTTTGACTTCAATCATCATGAACAATACTGTGGCATGGTTCAATTGAAAAATGAGTGTGGAATTTCAGTGAAATATATCTTTTCACCTACATGTGGTGTCCAGTGTATTTTTTAAGCCAAAATCACTGGGACGAAGCTCATAATACACTACCGGTGAACAGCACCTTTGCCTTATTATTTTCGGGGCAAACTGCTTTGTGTTTGTTATTTAATTTCAATCACTGGGCGACTCATTTTAACCAGTAGGTGGGTGACATTTGTGTCGCACACTTCACTAGTGAAAAGGTGGTGACACAATGGAACAAATAGTATAAAAAAAATTGTTAAAAAATTGTTAAAAAATTGTTATTTCCGTCAACCGATTGCACCCCTACGCGCAACCCTCGGAAGTCTTCGAGAGACTTGTGTGAGTTAGGGAAGACGCAGCCCTTACCTTTTAACGTGTGATGCCATGCACGAGACCGATGACCATGCGAGGCTTTGAACCATCGACCCTTCGCTCCAAAGGCCAATGCTCTACTACCACGGCCACCACTGTCATACCTCTCCCCCTACCCCTTGGGCATTATCACCGAAACAATTTGAATAGGGAAAGTAGTAAGTGTGACACATCATTGAAAAGGTAATTTCATAAGGAATTCAGCCATGTCAATTTTTGCCACCTAAATTTTTATTTTGGCGCCCTCTTGCGGGAAAAACAACTGTTCCGTATTCCAAATTATGATACTGCATTTGCAAGGTATTTCGACATAAATTCGGTGACAATGCATTATGGAATATTTCTAAGAGAAAAAACAAAATGGCGGACATGATTTGCAATTATGGTCCGATTCGATTCAAAATTGAAATGTGGTAGTTTGCAAGGTCGAAAATTATGATTTGTTTATCAATGCAAAAAAACAAGATGGTGGTCCAAGATGGCGGACGGAATTTGTAATTCTGGTCCAATTCGAATCAAAGTTAGTATGTGGGGATTTTCAGGGTTAGAAATTTGAATATTTTTGTCGGTGCAAATAACGAGATGACGGGCGAAATTTGTAATTGTGGTTCGATTAGAGTCAAAATTAGCATATGGGGGTTTTCAGTATGAATAACATGAATTATTTAAATTGATAAACAAAAGCTTTTATACAAATGCGCTAAAAGGAGATAACGGCAAATAAACGAAAAAGTGAGAAAAGGTATTCATATTTTTTTTACATGTGTGACGTAGGTTACTCTGTGCGTAACAGATTCGAAAGCTTGCCGCGAGTACAAAATAGGTATTTCTGCGAGGAAAAATTTTGATTCTGTTACGTATAGAATAACCTCAGTCACACATCTGAATAAAATTATAATTTCCTTTTTAGCGCATTTGTTCAATTTTTTTTATCAATTTAATCATTTCATTTTAGTCATACTGAAAACTTGTAAAACCCCCATATGCCAATTTTTGAATCGAATCGAACCACAATTACAAATTTCGTCTACCATCTTGGTTTTTTGCATTGACAAAAACATCATAATCTTTCACCCTGAAAATCCCCACATACTAATTTTGATTCGAATCAGACCAGAATTACAAATTTCGTCCGTCATCTTGAAGCCACCATCTTATTTTTTCGTATTGACAAACAAATCATAATTTCCGACCTTGGAACCACCACATATCAATTTTGAATCGAATCGCACCATAATTGCAAATCATGTCCGCCATTTTGAGCCGCCATTTTGTTTTTTCATTTAGAAAAATTCCATAATGCATCGTCACCTAATTTATGTCAGAATAGCTTGCAAATGCAGTATCATAATTTGGAATACACAACAGTTGTTTGTCCCGCAAGAGGGCGCCAAAATGAAAAGTTAGGTGGCAAAAATTGACATGGCTGAATTCCTTATGAAATTACCTTCCTAATGATGCGTCACACTAACTACTTTCCCTATTCATATTGTTTGGGTGATAGTGCCCAAGGGGTGGGGGGAGAGGTATGACAGTTGAGGTTATGATAGAAAGATGCCACCTTGGATTAAAAATCGACGTGATTCTGCATTTTATTCACAACACATGCGTTTATTGCGTTTCGAAGATATTCGATCTGTTTCGTTTTCGGTGCAAAACACCCTGTATATTAATAGCAAGTGTTGAACAAATATAATATTCAAAAATACTCGAAGGGTAAGGTGACAATTTCACAAATGATAACGGCACAAAACAAATAAACACAAAATTCACTGGGAATGGTCTTGATAACATCAAGTTCCAGGTTAAATAGAAACACTGAAACTGAAACGAATGGAATCTCGAGTTTACACCAGTGTCCAGTAACTCCAGTAGTGTAAGTGTTCTGTGCTCCAGTACAACGCTGGATAGGATGCACGTGTCAAAATTATATTTCATAGCCATCTATCGGATTATTCAATGAATAATATTTTACGAACTGATCAAATACATACGTTAAAATCAAGAACAGACGTGACTGGAGACTCGTGGACTAGCGACCTCTAGTGATGGTCTCCATTTGAATCCAACTAAAAGTACGTAAGATTGGCTTTATAAGCTGTGCTACTACCATGCGATAGAGGCCGCCACGTAAAAAATTAAAACATTCCAACTTTTGTCTTCACCCTTATGGTTTCTTTGTCTATGGTAAGACAGAACGTCAACCAAAGAGACTAAACTACCTTGAACGTCAACTACCTCAAATGCTAGATTTATGTTTAAAACAATACGTGATCTTTTCACGTAATCAGGAGCTCCTGATGAAGTTAATTTTGTGGACGAACCACACGACGTACTTTTGGTGTTTGGGTAAGTTTTGTATTGATATACGCACCAAAAGTTACAAATATCCATTTGAGTAACTGAATCGCCTCAATAAATGCAATACTATATAGATACATCCAGATAAATCTAATTTAAAGTAGGTCACAACTTATCCGCCATCATCTTCTACCATATTCATGACGTTGCAACCTCTACGATCATGTCGATGCCTGTACACATCAATAACCTTGGCTTTGAAGAAGAAATCTGTATTCAGGATACGTCTATTCAGATTAGTAGCAATAATTTTCAAGAGAGGGCTCTACTGGTATGAAATTGAATACTTTATAATTTTGAACATAAGCTATCCCAGAAACAGAGGCCACTCAAAGGGTGGTGAAATAAAAGAGAGAAAAAATCAGTTACAACTTGATTTTGGATTAGGAGCCCGTGAATCAAAATACTAAATTAAAGTATAAGTCACTTCTACGAATAACTTTAATCTGTATTTTGAAAAATGAAGATACTTTTATTCTTTACCAAGACATCTGTTTTTACCGCCTTCAGAAAAATCTACAAACAATATTCATAAACTTCTCCCGTAAAATCCGGGAAATATTTTGAAAAAATGGAATATCCAAATATTGACCGTACTAATAAAATGAATGAAAATCTAAAAATTGCTTCGTATACTTCTTTACAAGCCACATCGATATTTTAAAACCATTTTTTTCCTATTCGATTAAAAAGTGGAAAAAACATTAAAAAAGTGTAAAATTTGTACTTTTTCTTTAAAATTACCAAAAACTCGAAAACGAGACGAGATATCAATTTTTTTTAATCAACAGTTTTATAGCCCTTAAACAGGTCTACAAAAAGTCCCAATGAAGTTTCTCCATAACTTTAGAAACAAATGAAGTAGTATTGTAAGGCCGACGTATGTTCTGAGAAGGTCTCGACGTTTCGCCAACACGAGTGGTTAGCATTTTCAAGAGTTATTTTGTAAATTTCTGCTTTCTTAAGTTGCTGTCAAATGTCAAACATTTGACAGCAACTTAAGGAAGCAGAAATTTGCAAAATAACTCTTGAAAATGCTAACCACTCGTGTTGGCGAAACGTCGAGACCTTCTCAGAACATACGTCGGCCTTACAACCCGAAGAACCATCATGTAAGTGACGATGGCCGCGAAAGCCTTTCACAATTTATCAAATGAAGTAGTAATTGCTAAAGCTGATGAAATTATTAATTTATGGTAAAACAATGACGAAAACCCCCTCCCCCTCGCCAAAATTTTCCTGGTGATTTATATGCCTGGATTTTTTAATATTTTTCCCCTTCACCCTTCTAGTTTTTCTAAAAACACCAAAAACTTAACGAGACATCGAAAAATGAACATGAACAATTTCATTTTTCATTGTCCTGAAAAAGGTCCACAAAAAGTTATGATGAATTTTTTTTAAACCATCAAAATCTCAAAGATGGCTACATATTTTCAATTTTCACACGATACCTTTTTTCATCACCTCTTAAAAATCTACAAAATATGTAAATGAAGTTTTTCCATAATATCATTGGTCCGGGATATATTTGAAAAAAAAAACGAAAAATAACGGACTTAAAAAAGATTATCATTTTTTCTATAAACACCAAAATTTCGAAAACTATACGTGACATCGAAAATATGTATCTGAAAAGTTTGTTGTCCTTTAAAAGATCTACAAAAAGTTTTTCGAAATTGGAGGGTGGGGAGGGAAGAGAGTAATGGGGGGAAGAAGGGGAAGATGGGGAATATGGAGATAGCGGTTGGATGCAGTTTTTTAAATGAAACCTATCCGTGAAAACCCCATTCCTCTAGCTCTCACCCTTTTCGAGATATAATTTTTCGGGAAGGGGTAGGGGAGGGGGAGGGAGAGGAGAGTATAGGGAATGGGCATTGAGGTAGCGGTTGGGTACAGTTTTTTCAAAGAAATCTATTCGTGACATCCCCATTCCTCTAGCTCACTTAAAGTCGTATATTCATATTATTGGTTTCCAATTATAGTTTGAAACGAATTGAAGTCATAGTAATCAACTCCCTACAACTTCTAGGCCCTTCCACTTCCGAGCCCTTCAACCCCCGAGCCCTTCAACTTTCGAGCCCTTGAACTTCCGAGCCCTTCAACTTCCGAGCCCTTCAACACCCGATCCCTTCAACACCCAAGCCCTTCAACACTCGAGCCCTTGAACTTCCGATCTCTTCAACTTCCGAGCCCTTCAAGTTTCGAGCCCTTCAACTTACGAGCCCTCACTTGTTGAAAATCTGCTGATCAAATTAATATTATTTCATATGTCAATGCCATTTTCTGATAAAGCTCTTGATTCAATAAGCAATCAGCAATCAGCAATTAATAAAAATAGTCGAAATCACTCTAATTAACACAAACGAAAGGAAAACCAAAATCTCAATCGGATCAGAATTCTACCTGATACACCTGCATGGCTATTTAGAAAAAACGAATGTCAGCCCATTCAAAACCCATTCTTCATTGTGTGGGTGAAGTGGGTTACTTGAGGATCAATATGACACTGGTCGACAGGTAGAAAGGCATTTTTGCCACAGATTTACCGATAGATTTCACAATTCGCAATGCAGAGATAGACACCTGTCAGACTGTGAACAAGGTGCATCCAGGGCACATACAGGGTTTATTTATTGTATAAATAGGCGGTTTGAGGCGCCATGCGGATAGTTGGGAGGAGTTAGATCTAGTAGGTGGTGTGCATTTCTAATTGATTGATTGCAAGCAGTGTTGGGCATGAATTAAATAATTGATTAAAAAATTTATTGCAATTGAACTAATAATTACACATTGCAATTAATTTAGTTGGATTAATCGATATTAATGGCATCTAGCAAGTGCATCAATTACAATAAAAAATTTGAATTGTTCTATGCAACAATTAAAATTAACTATTTGAAGAGCTAGCAACGTATGTTTTTAAGTTATTATTTTATAAAGTCGAGATAATTTATGTACTGAATTTTATACATACACACTGTATATCTTTGCAGTTAGCAAGAAAGTCCAGTTTGGCCACCCTCAACTGCCAGAATATTAAAATATATTAAAAGATAAGAAATAAAAATTAATTGATTCAAGTAAAGCATGTTCTCATAATTGCCATTAATCAAATTTTAATTTCAACAGGCATGATTAACAGTTAATTAATCGTTAATTGCCAGTTCTCACAATTGCAATTAATCCAATTTTACTTGCAACAGGCATGATTAACAATTAATCAATTGTTAGTTTTTAATTGTCCAACAATTTAATTTTGAAACTCTGATTGCAAGCAATTCATTTGTATATTAGCTGAAATTATTAAAACACCAACTTATCATTTTATAATGAAAACATTGACAAGATACTTGATCCAGTTCTCAATTGAAACTATAGATGAACAAAAAAATTGAATGCTAAATAAACACAGTAGGTACTGAAAAGAACTTTCTGTACGACTATTGTATTCTACGTTCATTACATATTGATTTTTAATTGAAGAATAAAGATGATTCCAAGACACCGTGGATCCTAAACTCATTATTCAACGGCACTCGGCCAATCACATGTTCAGAATTTTCAGAATCTACGGGAACTGAGAGGTTTAACGAACTAATTTCTCAAGAAGGCTTTGCTTGATTGAACTTTTGTCACAGCTTGGCATCCGCGAATGTCAGATTGACTATTTTCTTAGATTTAACTTTGATCTGTGTGACAAGTACCTAATATAAAAACGAATAGAGCGGATTGGGAAAGCAGTGATAGTGAGGAAGATGAAATCTATCTTGCAACAAAGGTAGGTATGTCAAACAATTTTTACTTGAACGTTCCACCCTCTCTCAGTTCTTGGTCAGAGTTTCTCTAGTAGGTATTTCATTCACAAATTTTCGAGTGCCTGTTATATCTCAGTTGGTAGAAGCGTGTACATGAAGTAAATGTATAACCATTAGACAATGGTATAACGAAGGTAGTTATATAGGCGTGAGTTCGAATCCCTCTCTTGGAAGTTTTTTTTTAAAATTATTTTCAATTAAGGCATTTATTCATTCATGAATGATCACCAATTATTCATGTATAATTGTTATTCCACCTTATATTACTTTATAATATATACTTATTTTCATAAATAATATTTAGATTTCATTATAACTCTGACTATCGTATAGTCGTAGAGAAAGTATAGTCTTCTACTCGCGTATAATAGCTATCATTATACGCTTGTTGAAGAATACCTATACTATTCCACTGCGGCCATCATAGAATTTGCCAATTCTGACATCAAATTTGAAAACAAAGGCAATGTTACCTTTCTCGAGATTAAAGAAATATTCTATAACACTTCATATTTGTGGAATTTTCAAAAAAACTTAGCCACGAATGCAGTTGGGATTCAAGAGACACGAAAGATGAAATATCTTTTGTAATTTTCCAGTCCTTGAGTTGTCTGTATAATTTTCCATAGTTTTTTTTACTTCGTTGGGTCTACATTTTCACTGACGGTTTTTCCTTTCTCAGAAGTTGTTCGTGATGTACAAGATAATTCTTACTTGACATGTTTATACTTACTTTTGGAAACTTGTGAATGAATGTCTTGTGAACAAGTATGTTGAAAACCTCCACTTGATTAGCCCCAAGTACGTATTTATATGGTTTAAATATTCCTTTCATAATGAAAAGTACATTTTTTAATAATATCTGTTACACACAGAAAATCAGTTTTATAATGGACTACATAAAAAAATTGGTAACAGTATTTTAGGTTTGCTAATTTGTAACGATAAAGCAGCTCCAAGCAACTATTTGCCTTCTGTTCATATCTCTCTCTCTCTCTGATTTGTCTTAATCTTGTTTTTTTTTCCTAAAATTTGTTCTTTCTGTTAATCATCTGCACCCTTACGACAACCATCAGAAGTATTCGAGAGACTTGTGCGAGCTATGGAAGACGTAACCATTACCTTTTAACGTGTGCTGACATGAACGAGACCGGTTACCATGCTGGAAATCGAACCCACGCCCCTAGGATATGGTTGATAAACGAACGCTCTACCATCACGACTACCACGGCCCATAGAAAAACGAATTTATTTAATTTCTCATTTGAAAATATATTTTTAGAATTGGAAAAAAAAAATAACAAGAAACAGTGAACATTGATTTTAACCTAACCAACAGTCAGTCGAGTCAATCTTATATAGGCAATCACAGCACTTACAATATTAAAATAGGTGAATCCAGTTTGAAATCATTATCACAAGTACACTCAAAACTCCTGTAACAATCAAGAATAGATCCAATTATTTTTGAAAGTTGTGATGAAGTATACATTGGTAAAACAAGTAGAATAACCTCACATAAAAGTGACTGCAGAAGGAATGTCAGATCTTGAAAAGTGTGATATAAATACCGAAAATTTTAGTAATGTGTGTTGACAAACAACACTATCATTCTATAGCAAATTGACTACCACAATGTTTTCACATTCTTGGATGAACATTGCCTCGCACGAAACTTGGCGCTCCTTGGCATCAGCATATCCCTGAAACGTTTGAAGTCCTCTGTGTGTTTGGGGTGGAGCATTTCTATGTAAGCCATTGGTGTACACATTTCAGGGAATTGCTCAAAGAAACTCTTGTAACCTCCTCCCAAAAAGTAGATCTCGGGAAAACTCAGGAATGGGTAAGAGAATTCATGCTTTTTGCGGTCGAGCCTGCGCAGATGGCGATATCTGAAACAAAAAATGAGGTTGTGAGATGAACACGTGATTCAAACAAACGTTTTTAATATACATTGAATAGCAAATGCCCCAAAACTGTTCATTGAAGTACACCGCATACTATAACCTGCGCTTCTCACTAATAACGGTCTCTTCTTTCGTTTTCTGTCGGCTAGATTTGTCATGAATTAGACGAAAAATTAACACTTCGAAAGAAGATCACGTGAATAAAATTATAGAAAGGAGTCCAAACTCTTCAAGCGGTGTATGGAACGCTGTCAATACTATCTATCCGAAGCAATAACAAAGAACGACAAATTGAATATCTAGAAATTGAAATAATAACGTCAAAAATTAAAATGCAGATTATTTCAACAATCATGCTAGCAACATTGGCCAAAACTTTGCGAACAAAATTGACACAACAAAACAACTTCACAGTATTTTTAAAAATGACTCCTTACTGAAGGACTACACCTGTCAAATCGGAAACAATTTGTTGAACTTAAAGGCATCAGAAGTTGTCCAAGAGCGGTTACATACGGTGTCCCATAAAGCACAGGTTTTGGACCACTTCTATTTACTGTATACATAAATAGCTTGATGACCTAGCGACCTGAAGGTTAACTAATTAGTTTTGCTGACGCTATGGCAGTATTGTACAAAGGAGCAAACTGGACCGACCTGAAAACAAAAACGGAACAAGACCTGGAACATGTACAATACCGGGTGCTCGTATTTCGAGCTCCATCATGGGGATCTCAGTTATTATACGAGAAACGAGGTAGGTTAAATGAAGGCAAAGTTGTGCGTATTCAGGCTGAACGATTATCTGGGAGAAAAATTGATGTGTCATTTAGTTCTTGAATTATAAAAAAACGGAAATATGTAATTTTCGTTTTAATTTTTTCAATCGAAAACCAAAAGAACTAGATGTTTTCAATTAGGACTTTCTTAAAGCACGTTTTTACAAGGAATCTAAAACTGTCATCGCCTTTTTTCGAGGCGTTCTTGATGCCGCCAGAGTTACAATACTTATATCTGGTTTTTCTAGTGGGCCCCATATTGGATTTTTGCACTTTTGAAAACCAAATTTTTTCTTGATTGCAATGATGTTTTAGCGAAGAGTGCTATGGAAAATATACTATTCAAAAATGCAAAAATCCAATATGGTACTCATTATAAAAACCAAAGGTGAGAGTTGTAACTTTGGTATCAATAACGCCTTTGAAAATATGACAGATTTATATTCCTTGTTAAAAAGTGCCTTAGGAACGCCCTCAATCAATCAATCAATCATTCAAAATATACTTTATTGTCAGAAGATTTTTGATCTCATAGACAAAGTCTTGTACATATATATATATATATATATATATATATATATATATATATATATATATATATATATATATATATATATATATAATATATAAATAAAATTAAAATTAAAGATAAAAATATTTGTCATAGTAGTTGAATAAATAAATAATACACAATCTCCAAGTTGATAAAAAATACAGTCACATAATAGGCATACATAATTCAGGAAGGGGTAAAGAATAATGACTAAAATAATAGGAAACCCATACATTTATATGTAAATCAATCTTCAAGAGTGTTACAATTGTTATTGAGGAATTCATTAACATCATAAAAGACCTTCTCTGTAAGGAATTGTTGCTGTTTCTAGAATGTAAACGGAAGGAAGTGTTAGTATTTTCTGTTCTTCTAAGAGTTCTCTGCAAGAAACCCTAGGCCCAACTTTGCATAGATATCAAACCGCACGCTTTTGTAGAGTAAAGATCATTTTGAAATGTTGTTTATTACATGTTCCCCAAAATGCTACTCCATACCTAGCATGTGACTCAAATAGGGCATGATACGCTATTTTCGCAGTCGCCACACCTAATCCATTTGATACTACTCGTAGAGCATAGCAGCTTGAGGTCAGTCTTTTACTGAGCGCGACAACATGGTTTTGAAAGTTGAGGTCACTGTCTATATGGATACCTAAGAATTTATTCGTGTGGGAGGATGAGATTATGTTATTCCCTAAAGTTATGTCAGGTATGTTGCAGTGGAATGACAGTAGGTTTGTTTTTGTTATAATAAAAGAAAGCATATTTGAATTACACCACTCCTTCACAATCAAGATATCACGAGTAATTTTATTGTGTAGCTCACGTGCATCTTTACCATGCCATAAAATAGTTGTGTCGTCCGCGAAAATAGTGAACATTCCCCCTCTCTTTAAATTTGCGAGATCATTGAAGTATAGCAGGAACAGGATAGGCCCAAGAACATATCCTTGTGGCACACCACTCCTAATAAACCCAATATCTGAGATACTCTCGCTTTTTACAATTTGAGTTCTTTCACTCAGATATGATTCAAACCAATTGAGGCTTTGTTCTCTGAAGCCGTAAAGGTGGAGCTTTCGCAACAGTATTTGGTGATGGACACAGTCAAAGGCTTCAGACAGATCACAAAATACTGCTGCGCTTACTTCCCACAAGTTTAAACTAGAATACAGATTTTTGAGGAAGTGGAAGATAGCGTCTCCTGTACCCTTATTAGATTGAAAACCAAATTGATGGGCATTCAAAATTTTGTGGCATGTCAAAAATTCCATGAGTCTGATTTTTACCAGTTTTTCTATTAATTTTCCAAGCGTTGGAATTAGTGAGATAGGTCTGAAATTTGACGGGTCTGATTTATCGCCATCCTTGTAAAGAGGGATTACGATACTAGTTTTCAGGAAGGCGGGAAAGATTCCCTTTGCAAAAGACTCATTAATGAGTTGGACCAATCATTCTAGAACGAAAATTGGTACATTTTCAAAAATTCCCTAGTTGGGAACGTCTAGTTGTTTTGTTTTTTGCTTGAAAAAATAAAACTTCCGGTTTATTTCCAATAATTTAAAAACTAAAAATGACAAATAAAATTTTCTTTTAGGTAATTTTTCAGCATGAAAACTTTGCCCTGTTAATTTAACCGACCTCGTTTCTGTAATAATAACTGAGATCTCAATGGTGGAGCACGAACATGGACTTGTTTAATTAATTTTATGGAATATTAGGATGGGGAGGTGTCATGGAAACTGATTCGATTTGAATATAATACAAAAATTTGTTTGTAATATTTTTGAATTTGGCAAATAAACATTATTATTATCATCATTATAATTGATGGGTAATTAAGGTTATGAACTAAGTTTCTAAAGATCAGTTCAAATCTCGCCTCCAGAGCTTATATCAATTATTCCAAATTAGTATTTAAATAAGGTGGCACATGTACAATGACTCTTGTGTGTCACCAATTTCATCAACATTACTTGTCCTGCTCATAGTAATAAGAATTGTATCTTTTATTGACGTTGTTTTATCTTGTTTATTTATTTATGTTGTGTTATTTATACATTGAATTTATGTTTTTTATTGTTAATATGTGTAGCGAAACAATTATAAATTGAGCTTTCAATAATTTTTGTTTCAAAAATACTAATATGATATTTACTGTATAGGTCCTCTGTCACCTGAGATATCGCAGTGAAAAATCAGAATGTCCCTCTTAACAATATGTGAATCAGGTGTTTGATGGTGTTTCAGAAGTTCCACTAGTTGCTCTCTGGTGTACATATTAACAGCTCCTGTCATATGCCCCCCTTCAAACTCGTATGGATACCGACAGTCTATAACCTTGAAGGATCCAATTTGTTCCATATAAGCCCCTTTCAGTAGATGCTGTAAGGTCTCTGGTGAGATGATTTTCAGGTCTTGGTGCCTGCCTTCGGTGTATGGCAAAATGAAGCTTGTACTAAAATCGCCTATCAAATCCGGTTGTTTGTATGAGTTTTCCAGGGTCCACATTATGGAAGACCGGTGTGGCCATGAGTCAGGGTTGAAATCTTCTTCCACCCCCCCATCAGAGCCTCTACAACGTTTGAATCCCTTACAGGGTTGGATATCTATGGATGGATCATTTCTGTTTCTGATAAATGGGACGGCTGGGTTGATGATGGTTCGTTGGGAGCGAGTATCGTGGGACAATGGACTGATGATGAGTGTGCTGGAAGAAACTGTCTGATCTTGTTCGGGTTGCTGATTTAGAGGATTCAGTTCCAACTTGTCGAGACTTTTTTGAACACGAGCGTATTCGAAATCAAAAGATTTACAAATGGCCAATACGTTTTCTTCCATTGGAGACATGTTGCCACGATCGTGTTCCATATCCGTAGAATTGCCAGACTGTATTTTGAATTTTTTGTGATCTGAAATGAATAGAAAAGTAATCAGAATTAGACATATATTATGTTGATTTAAAAAAAAAGTTAATGCAGCGATGAAAAAGAGTTTCTTTTTTCATTGCTACAAACTCTAATATTCACTAGTTTTCTATACCGGGCGACAAAGATATCACTAGCACCTCTTTAGTTCTTAAGATATCAAAATTAAATTGGAAATAGTATATATAGACGTCTATGTCGAATTTTAGAACTTTTGGTTTAGCGGGAACACCAATTCTTGATTTTTAAATGGAACACCCTGTACATTTTTAGATTTCTGAAAAAAATCTGGATAGTTTGAAACTCTATTAGTGACTTGAATATGTTTTTTTTAAATCTAATTTGCTGTAAACGTACGTATATGACTTTATGTATTATTTAAGTTTTGTGAAGCGAACCCAAACGGCAATGTTAAAAGAAGTGTGGCAATATACACCAGCGAAGTAAACTTTTAAAAGTTGGGCTTTATTGAAATTGGACCTCAACTGTCTGATTGCATAGTGCCCACTGTTAACTTCCTCACGAACATGGTTTATACCTGACTCATCGCCTAGTCTACCATGGAAATCATAAATTTTTTTATTTCTACATGAATAAAACTTCATCAGGACAGTTTTCTTCACCACCAGAGAATTTTTACAACGACAATTTCGAGACACATGCCATTTGAAATTTTTGAACTCCCCCCTTTCAAGCAATCACAATGTCTTTTATTTCAAAAAGTAGTATAGGTGATATGACTGTTCCATGTGTGTACGCCAAACCGTCCAAAAGTTATCAGGGGGGAGAGCTGAAAGAGCAGCACTGGATGATTAGGCATATCGTTGATACATAGAAGAAAGATGGTGGGACCCAATATAGAACCTTGAGGAACCCCAAGATCAATGGCGTACTGCTGCGACTGACAGTTGTCAACATTAACATGTATCTTTCTGAGGATCAGATATATATGATCTGAGCCATGAATACAAGTCACCCCTGGAGCCAAGTGAATAAAGTATTTTTGCTTGAAATATGGGGGTTCAAAAGTAAACATACTTTCTTCTACCAAGTGAGTCAGAGACACGAAGGACAAAGTACAAAACAGTGTTTTGAAGTACCAACGAAGCCTAATACTTTCCTGAAGTTTGAAGAAACTGTCAATGACGGGCTTGAAAATTGGTGGGCTCTCCCCCTTTGCAAATTTTGAACGGGACAAGAAATACAGGTAGAGTAAAATTTGGGTAACAATTTTAGATTGAAAATAATAAATTGTTAAGTAAATACCAATCAGGGTTCAGAAATAAACATAGTTGTGAAACAGCAGTTCAGTGTGTACTAGATGATTGGAAAATTAGTCTAGAAAAAAAATGTGACTACTATTGCAGTGTTTTTGGATCTTCAAAAAGCTTTTGAGACAATACACAGAGATGGATTATTACAAAAATGAGTAGCAGTAGGAATAGATGGAATAGTCCTGAAATGGTTGAAAAGCTTTCTGAAGAAAAGAAAAAAAAGCTTGATATAAACAATACAATATCAGATGATATAGAATGTGATCAGGGAGTACCACAGGGAAGTGTGCTGGGACCACTATTATTTTTGATGTATATCAATGATTTGCCAGGGGTGGTAGGTGAGAGCTCAGTTCATCTCTTTGCAGATGATACACTAATTTATTTCTCATGTAATGATCACACGAAACTGACAGAAACCATCAACAGACCCTTAAAATCTATTTACAGTTCGTGTTTTGCTAATTATTTAAAGATCAATGTTGAGAAGACCAAGTACATGGTAATAAGTACAGAAAAACTATTTAGAAGCTTTTGTAACCAAAATTTTGAGATAATGCTAGGACCTGATAATGTGGAACGGGTCAACCAATTTAAATATCTCGGAGTTCATGTGGACAGGGGATTACAGTTTGAAGAACATGCCAACTTCATTATAGAGACGATATCATTTAAAACATATTTTTTATCTCGTTGTGCCCCAATTTGACAAGGTGGACAAAAGTTTTAGTATACAATTCATTAGTTCTTCCTCATTTTACTTATTGTTCTACAATTCTGTATCTGCTGAAACAGTGATTTAGCTCGTTTACAGAAACTCCAACACAGGTACGCGCATAATTTTAAATCGCAGAAGATTAACACCCATAAGAGATATGTTGAAGCAACTAGAATGGTTACGAATTAGTTCTCTTCTCTTTTGCCAAACATTAATCTTAGTTTTCAAAATAAAAATTTCCCCAACATATTTACAAGAAAAAGTTATGTACAATGGCCAAATCCAAGGATACAATATAAGATCCAGAACTGACTTTCATATTCAACAAGTCACATTAACACGTACATAAAATTCCGTTTTTTTCAAAGAACTTGATAGCTACAATAATCTGCTTATATTTTCTTAATCAATAAAAAACCTAGTGGCCACTTCCTCATTTTGTTTAGTTCGTTTTAATATTTAGGTATGACTGGAGTAGGTACATATTATGTTTTAGTATGTTTAACGTATTTTGTGTATATTTATTTTTTAGAATGTGTATAGGTATATAGATGTGTGTGTGTGCATATAGATGGAGTGGGTGTGTTTAAGTATGTGTATCTGTGTTATATACATGTGTATAAGTGAAAATATATTTCGTTTTGATTCCGAGAGTTCCAACCTTTGACAGCTGTTTCGTGCTCACGCACTCATCAGAAAGGATTTATGGAGCTCTCGAAATCAAAACGAATCCACTCAAGAATTAATATCGTGAAGGCAAGACAGATATAACAGGAAGTGACTGTAGATGTCATAAATAACTACATGTGTATATATATTTTTATTTTTTTGTGACAAGGGTTCAAATGCCCAATTTATGAGAATTTGGTGTATTGTTCATTTTTTGAAACTTATGCAATTACTTGAAAATGTATATTAGCCAAATGGACTAAATAAAGGATTTATATAGAGTTGTACTACATTTTGCAAGTAATGCGTTCCCGTGACATTACCAGATGCCAAAAGAGCACTATCACCTTTTTTGTTAAGTGTGACACCTACTAACTGTTGAAGAGTTTTCTATTATTACTTCTTCAACGCCACTTTATTTTCCGAAATCAAACTCGAAATCAAAAGGTCGATTTTGAAGGTTTACGATAGGTAATATAAATTTAATCCTGACGTCAAAAAAGTCCTATACAATCTATACTGTGCAAAATAAATTCAATAGTAACGAGCTATTTAATTATAATTGATCATAGTGATTTCAGGGAGTTTTTAAATTCATTAATTCCAAATTTTCTTTTTAGATTGAATTCAATAATAATAATAAACCCTCTTTATCATAAACAAAATAATGTACCGATAAAAAGGCGAAGCGTCAATGCTAACTCTTATTCAGCTTAACCAAACAATGAAAACGTATTCTAATGGCTTACAAACAACAAGGGTATGAATAATAAATGTAAATTGAAAAGATATTGCATAGTAGATGGATGGATGATAACTTGGCTGATGATTGATCGGAAGGCTAATGGTGGGACTTAGTAACATCACCTTCTTTTAATCTCATTTTGAAATTATTGATTGTGTAATTTATTATTCCTAGGCAAGACCATTGTATTACACGAAATATTTATAGAACAAACATGTGAACATATACAGTAAGATGCAAATGTATGGAATAAATTCATTATTTCTAAAAATAAACATATTTTGGAAAATTCCTCGAACACGTTCATTTTCTTTTCCGATTGGCCAATTTTTGAACCCCACCCTGAATTTATAGGCTTATCCGCATTCGAGTAAAAATGACTTTGTTGATATTTTTAAATAGGACACCCAGTGTATTTTGCCATATTTGGTAAAAGATCGTCATTACACATCCAGTGATACCAAGTTTGATCGGATTATGCCAAACGGCTGCGGAGATATGGACAGAAAACTTCCTCGTATGTCCAATGAGTATGACTGAGACTCCACACGAATCGGAAGGTCAAAAGTCTCTGTTGCACTCATTGGGCATATGGAGAAGTTTTGTGTTCATATCTCCGCAGTCGTTTGACATTATTCCAATCAAACCTAGTATTCCTATATTTGTAAGGATGATTCCTAACCAAATACGGAAAAATACACTGGGTGTCACATTTAAATATATGACTAAAGTAATTTTTAGTCGAATTTCAGAAATAATGAATTTATTCCATACATTTGCATCGTACTATATAATACTATATAATACAATTAAGGAAAACTAGAAGCTACACTTTACGCGTTTGAACGTTATTTGTCAAGAAAAAAGATTTTGTATAAGTAATTTGTAGTTTTAGTAATTGTCTCATTTGCATAAGCACATATGATCGTATTCACGTGTCTCCGTTACAACAAAATTCAGAAAAGAACCTTACATGTTGTGTAGCCAGTGTTGAATCTGGTCCACAGACAGAGTCAAACTGTTAAAATATCTTTGTTTAAGAAAACTTTTTTGGTTCGTTATCACACTTTTTCTTGATGCCATAATATAAGAGAAGTTTCAGTAGTATTCATTCTTAGTGTATGAGCCATATAAATGCCTATAGAAGATATTCTAAATCATCATTTATTTTGCGAATAACATGCAGACTATCAGCTATAGAAAACCAACAGAGCAGTTGAATATCATCGACACAACAGTAAATATTGCAAATCAATATTCCGAGGAAAGCAAAAAATGTATGCGGAAAATAGTAGGGTCCCAATATTGATCCCTGTGGCACTTCTAAAGTAACTGGTGAGTATTAAGAAATCACATTATCTAACTTCACACTACGGAATCTTTCACCCAGAGTATCTTGCCAAATACTTCATTATAAGTGAGTCATATCAGAAAACTAATTTTTTTTGGTCTATCAATAAGGATTTTTTAACAAATACAAAGAAAATTATGAAATTATATTTACTGAAAGTTTCTACTCAGTAGAAGAGTATTTGCAATCTGGCCTTACCAACTTAGTTTCTTGTCTTTTATCATTAAATTCGTGAAGAAGATGTTTATCAGTATGTAGAGTACCTGAAATTAGATTTTCTGATAATTATGACCTGTATAATTATCCTGAAATGTACGAAGAGTAAGAAATTGGTTGATAATTTTTTACCTAGATTTTAATATTATAAAAAAAAATTAAAAAGCAGATTGAGAAAGGTCGTAGACTATAATAATAATAGCAATTACAATGATTTATTTCCCATATATTGAAATATACAGAATAATTGTAGAAAACATAAATAAATAGCATATGGTGAAAAAAGGAGATAAAGTTAAAATTATTTATTTAATTTACAGTGAGTGCAGAAACTTTGGACCATATAGGAAACATTTTTTTTATTATCCATTTTTCAGAAACTTGTATTCTTCAATAAGTCTACTACATTCGAAAAATAGGAATCTAGATATGGAGTAAAGTACCTACCCTTTATTTCGATGACATCGAAAATGTTTATTCAGAAAAGTTGTTCACAATTTAAAAAAATATGTACATTTGAAATCACAACCCCCTAAGCAACATATAACTTACGTAGCTGAAAAAGAGAGCCAGTTAGTTATCAATCTGTAATAGAAGTACAATTATAAAACAAATCCAAACCCAAAGAAACATGTATAATACACGTGGATGGCAAAATAGTTTCGACAATACACGTGAGATAACTAATAGTAATAATAATTTTTCGGTCACTCGTATTGCGGCTGTTTATAAGCACTTGCCTAGTAATAAATTTAATATATTGAATAACAAAATTAAAACTAACCTCTTTTTTCATCTACGATAAACTTCACAATTTTTCGAATTTCAGAGAACCACTTCAATGGAAATTTAGATAAATGTTAAACTGCATATCTGCCAAGTTCAATGATGTTTTATATACTAATTTCAGATACCTACTATAAAACCGCTGACCCTTAGTTATTTGAAATTGGTTGCATGCAGATGTTAAGTGCTTTGGATAAAATTCATTGGAAACATACCTTTGGGACTAATGAACGCTCCTACTGGGGATATGTAAATAATTATGAAATGGAAATTTGTCACAAGGTACGTGGAGCTTAACATTTCGAAGCCCGCTTGTGCAAATTAGTTATAATTACAAGGTTTCATGTGTTTATGGTAGTTTGACCATATTCCTAGGTAGGTAAGTATATTAAGTGGGTATTTCATCAAGTTACAAATCCAAAAACTATTAAAATTAAGGAGTTCCTTGAAAGTTTACAGGTAATGGGCCTTATTCAGGTGCACCTTGAAACTTGTTTATTGAATTGAATATTGAAAAGTATGGCGGATGTCTATTCTGGTGCTCCTTGAAGGCTCTATTGATTGTTGGTTATTGAAAAGTTTTTCAATTTTTCCAATTCACGTGTCCAAAAACTTTCAACAACAGTTTTCCAAGTTTCATATATCATAAGCAGATGATTAAGGAACTGTCTAAAAACTTGAATCTTGAAAATGAAGAGGTTATGTTTTGATGTCTCCGAGTATTTTTAATCAACTATACCCAACTAGTCAACTTTTTTTAGTGAGAAAATGGGTATGATCTCCTAAGTTTCCCTCTTTTAATTACAGCATTGCAAAATTAGGAAAGAAGATGAAAACTAAAATGTACATATTTAGCATTTTTCTGTATTTACATATCATCTTCCAGACTAGAGCACAGTCAAAGACATTTTTGTGATGGAATACCCACTTTAGATTCCCTTGGTCTTCCTGAAATTGTTCGCAAATCTGTGTAAGTATCGATTTAAGAAGGATATGTCAAAAAGATACCCAATGAATGAAATAAGACGCGATTTACAACGGTCAGACATCTAAACAAAAACTGATCTTACTCAATGCTGACTTCTCAGCAGATACAGCGTTTTAGCTAAGAGGGCAGAACTGACATCCTTGGACATAAAGTTCATTTTCCTCAAACTGATGGAGAAAAATATGGGGAAGAGGTTAAGTTTTTTAACAACTTCGATGCGTTTCCAGGTTGGTTATTGATAAAAAATTAGTTTCTAGTGTTAGTCCTTTTTATCTCTTTTGTCAAATAATTCAAATAATAAAAATGAATACTTATATTATAAATTCTCCAATCCATACAAATTTGAACAACGCAGTCGCATCTGTCAAAAGTGTATCATTTGACAGAATTTCCAACGTTGCCATGTCTGAAAACTTATTCCAATAACAGTTTTTCAACATTCAATAATCTGATTTTCAAGAGTGACACGTGAATACCAAAATTTCCTGAAATTGAAAAATTACAATATTCAATATTGAAAATTTTTCAATATTCATGTGGACACCTGAATAAGGCTGAATAGGACAATAAACAATATGCAATTCTGATAACATGATCACAACCATTCTCAAAATATCTTCACAATGTGCGAGATCATTCAGTAGAATACCTACTTAGGTACAGAATGTTCTGAAAATATTATGGAAATCCTTATAAGATATTAGGTATACCGATAATCTAATTAACATATCGAAATTATATTCCTAGAACACCTGACCCTTGATAAACCCGGGTTCAGAAACTTACTTAAATGTCAGGATGGGCACAAATGTACCGCAACCCTATTGATATAAAGGTGTTCTTATATTGTTTGTTATTAAGGTGTATCTTCACAAAAGCCTGCAAAAGTGTTGTTTTCCAAACTGTATTAAGGACAGTTTTTGGTCAAAAGAAGTTTATGATATGGATGATGTAACGCCTTATGTGAGGACAGCAAAGTTCAAACAGTTGATCGTATATTCTAAATAAATCAGTATTATACATCTCTTGGACAACATCCTCTTTGAAGGTACTGAAATATCTGTAAGAGCATATTTTCGAATCCCGCTTCTATACAGAAATGTTAATTTTACAGAGTACAATTGAGTGATCTGCAATGCTGTGAGATATGACACTGTCTCAAAAGAAGTTTCTTTATGGCTTATAACATAATCAAGCAAGGTAGCAGAGATGTTACAGTCATTTTATATGGCGCTTCAATATGTTGATACTATTCGAACTGCACTATGCCTCAGCAGATTATTAATTTTCAATTATTTTCATAATCAAGAAGATTCTATACAACAAACAAATAATTGGAACTTTTGGTGTGAACTCAATAATTGGGAAACGTAGAAAACTATAAAACACCAATGTTAATATTGTTAATTAATAATAAACTACAGTGACCGCCAAAAAGTATGTACCATATGGGAAAAATTTTTATTATTGGAGTATTGGAAAAAATATTCTGGGGAAAAGTTTGTGCATGTCCGATAACCTAAAAATCGATTTTGACACATGTCACGTGATTGCTAGAATGGCGGCAAAATGAAAAAAATTGCAATGCAAAGGCAAAAAAAGGGGTAAGATGGCAAGATATCAAAAAAGTTATTTTAAAAGGTCACTTAGAATTCAATTTTATACACAATAACGAAGTTTCAAGAGATAATTCAAAAAAATTGAAAATAGCAATTTTTTAAAAATATTTTCCCATCTATTTAAAAATATATATATTTTTTCTTATGAATAGCTTGACTATACTGAAATATTTGCATTTTAATGATAATGACAAAACTTTCTCATTTTCTCCACACCAGAGGGCACTAAATTAAAAAAATTGGTTTTTGCCAGAACCCTCGCTGTTACATTGGTTCTTATCTAACAGTTATATCAGAATTCCAAGACTATTGTGTTGATATGGCAATCTAGAAACACCATGTTTCCTGATTTTAATCAAGTTTCAATAATAATGCTGTATGAGCGTTTTACTTTGCACATAAACTTTAAGAATCTTTAATTTGACGCACTATTTTCAAGTTTATGTGCGAAGTGAAGCGCTCATGCTCGATTATCATCGGAACTTGATTATAATCTGGAAATTACCATGTTTTTGGAGTGTCATGTTATCACAATGGTCGTGGAATTCGGATATAACTGTTAGATACGAACCGATGTAACAGCAAGGGTTCTGACAAATTCCCATTTTTTCAATTTAGTGCCCTCTGGTGTGGAGAAAATGAGAAAGTTTTGTCATTATCATTAAAATGCAAATGTTTCAGTATAGTCAAGCTATTCATAAGAAAAAAAAATATTTTTAAATAGATGGGAAAATATTAAAAAAAAATTGCTCTTTTCAATTTTTTTGAATTATCTTTTGAAACTTCGTTTATGTGTATAAAATTGAATTCTAAGTGACTTTTTCAATTAACTTTTTTTGATATCTTGCCATCTTACCCCTTTTTTTGCCTTTGCATTACAATTTTTTTCATTTTGCCGCCATTCTAGCGATCACGTGACATGTGTCAAAATCGATTTTTAGGTTATCGGACATGCACAAACTTTTCCCCAGAATATTTTTTCCAATACTCCAATAATAAAAAATTTTCCCATATGGTACATACTTTTTGGCGGTCACTGTATGTTGATTATTTCACTCAACGCACGTTTCTCTAACAAAGTTAGCATCATCAGGGAAGCTTACAGTTTTGTGTGGTTTTCTACGGTGCTAAATTGAACATTTTTAAACAAACAATCCCACCCGGGTGTGAAGAAAACAATATGCTATTTTAACAAAATTATTGAGAAAGAAAATAGAAACAAAGAAACTGTGTTAATTAAAATAGAAAATTTAATGATCACACTTATCACAAACGGTTTTAGTTTTCAATCTTCTGCATGCACACACCTACTTCCTGCAACTGTACCCTGTCGATATTTCCTGTCTTTATTTCTGTTACACAAATAGTATTGCTGCGGTATGGAAATGATGAAAAGTTTGTTTTGCTTCTTACGTTTAGTTTTGTATTACTTTAATATAAAAATAAATAAAAATTATGTACTACTGACATCAAGAATTTTGAAAGGTAAGGATACATCCCTAGAGCAAACCAATAGTATAACTAATTCCGGTGTACACTGAGTTCTTCGACAAGGCATCTAAAAAATATCGGTAAAACACCACAAATGAAAAACAGAGTAGGTAGGTACTTATCTGTGAGTGTAGTCAAAAATTTATCAAGAGAAAAGAAACACTTTTCCAATGGTAGTTTGGTAAAATTCAGCTTTTTTTGTAAATGCACACCAAACTTCAAGTCGATTCCGATTCAATTGAAGATTTCATACGTTTTATACGGAACCTCATCTGCAAATTCGAATTTTCGACCCTCTATACTTTCCTGCAATTTCGAATTTTCGACCTTCTATACCTTTTATGGCTGAATCTTATACCTGATCGAGCATATATTTTTGAAACCAGCGTAAAATTTCTCGTATACAGTGCGAATTTGAAATTGATCTGCCGATTTTGTATTTTTATTGATTTTTATGGGTCCACCCCATACAACTCTTTTCAAGGAAATTTTTTATTCTTCCATCAACTTGAAATTTTCAGAAAATTCTAATTCGACCATTCTGAATCGATAAGCGTTCTCAAATTGAGTTGAAAGCGAGTTTTTCCCGCCAATTGTTTTTCTTTAGACTTTCGTAAAATTCAGACTGTCTTGTATGTGCACACCAAATTTCAAGTCGACTACGATTCAAATAAAGATTTTATAGTTTTACGGAACCTTTGCAATTTCGGATTTTCGACCTTTTATTCCCTATTTCGGCTAAATCTTATACCTGAGCAAATCATTCATTTTCAGAATCAGCGTGAAATTTCACGTATATAGAGCAATGTTCAAATAAATCAGCCGATTTTGTATTTTTCGTGATTTTTAGGGGTCTCCCCTTACAACTTTTATCAAGTAATTTTTTTTTTTGAATAATTTCAAATTTTCAAAATATACTAATTCGACCATTCTTAATGTATTGACGTTCGCAGAATTGCTCTACCTCTAACCGTACCCGAATTGAAAAGTTCAAATCGAGTTGAAACGATTCTTTTCATTTTAAGTAGATCATTTTGGATTTAACACCTATGCCTTAAATTGCTGACAGGAGAGGAGACTGCAAGTCCGTACTATTCGATTTGTTGAATGAATACAGTTTCAAAGAACAAAGAAGACTATTCGGATACAAAAATATCTTCAAAGTTCAGTTAAACATTTAAAACGTGTTTCTCCAACCAAGGGTACTAGAGTGGACCCTGATTAATTTTCCAACATATAAATTGAATTAGGACCAATATGCAGCTCAGTCTGGATATGTCATGTTAATAACTATTTTTCAAGAATGTTTGACAATGTCTAATCTATTATAAAATCAAAATCAGGCGTAAAATATCTAATATAACAGTAAATGTCCATATACCCAATCGATGAACATTATTATATACTAAACATTGAAAGGAACAATTTTGTAGTTTTAATATGAGTCCGTAGAAAAAGTATAGTACATATTACGTTAATAACCTCCTCTAGACACTCGTTCCGCTTGTGCTTACTCGTTGTAACAAGGGTTACAAATGTCTCTTTAGTAACGAGTATCTAGAGTTTGCAAACGCGTTACATACTATACCTTTTCTACGAATTCATATTAAAACAAAGTTGTATTGTCTCAGGAATCTATGAACTCAAAAAATAGTAATGAAAAATTATGTTTGGGCAGACAACCATTTACAGTTAGATCTGCCAGTTACTAAATACTGCCAGTTACTAAATGGTACCAGCCTCTTCCCAAAGTGAGTTTTTACTATATTTCCACTACTGTTTTCATACATTGTATAGTCAGTCACATATCGTAATGTTTTCAATAATTTGAATAAATCGTGAGATAATTTGGCGCGGTACATTTCCGTATGCTAAATGCTATTTTAGTAATGTGAGTAGACAAATACTTGTTTAAATAATTGTATGAAAATTCAATTGTCACGGCGATCAATCGAGAATCAAGAATATGAAAAAATCGCGAGAGCTCGCTGAGCAATTTTTTCTGCTTTCATTGATTCGAGATCTTTTGTCAGAAAACAGTAAAATCTGAATAATATATGAAATTCACTGTCACTATTGAAATTACCTATTTATTTACTAAACATGATTATCGAGAAGGTATTTCAGAGAAACACACAACTACTGTTTTTCAAGATTATCTAAAGATTCTTAAACGATTCTTGGACGAATCTTGCAATTTTAATACGACGTTGATGAAAACTCGAAAATAATCAGTCAGTGACAGTTATCAAGATTAGTATATTCTTCAACGAGCGTATAATGATAGCTATTATTCTCGAGGACAAAAATTCCGAAACGAGCCGAAGGAAAGTTTCGGAGTTATCCGAGGAAATAATAGCTATTATACGCGAGTAGAAGACTATACTTTATCTACGACTATACGATAGTCAGAGTTTTAATGAAATCTAAATATTATTTATGAAAATAATAGATACTTCATTCATTCATTTTGAATTTTTACGTTGCTATTGTGAAACATCTGTTGTAACCTGTCATAAATGTACTTGTTGTGTAACATTATTAAATAAACAATCTATCTATCAATTGTTTATAACATCCAAAACAGATTTATAGAGGATCAAACGATGCTATTTTTGGGCACTATTGAACTTGCAAAACTAGAGTCAGGATATGAAACCTGACTACTTCAAAGAAATTCACAGAAAGAAATTATTATTGATATTTTGTGTATCTGCAGACTGAACTTTCAACATAAACTATCGAGTTTATCAAGAATTAGAACGGATGCAGCTTCATAAGAAATATAACATCTTATACAGGGTGTTTCTTAAGTACGTGTAGAAACTTCAAGAGCACGTTGTTGACGTCGAAATAGGAAAAAAAGTTCCCATAAACACATGTCCGCAAGTCATTCGTTTCTAAGATACAGAGTGTCAATGTTTAATTATTATATTTATTTGGATTTATTTGATAATAACAATTATACATGAATAATCGGTGTTCATTCATGAATGAATAAATGCCTTAATTGAAAATAATTTTAAAAAAAAACTTCCAAGAAATTCGAACTCACGCCTATATAACTACCTTCGTTATACATTTACTTCATGTACACGCTTCTACCAACTGAGCTATAACAGGCACTCGAAAATTTGTGAATGAAATACCTACTAGAGAAACTCTGACCAAGAACTGAGAGTGTGGAACGTTCAAGTAAAAATTGTTTGACATACCTTTGTTGCAAGATAGATTTCATCAGGAGCTTCATTGATAAATCCGCTCTATTCAATTTATATTAGGTACTTGTCACACAGATCAAAGTTAAAACTAAGAAAATAGTCAATCTGACATTCGCGGATGCCAAGCTGTGACAAAAGTTCAATCAAGCAAAGCCTTCTTGAGAAATTTGTTTGTTAAACCGCTCAGATCCCGTGGATTCTGAACCTGTGATTGGCCGAGTGCCGTTGAATAATGAGTTAGGATCCACGGTGTCTTGGAATCATCTTTATTCTTCAATTAAAAATCAATATGTAATGAACGTAGAATACAATAGTCGTAGAGACAGAAATTTCCACACATCATTCATGGCAAGAATGATCACATGATCAAGGTGCATGTTTTAGGTTTTGGGAAAGCTTTTTATCGCTCAAAATAACAGTGATTGACCGATTCTTAGAAATAGAAAGAATCTCGCCTGTCACAATCTGCACGAATTAATCATAAAAAAAATTGTTAATTGGATCGCTGTAGGGAGATAATGAAACAAGTATTTATAATTTAAAAAATATTTGTATTTACAGAAAGTCATTATCACCATATTAAAATACAAAGGAATTTTCAGTCTGTCAAAATGACAAATCACAATTTACAATTGATTTCAATCAGTAAGAACACATGACAATATGCTGAAGTAGAAAATTAATAGTTCCAAAATTAAAACCTAACTTAAGATCAAATAAATATTACTTGCTTACCAATCAGCATGGAACACCAACATGCCCAAACTGAGTGGCAAGATCACATTTTTATTGCGAAATAAATTGCACATATTAATTAAACTAGAAGGACTGGATCTCAGTCATCAAGTCAAATTACAAAAAAAACTTTGGTGACAGCATTGCATACAACTCTTTCATTGAATGACTGAGCAAGGCAACATTAAGTCCAGTGAAAACTAATACAAGGATATTAAGGAAAATGAACACATTTTTCAATTCATAAAATTATACATTGCAATTGATAATAAAACTTAAAATAGATCATTGCAGGTAAATTGATAGGAAAATGCTGCGTCAAAACGAGTAAAAGGCTTGGAAAATGTTATTTGATAAAATAACAACTGACCCAGCAACAATGTGCTGGAGAAAAAAGCTTATAGGCAGTAATGCCGGAAATTCTATTAATATATACAGGGTGTTTCTTAAGCACGTGTAGAAACTTTATAGGAGCATGTTGCTGACGACCAAATAAGAAAAAAGTTCCCATTAACACATGTCCGCAAGTTATTCGTTTCTAAGATACAGAGTGTCAAAGTTTAATTATTATATTTGTTTTTTGTGAATAAATGCCAAAATATTTGTGATATTCGAGTAAAGTTTGGTATCTGGGATGATTTTTCAATGACAAAATCAAATTTTGTATTAATTGTGAAAAAACTAATTTCTATCTGAATTTATTTTTATTTAAAAAATCTTGTCATTCAAAATCACTTGCATCGATTATTTCAAATCTCAATAACTCGAAAACAGTTGCTCGCAGTGACCTCTACCAAGAATATATTTTTACAAACTAAATAATAAATATTCCCAGATACCCAAATATCAAAATTATTTTGAAATTATTCACAAAAAATAAAAATAAGAATTCAACTTTGACACTCTGTATCTCAAAAACGAATAACTTTCGGACATATGTTTATAGGGACTTTTCTTCTTATTTTGATGTCAACAATACGCTCCTGAATTTTCTACACGTACTTAAGAAACACCCTGTATAATTCAATCAAAATATTCGATGGGAAATTAAAAATCCTAGTTGTCTGATGGTTATTTGATAAAATAAAAAGCGGTCCAGCCCCAAATGGACTACTGATAAAAAATTGATCGGCAGCAATGCCAGCTCCAAAAATTCTATTAAATAAGGTATAATTCAATAAAAATATTTGATAGGAAATTAAAAATCCTAGTTCTCTGATAGTTATTTGATAAAATAAAAAGCGGTCCAGCCCCAAATGGACTAGTGATAAAAAATTGATCGGCAGCAATGCCAGCTTGGGAAATTCTATAAATAAGGTATAATACAATCAAAATATTTGATGGGAAATTAAAAATCCTAGTTGTCTGATGGTAATTTGATAAAATAAAAAGCAGTCCAGCCCCAAATGGGCTACTGATAAAAAATTGATGGGCAGCAATGCCAGCTCTGGAAATTCTATAAATAAGGTATAATTCAATCAAAATATTTGATGGGAAATTAAAAATCCTAGTTGTTTGATGGTTATTTCATAAAATAAAAAGCGGTCCAGCCCCAAATTGGATACTGAAAAAAAATTGATGGGCAGCAATGCCAGCAAGGAAAAAATTATTAGAAATATTTGATGATAAATCAAAAATGCTAAAAAGTTCAGATCTTCGAGAAAATTATCAGCTTGAATGATAAAAGTTATGCAGATCAGAGAGAAAAGGCCCAGCATGGCATACCAGAATATCCAGGTAAAACTCGTCTCTGAACAATATTCAGTGATTTTCAATATCCTCAATGTAAGATACATTTCCCCCATTTTCTATACACATTATTTACATAGTAAAAATAAAAGACTGCGTCTTAATAATAAAATCTTGGCCCCAATGTGGAGCAATATTCTGTACAATTTAATTTATCAACCCATACACTCTAATTGTCCACGCAACCAATTTGTACTATAATTCAAATGGCAGTTTGAGGAAAACCTACAACCCCAACCTTTTCAAGCTCCTTCCGTTTGAAGGGCGTTGACGTGAGTCACAGTTCCATGTCTTTGACTTTTGCCTGAAGTGTCTCAGGTCTTCTTCGTGGTCGGGATGTAACATTTCTTTGTAGGCCACTGGGATACACATATCTGAATATTGCTCGAAGAAGCTCTTGTAACCACCCTCAAGAAGGTATACCTCAGGGAAGTTCAAGGATGGGTACGCCGTTTCATTTTTACTTCTATCCTCTTTGCGCAGATAGCGGTATCTGGAAAATAAATGTAATCGTCAAAAACTGGTAGGAAAAATAGCATTTAAAATAAAAAATGGGGAATAGCAAAACAATGCAAACTTCTCTACAATGCCAAAGTTTTTTGAGTTGGTCGAAAACGTAGGTAGTAATTTCCTAGAAAACATATGAAGTTTGCTACCACCACAGATTTTTCGGAAACTTTGTCAAATAAAAAAAAACAATTTTGCATTTTTTTTTCAAATTTGACAAAGGTCCCAAAATCTGCGGAGGTGGCTAATTCAATATATTTTCTGGGAAATTACTCTACTCCCGAACAATTAAAAAACTTATGTATTAGTTCCATAATCAATTGAGGTTGCAAAAAAAAATTGTGTAAAATAAACAAAAAAAAGTTATCGGCGGAGTTGGCAAAGTTTCGGCGAGACTTATGACATAGAGAGAAACAATTTTTTGCGTTTGCCATTCTGTTAGATTTTTTCGGCCGAGTTATTAAAAAAGTATGAATAAATAATTTATTTACTCGGTTGCCAAACTTGTAGAACAATACAGGATATTTTTTTTTGTTTTCGTAATTTTGCGACAAGTTTTGCATTTTTTCTCTACAAAATATCCAGAATTGTTTATAACTTACATTTTTAACAATATTGCTAATATTGTGCGAGAGTGCAATTTTTATTTGTTTCATTGAGCACTAAAAACAACTTTTGTGAAAGTTTGCAGTGTTTTGCTATTTTTTCTCCAATTTTGCCAATTTTTTGGGCTTAAAATAAATATCTTGATTGATATGCAATTTGATGAGGAGCTCTCTTAAAATTAAAAAAAAAATGATAATCTGACACAAAAAGTATAACAATTATTGTTGGTAATGTTGGTATCATCACCAAATAATTTGTGGATAACAACCAACTTTTTGAAAAATATGCACAACTCAGCAACTTTCACATTTTAATGAAAATTTTACTGTTACATGTATAAAATATATTGAAAATAAATTCCAAACAAGTAGTAAAAAAGCTGAATTACGAATTTAATCAGATGTAGACAAAGAAAAACTAACTATTTTTAGTTTATTATTTCAAAGGAGGATTATTTTAGTCGAAAATTACCTAATTTAATTTTCATTTATCAACCCAATGTATTTTTTCAAGTTCTCCATTTAATTTTTCCTAATAAATTAATACACTACCTTGACTGAACATTTCAAAGGTTTTGGTCAAGAAACATGTATACTTCGTCAAATTCTGGAAGTGTATAATCAACCGCTAAATTTAGGACTGTCTAATCGGTCGCCGAATGCGGAAACATATATTTGGATGGGACCAAAATTGGTATTGGCCCTGAACCAATACCTACAAACACAAAAGTAAAAGCTACTTACAGGTTGGGCCCTCGTTCGCTTGAGAATTCGCAATGGAAAACCAAGATGTGCCTCTTCTTCAAGTTAGCAGCAGTCAGCTGGCCATCATTCAGGAGTTCCATACACTGCTCCTTGGTGTACAAATTAACAGCTCCGTCGATATGTCCCCCCTCGAATTCATACGGGTACCGGCAGTCGATTACCTTGTAGGACCCAATCATGTCCTGGTAGTCTCCTCTCATGAGCTCCGCCAAAGTCTGTGGAGTGATGGCCTTCAGGTCCTGGTGCCGGCCTTTTGTCAAGGGCAAGCCGAAATTCCTGCTGAAATCGCCTATCAAATCAGGTTCCGTCGAAGATCTTTGCAGTGCGCACATTATGCTTTCCTCGGTTGCCGAAAAGGCTCGATGCAACTGAGGCCGGGCGACCGGTACAAACGCTTCCTCTATCTCTTCATCGACGTCGAATATTCTAGAGCGTTTGACTCCTCCGAGAGGCTGTATCTCGATCGGTGGTTCCGGTCGTTTAAAGGAGCGCAATTCAGCGTCACCCTTGAACAAACTGGTGCGCACCCTGCTGTTAGTCGGGGTGACTCTGGAGCTAGTGGCTTGAAGGGAAAGTGCTCTTCGAAACAACGGCCTGATGACGGCGTCTTTCGGAGAAACTGTCTGGTCTTGTCTGGGTCTCTGGATGAGGGGGTTCGAGATCAGTTTGTTGAAGTCCTGTGGCAAGTTTGAATTTTCTGTTTCCAAGGGTTCGACGTCGCAGAGGTCCAAGAACTCTTCTTCCATGGAACACATAGATCCGGAGCTGAAAGACGCTGTGTTCCTAGTGTGTGATGCATATGACATGAAGTTTTCGCCGTGGTAACTGGCTCCATACCCGGAGTCGCGGGAGTTCGAGTCGTACTCCTCCAGAGGGCGACGTCTTGTGTGGGGGCACTGTGTAGGTGAGGACTCCCTGCATGGTGGAGAGTTGCCACTCTCGTACATGGATAGATCTTCATGTTTCATCGAGCTAAAAGACTGCATGTTCTCCTTGTCCAAAAACAGCTCGTCGTTAGTCTCGCAGGTTATTTTTAATGATCTGCAACAAGAAAGAAACACGTTAAAACACACATTGATAAATCAATTTCGATCTATTCGACATGATGTTGGCAACAGGTGGCATCACACGTTAAAAGGTAAGGGCTACGCGTTCCCCATCTTCGGAAGAAAAAATTTAGGAACAAACAAACAAAATTTAGGAACAATCAAACAAAATTTAGGAGGCGGAAAATTTCTGTATCAGTAGTAGAAACTGAAGGATGTACGAAAAACAATTGAAAAATACTCAATAAACAATGATAAGGCAGGAACTGCGACTGGTCATTGCCAATTATATAAACACCTCCACAGAAAGGGTGTAGTAGACACTCCCTTCTGTACGGAATGGATGGCGAGACAAACATGTTGGCGACGCAATGAAATAAGCACTCGTAGAGTGTACCTACCCAAAGGCATAGTCTGTGCGGATAAAGGACGGATATTATTATTATTTTCCGTGGCGCTCCGGGGCGATTTACTGATTTTTGGTGGCGTGTTCACTTTTCAGCTGATCGAACTATTGATTAGTGAGGTCGTTACTTTATGTATAAAATACCGGAAAAGGCTGAGTCAAAACACCGGGTTCAGATATTGCTCTATCTCCAAGAACAAATCTACTAACATTTAAATTTTCTGTTACATACCCTAGATAAGTATACAAAGGAGGAAATTACGGTTACAAAAATTCTCAAAGGAAAGCATTTTACATTTACGGTGCGCCTCCTATTAGTCTATTCTATTATTAAAAAGGGCCGCTCTAACGAATTCCATAATTTGACTGCGAGTGAAAAAGTATGATTGAAGGAAGATGATTATAAAAAACATTTTTGTCGTGTAGGTATTCAGTATAGTTATCGCGCGCCAATATAAGGAACCATTTCTAAATCTTCAAACAATTTTTACTGGAACAGGATATCATGTTCTAGTTCCTCTTTTATTTCAGGCGCACTTTCAAGAAAAGAAAAATCCGCAATGTTCAAAAATATAATGTAGGCAATGGCGTTGCTTTGGACTTTGTGGAAGTGGTCCTGATGATGCTACTTTGCTAGCGAAACGCGCGTCAAGTGAAATTGACGTAGGTACTTTTCGTGTGTGAGTAATTATTTCAGAATTAAAAGTTTCACTCAAAAATTGTACTCTCTCAAGAAAACTTGCCAGAGCTTTTGGAAACTCCCACGTATATCAGCTACTTTAAATATATGAACTACATATCATCACAGTGAAAAATTAGCTCTGGATGAAGAGTAAACATTATCGGCACTTCTGGAAGCCCCCTCGTATGAGTCGATAACATCTACTGGGAATGAATTGTACTTCGCTTCAAATCACGATGATGAATTGGCTTAAGTTATGCAAAATTGATACAGTGTCGAGTGGAACTACTTTATTAATTTTTTAGATAAATTTTTCGCATTCATTGAAGAACAGCTGAGTTGAAGATAATCTTCACGCCACAGCCGAAATTTTTATCTCGTCAGAGCTCATAACAGGAATTGAATTATTCGCTAATGATATACAGGGGAGATCTAAAAGATCAAAATGATTGTACGAAGGCCAAACTTACATGTGTACAAGAACGGATTAAATTAGTATGTTAAAAAACCTAACAAAGGAATCATCTAACTCTACCTGTTTTTATTAACCCCTTGAAAAATCCCCGAGCCCGCCCATGAAAGAACCAATTTTTATGGTTTGTTTACATTTTCACAAGTCCATGTAAATCGACTGACTCAAGAATAAAATCATTAAAACCAATTAAGGGTAAGTGTATCCTCATAACTTAGGAGGGATGAAGGTCATTCATTTTGTCTCCTCAGAAATAACTAGATATTAAAACCTTACCCTTAATCATCCAAATACCTGAACTGGATTGTAATGTAAATATGACAGTACGAAGGGTTGCAGTAAATTACGTTATGATCGAAAGGTTTATTATTAGTAATATGATGCTAGGGGGTAAAGAAATTAATGAAATTTCTAATGCTAAAAAGTCAGTGAAATTAGCTAGGTAGGTACTTCCTGTATTTCAATTCAAGCAATTTCATGGATACCTGCCTATTTTTTATTTTATTTTTTTAGTAGGATATTGATTTTACTATTTCAAAGTTTTAAGAATTGAAATGTAACTATGTTTCGTACATATAAAGCCACAACAGTAATTTTGTCCATACTTAGGTAGGTACGTTATGATTTTTAAGCAGTTTTTCTATTTTTGAAAATGTATTTTTACAACGAAATTAAGACCTTTTTAAACCTTGATAGGTACTTAGTACCTACGTCGGTCCATGCTTCTATATCACTTCAACATTTTTCTTGTTATTTTAAGAGAAAAATTATATCACACGAATACAGTTCTTCAAAGGAGAGATAAATCTACGATTTTAAAGAAAATATCACGCAAAAAGACAAGAGATAAATTTACGATATTAAATAAAATATCACGCAAAAGACAATTTCACTGAATTTCGGAGATTTTCCATCTACCTCTGAAAGTATTTTAAAAATACAAAAAAACTGAAATGTAGGAAATGATAGTATCTACCTGCCTTGTAATTTTCACAAATTGGAAATTATACGTTTTGCACTTATTCATACTCATTTGAGACAAATAGGCAATATTACTTTACAAAATCTATTCAACAGATCTTATGGGTAGAGCTTTTTACGTAAAATTTTGAAGTGAACCTAGACTGACTGAACTATTTTAATATTCTGTAGTGTTTGCCCTTCTCCTATACCGAAATATCAATAAACATGTCTATTTTATAAGGGATCCTAGACAAGGACATCCAGTATTAATTATCTTAAGTTAGTTTTGGTGTTTCCGTAACTATTAGCATATCTTGAAACAATGACTACATTTTTTAATTTTTACACCACCCTTGCCAGGTGCATAGTGGATGTCCCTGTATTTAAAGTTGTCATCCGCTATGCACAGCAAATACCTTGGCGAAATTATGATAATGAGCTTTTTCGCGCCAACTGCTTTGAAGCTGTTTCATACCTAGTTTACTTTCGTTTTGCCGGCTAAACTGATATTCACACTTCTCAAAACGATTTAATTTATCAATGAAACAACAAAAACAAATACTTAGATCGCGCTAATAGTTGTATTGATTTTTCTAGGTAACACCAAATAAAGCAACAAAACATTTATGCTTATATGTCAATTTACACAACCTATTTATTCAGATGCGGAAACGATTACTTAAATGCCAAAATCATCCACCGATACGATACAAAACCATCACAAAAACTCCCCCATGAATGAAAACGTCGAGTACAGAAAAACAAAATATTATACGCGTACATTTCGGTGAAACAAGTAGGCATAGTTGTTAGTTAGTTACCTTGTATATTGGCATGCAACACAAGGGTCACTGTTGAGAGAATCCCACATGTTAACCAAGTAAAACGTAAATAATCCAAAACAAAACAAATACTCCAAGTGAAGAAGACAACCACAGCTCACTACGATTGAACGACGACAACTGTACGCACTTCTCCTGACTCGCGATCAAACGCTTACTGAATTTTTAAGGCAACGGAACTCTTTATTAGAACTGGTCTGGCCCACACTACAGTTAGAAGTGGTGGGGGTTCACCCCACTGATGCAAACAGGGGATGTTTCCAGCACTGACAAGGGCGCCAAAAAGAAAAACCGGCTTATCGTCGGAACGTCAGCGCAAATTTATGCCAATTTGTTCAATTTCCAGCAGAAAAAAAGAGTTGATGTGACTGAATTTTGAGGATAATATGGGAACGGAAGGTTGTTCAGTTCACATGCAGGTTGTCGTTGGTTCCATTGTGGTTATTATTGGATTATTTTTTGCATATCTTCATGCAAGTATCGATAATGAGATGAGAATATTTTCTGGGATGTTTTTGATAGAAATGTGAAAAGGTTATTTGGCTAACTGACATTTTATTACTTTCATGCCAAAGTAGGTACTATCTATAATAATAGGTTATTAGGATTACTATTAGGTACTGAGTTAACAAATATTTGCACTACATAAAAAAACAATTTTTGTGACGAAAAATTATTAACAAAAAAATCGAAATTTAGAACTTGATGGAAATTTTCATAGCTGCCGAAAAAACTTAGTATCATAAATCAGGCTTGAATAGTTCTTTTTGCCTGACTGACATTTTATTATTTTCATGTCAAATATTTCCTTTACAAAAAAAACAGTTTTTGCTACTAAAAAAAGGTAAACCAAAAAATCAAAATATAGAACTATGTATAGTAGATATGATGTAAGTAGTTTAAATAATGCTCATAGCTGTCGAAAAAGCTAGTCTTTAGAAGCAGAAATCAAGCTTCATTAGTTTTTTTTTGCCTGACTGATATTTTTTATATTCATGTCAAAGTAATTAGAGTTTTCATTATTGTGTTAACTTCAAATATTTCTATTAAACAAAAAACTGTTTTGCTACCAAAAAGTCAAAATGTAGAACTACAGGTGTGATTTAAGTACTTTAAGTAATTTCCATATATGTCGAGAAAGCTATAGTCTTTCGTATAAGAAATCAAGCTTTGGTAGTTTTTTTGCATGACTAACATTTTATTACATTCATCTCAAATTACCTATAATATTCAGGGTTTCTTTTAATGTGTTAACTTCAAATATTTCTATTACACAAAAAACAGTTTTTGCTACGAAAAAATCAAAATGTAGAACTATAGTAGGTATGATGTTAGATGTTCAAATAATTTTCATAGCTGACAAAAAAGCTAGTCTTTAGTATAAGAAAGTACCTATAATAGGTGATTAGGGTTTTTATTACTGTGTTAACTCAAATATTTCTATTACACAAAAAACAGTTTTTGCGACTAAAGAAGGTTAACCAAAAAACCAAAGAATCTAAATGTAGAGCTGTAGTAGGTATGATGTAAGTAGTTTGAATAATTTTCATGGCTGTCAAAAAAGCTAGTCTATAGTATCAGAAATCACGCTTGAATAGTTATTTTCGCCTGACTCACATTTTATTATATTCATGTCAAAGTAATTAGGTTTTCTATTGCTGTGTTAACTTCAAATATTTCCATTACAAAAAAAAACAGTTTTTGCTACTAAAAAGATTTACCAAAAAATCAAAATGTAGAACTATAGTAGGTATGATGAAAGAAGTTTAAATAATGTTCATAGCTGTCGAAAAAGCTAGTCTTTACTAATAGAAATCAAGCTTGAATAGTTTTTTATTACTTTATCGACATTTTATCACATTTATCTCAAAGAACCTATAATTAAAAAAAAATTGTTGAAATTGTTAATAATATATATATAATATATAATAGGTAATTAGGGTTTCTATTACTGTGTTACCTTCAAATATTTCTATTGCAAAAAAACAGTTTTTACTACTAAAGAAGGTTAACCAAAAAATTAAAATGTAGAGCTTATAGTAGGTGTGATGTAAGTAGTTCAAAGAATATAAATGTAGAGCTGTAGTAGGTATGATGTAAGTAGTTTGAATAATTTGCATGACTGTCAAAAAAGTATTAGAAATCACGCTTGAATAGTTATTTTCGCCTGACTCACATTTTATTATATTCATGTCAAAGTAATTAGGTTTTCTATTACTGTGTTAACTTCAAATATTTCCATTACAATAAAAACAGTTTTTGCTACTAAAAAGATTTACCAAAAAATCAAAATGTAGAAATATAGTAGGTATGATGTAAGTAGTTTAAATAATGCTTATAGTTGTCGAAAAAGCTACTCTTTAGTAATAGAAATCAAGCTTGAATAGTTTTATTTTCCTTGAACGACATTTTATTACATTCATCTCAAAGAACCTATAATAGGTAATTAGGGTTTCTATTACTGTGTTAACTTCTATTACAAAAAAAACAGTTTTTGCTACTAAAGAAGGTTAACCCAAAAATCAAAATGTCGAGCTACAGTAGGTGTGGTGTAAGTAGTTCAAAAAATCTAAATGTAGAGCTGTAGCAGGTATGATGTAAGTAGTTTGAATAATTTGCATGGCTGTAGAAAAAGCTAGTCTTTAATACCAGAAATCAAGCCTCTATGTTTTATTTTTTGCCCGGCTGACATTTTATTATATTCATGTCAAAGTCATTAGTGTTTATATTACTGTGTTAACTTCAAAAATTTCCATTATACAAAAAAAAGTTTTTGAGTTCAAAAATTCAAAATATAGAACTATAGTAGCTATGATGTAGGTAGTTTAAATACTTTTCATGGCTGTCGAAAAAGGCAGTCTTTACTATCAGAAATCAAGCTGGAAGAGTTCTTTTTGCCTGACTGACATTTTATTATATTTTTTGTCAAAGTAGTAAGGTTTTCTATTCCTTTGAATATTTACATTACAGAAATGAAACAGTTTTTGCTACTAAAAAAGATTAATCAAAATGTAGAACTTGAACATGTTGAGTAATAAATGAAAAAGATCGCTACCTACATCGATTTCAAATTTTATACAGGAGGTCCCAAAGTTGTAAACAGCAGATATTCGATATGTCTGATAAGGTCAAAATTTTTGTGAAACAAACCAGTAAAAATTACGTCACTTCAGACAGTTTGATCAAACTACTTGACCGCTAACCTCGTGCTTAGACGATTTACTAGTTGACAGCTAGAAAGCATTTGTTACCATCAATGAGTCTAACCATAAAAGTTCTGCATTAAAAATTTCGTGGCAATATTGGTTTGCCAGAAGAACTGGTAATAAATATGAATAAATCTCCTAGCAGGCAGCGGTCTTATGAAAAATTGACAACAGATTTTTTTTTGCAAAAGTGCTTATGGGCAAAACTCAATCCTATAACTAGATTTCGAGATACAGGGTGTTAAGTTGAAAAGTGTCCATTTTTGAAAGTCATATTGCTCTTAGGAAAACACCTTTAATGTGAATGTTTTGATCTATTAATATTGCTAATCTATAAGGCATTAATTTTAGACTTGATTTTGATAAAAAATGTTGTTAGATACAGGGTGAGTTGAGCACCAGTTAAAATGAAATTTTTAATTGACCCTATGAAATGAAGATGTGACAAAACGAAGTATTGTACTAAAATATTCATCGTTTTATTGTGTCAAAATTGACAAATTCAAAATGTTGTACTGGGTGAGTCATGAAGTCACATTATTTTCGGTGTCACTTTCTATATTTTTAATTTTATATTTCAAGCTTTATGTTTGTAAAATTGTTCACAGTATGAGACAAACACTAGGTGATGACAAAATAAACTTTTTTTTGAAAACTTTTACAATAACGAATAAACGTATATCCGGTCGGCGCCCCTCGCAATGTATTACACTTTGTTTATCTCAAAAACTGGTCATAGCAAATTCATAAGTATTTACCATTATAATAATTCACTCAAATTAAAAGTAATGATAAAAAATTACAAAATTTAACCAACGAAATTCTTAACTAAATCAATTTTTGTCGTCACCTAGTGTTTTACTTAAACTGTAAATCAATTTAGTACAAGCAGTTTTTTTAATGACTCGTAGTCAAGTATCCAAAAAGCTTAAAATATAATAAAAATATTTACAAAATGTCACTAAAAACAATGCGACTTTTTGACTCACTCAGTACAACATGTAGAATTTGTCAAATTTGGCAGAATCAGATAATGAATTTTGTGAAGGGGAACATTCTCAATTAAAAATTGAACCAATACATGACTCCTCTGAAAATGGAAAAACCTACGATAAAATGAAGTTACTTTTTTGTAATATCCAACAGAAAACAACTACTTCCCCGGCTAAAACCATGCTTGACATTGAACTATATCTGATAGATATTGTGAAAGACCCTATATAACTTGATTCCACAGCTGACATTATGAACATCCTGTTCATATTTTCAATTAAATCAATCAGATAATGAATATTTCAGTATGATACTTGGTTTGGTCAAATCTTCATTTTATTGGCTCACCCTGCCTCTAACAATTTTTTTTCTTAAAAAATCAGTCTATAATTAAGGCATGATATTAGTAGCACTGAACATTTACATTTAAGTTCCCAAAAGTAATATTATTACTTATAAAGAATTACCACTTTCCAACGTCAACACCCTGTATCTCAAAAACTAGTAATAGGATTGAGATGTGAACACTTTTGTTAAGGAGTTTGAAGTCTACAGACTACAACAAAGTAGTTGTTTTTCGACCCAAAAGTATCCAGTAATTGAGGAAGTTTCCGTGACAACTGTACAAAAAATAATGAATATCCTGTATAATACCACAAAATATAGGTGAACCAAAAACTGAACATGGATAGTGATAGCATAGCAGCAACATAAAAGGAAAGTTCAATTAATTTGGTCTTTAAAAGCCACATACTTTTTTGATGACATTGGCATTTATACACTATTAATCAGTGGCGGCGCCACGGGGGGGCAGTATGCCCCCCCCCGCCCTTTGCAAAATGTTGTTCTTAGCGCCCTTTCGATTTAGATATTTAGATCATGGCGCCTAGTGATGGTGTGCCCCGACGCCCATAATTTCTAGAATCGCCACTGCTATTAATCTTGTTTTTCTATAAAAATTAGGTGTTGGGACTCATAAGATTGCATTTGTACCAGAAAGAGTAACTTTTTGTTGAAAATGTTGTTGATACTGATCAATTAATAATAAATGATTATGTTGTGTAATACTGTATCATTTTTTGGGAGAATGCTGTTGATGCTACCAGTGGTAGCATCAACTGGATAAAAAACATTAGGATCCAAAAACTTCTTACATTTTACCCTGTGGTAAAATGGATCATTGTAGATCTCATCTACATGATGTTGATTTAGGGGTTCCACAAGGATCAGTTTTAGGTTCCTTGTTTCTTTTTCATATGTCAATGATTTACCGAAATATTTGAGCATTGAATACTTTTTTTGTATTCAGATGATGCAACAATGGCCACTGATACTAAAACCACAAAAGAAATTGTGCAAAAAATGTTTTGTTCACGTTAACAACAAAAACATATTTTTTGGATTCAAAATTATTTGTGACCACAGATGCAAAAACCTATGAACTGGAATACACATGCTGCTCACAGGTTTGTACGAGACTGAATAGTAGGTAGTTATTATGCCATTTTGCTGCTGAAAAATACACTAGAGCAATTACTAAATGCTCTCTCATATTCACACATTTCATATAGGTAATAGGTATTGTCCTTTTGGGAAGTAAAGTTTGTATCTGTTAAAAAATCATAATTCGCCTAATCTTTGACTTAGATTATCGACTTACATGTAGAAACAATTTTAAAAAGTTGAAACTATTGACGACACTATATCAATTTACATCTATAAAATTATAACGTAGGTATGATAAACTCCACATCAAACACCACTCAAAAAAGTTCTCTGAGTCTCATGCCTATGAAACATGGCCGTTCTGCCAAATATCCAGATTGTTTTTCAAATAAGCCAACAGAAACTATGTTTCCTCTGCATTAAAAACCACAATCTGATATCAGTTGAGAATACAAGTAATCTGTATCGTCCCTCGAGGACCACTTACTTGTTTGAATAGGTTAAATACAATAGTAACTTGAAAAAAATTGATTAATCTACTTACCTACCACAACCACACACACTTCACAAGACGGGAGACTATTGACCAGAAACTACTGAAGAGGAAGGGCGTTGCCAGTTACTACAGCTTGTTTGAAAAAAGTAAGTAATAACCCAGATATTATTATTTACTAGAGTACAGAATCGTCAGAATCACAGATTTTATACCATGAATCGCCTACTCAATGAGAGATAATAGAGTAGGTAAAATGTGCCTTTTTAGCATTTTAAAATACATCCCACAAAACAGGTACTTGATAAAGTGTTCTGTTATAATTCTGTGTTCGATTTTCAAAGAACAATATAACAGAAATGAGAATTGATGTATCAGCAAGGTAGACAACAAAGGTATTAGGGGATTACCAATATTTGACAGTTATAGTAATACTAGAATTCAATAATTTGGAGTGGCCGAGTTATACTTGGAATTAGATCTACTTCGAATGGAGTAGCTGTGGCAATGCTGGTAACAATACAATGCAACGATCTATTATATTATACCCGCAACCCACAAAACAAAAAATCAAAAAACAACGTACAACATTGTAGTTTCTCAGAACTGGGCAGTTGGTTGGACAGGATAGAAAAATATGTTTTTGTACGTCAACAAGTTTCTTTAAATATTAGAATACCTACAGGAAGAACGAAAGAATCATCTGTACCGCCAGAAATATCTTGATAAAAATATATTGTTTGCAAATTAAGCGATGTCTTAGACTGTTGTAAGTTATTGGTATTGAAAACAAAGTCATACAATAGAGTGATTTTGAGATAAGTAAAGTCTGCAAATTGTTGAGTCCTCTGAATATTACTAAAATTCAATAAATACTTTTCCCAACTCAATCGGCCATAAAAATATCTACTAAAGAGACATATCACCAACTTTTCTGTAATGCACCAGAGACGTAAGCGAAATGTGAGCAAAATATCACCGATAAGAACAATTTCTATTTCTCAAAGGGATCTTAAAACCTTAGTGCACGTTTAGGTGCTAGACTAAAATGATAACAGTATTCTAGGACAGGTTTGATTTGTACTTCATACAAAGTAAGGAGCTGATTTACTTAAAGAACGGACCTCTACTGAGATGGATGAAAGTGCTGGAGTTGGCGTTATTGTGCCAAGTTTTAGGCTCTCAAAACCACTCCTCACACCTCAACTATTTTTCAAGCAGAAGTACATGCTACAGAGATATGTGCCCAGGATTGCCTCGAAAAGGACAACAAGAAAAAAAATCTATACACTGTCAGAAAACCAAGCAGCACTGAAAGCTCTAAAATCATACACTTGTTGACACTAAGCTGATTTGGGATTGCAAATGATCCCTGAGACAAATGTCAGAAAACAACCAGGTCACTTTGATGTAGGTGCCAGGTCACTTTAATGTAGGTGCCAGGTCACTTTGAAGTGGGTGCTAGGTCACAAAGGTGTTTGAGGCAACGAGGAAGCTCTACCTTGCCAAAAAACACACAATTTCCAGACTCTGAACCCTTCTATGTCCAAAGCCCACTTGTAAGAATAGTAAAGCTTATCAGATGAGTATCTGGAACATTTATGTGAGGATTCTAAGTCTGTTCAAAATTGCTTGCACGTTCTATCTGAGGTGGCTGTATTTATGTATTCCTAAATATTTGATTACTTTCTTTGCTGTGATCTCCAATTATGCATCTGAATGTTGTTATATTTAAAGTGTCGTAATTTAGTAATCCTTCTCTATAGCTTGCGAAAAGAACGAAGTGAGTTTTAGATTCATTTATTGACAGTAACTGGCTGCAATAAAAATGTATGATAGTTCTGAAATCGGCCTCAACTTCTCTTTTCAGCGAACTCCAAGTGCTATCTTCATAAAACACCGCTGTATCATCAGCAAATCTGACAATATTTTCACGCAAGGGTAGATTGAGAAGTTAATTCATATGAATGCTGAAAGGGATTGGCCCCAATATCGTTCCTTGAGGCACCCCATTGTAATATTTTTTTACTGGCTCAACTTTCATTTCACTCTAAGACAGAACTGTATCTTCAAGGAAGTTTCTCATCAATTTAAGGCAATTTCTTTAAATACCAATTCTTTCTAGTGAATCTAATAAGCCTGGATGACTCACATAGGTATCGAAGGAACGTTATAGATTTTTGATGTTACTTTGTCATTGCATTTGCGTCGATCTCTGAGTAAGCATTCGGTGTCACTTTCATTATTCTTTGGATTATTTTGAAAAATACTAAAAGCATTGAAATATAATTAGAATTCCATTGTCTCCCGATTTATGGATGAAATGAAATATTACCGATATAATGTCTCAAGGTGATGTTTTCCATTAGGTATCAGTTGAGTTGTTTTGAGCCACCTTGTACAAAAGCCACCATTATAGAATTTTAAGGCAGCACTTCTGACCAAGGGATATGAATAATAGGGATTATTTAATTATTGTGGTGTTGTACCACCCTTATACCCTTATTATAATTATCGAACAGGACAACTGCGCCTTTCACCATCAGTAAACTAATTGCCATTGACTTAGGTAGACCTAAGTATATTCGCTCACAATGCTGATGTCATTATGAAATGATCCTTTTCTTGAGAAATTTATTTTATTTATGAATTTATTGCTGGTTAAAATTCCAGAAAGATGCTAGAGTGTGTGGCCCCTATGAAGATTAAGGACTGAATATTAGAATGGCAGTTACAAGGGTAGATATTACTAGCAAGTACTTCGGAATTTCTAGAATAATAGTAATGGTAATATGTATTGGCACACAGTGCTAAAGTCATTATGAAATGATCCTCTTCTTGGGAAGTTTATTTTATTTATGAATTTATTCCTGGTCAAAGTTCCTTGAGATAGATGCAAGAATGTGTGGCCGCTATGGAAATAAAGGACTGAATAACAGAATTGCAGATAAGGTTAGATATTACTATAGCAACTACCTTCGGAATTTCTGGAATAATAGTAATAGTATTCACTAGAGAACTACATGTTATATACAAGGTGTCTCAGAATAAATGGGACATATTCCGATGGTAGAATCCTCACTTTATTTCAAGACTGAAAACAGGGGCGTACGGCAGAGGGGCAATCTTAACCCTTCCCAACTTCCACGCCACTGGATTAATAAGGGTTTTGTCTTCTATTTCTTAATTCTCAATGTTTACAGTACAGAAAAGGGTAAATTTCGTTGTTGAAAATGTCAACGGTTTTCAGGATATTTGAAGTTGAATGAGTATGTTCATGCGTAAGTGAAAGAAAAAACCTAGTTAAGAACAAAAACAAACACATATTGTCGCATAGGAGGTTACGAGTACTTTGTTTTCATTCTTACATGCAAGGAAAGACACGTGATGTCATGGACAATTTGTCAGTTGACGGACATTTTCTTCTCCGTCTTACAGATTTGTGTAAGTTGAAAATGTTACAATTGGCTGGATTTCTTCAGTGCGTGAAATTAAAGATGATGGTTTCTTGGAAAGAAGCTTTGTTTACAAGGCCGAAAGGAAACCCAAGAATGAAATCCCAGAGGTGCAACCATTATTTGGGAATCGCAGGTGAATATTTTTCGGAGAACTACTGCAAAGTCAGAGTTGAATGGATTGAATGGATTTTTAGTAGCAACATCACAATTTTAAAATGTTTTTCGTATGCTTTTGCCTTGTAAATATAAGTTTTTTAGCGTTTAGGCCAATGTATACTTGATATCTTTCAACTTTTGTATGTAAATATTTACACATTATGTTGAAGACTGACATGACACTTTGAATTTTCAGTAACAGTTTGTCGCTCCTAAACAACATGTTTCTCAATGTGTAACAGAGGCGAACTTAGCCTTTTTTGCTGGAGACACAGCTTGAATTTGGATGTTTCAGATTAAATTATATTAAATGGGTTAGAAGATTAAGTGATTTTCCGGCTACGGAAATGAGATACCTGGGAATGTTTGTAGGAGTGAAGAAAAAAGAAGAAGCAAATATATTAGAGGAGAACTAAGGATGAAATCATTGTAATAATGAGTGGACGAAAAGAAACTGAAATTGGTAAGATGCTTCATTAAAGTGATCAGTCACAGATAAAGCAAAAGCAATGAGGACCAGTACATAACACCCACTGAAACATCTACACATTCGTGTATTAGGAATATTGTGAATAATCGAAAAATATGTCCCTCTAGGAAGCATTTTCCACCGCATATTCATGTAAACAGCTCTGAACTTTGATGCGCTGTTTCCGATGGCCACCTTGTATAATTGACGGTAGAAGTGACTTTTGGGGAATCCTTAGCATAGTTCTGAGGAACTGAAAAGTGACTATTTGGTTTCAGTTGATATATCGAAAACAATTATTGATCATTTGCGATGAGAGGAAGGAACTAGAGCACACTGTATAGTAGAATACTAAAATTCAATATACCATATGCTTCCAGAATTCTTACACGTTTCTCTAGGAGCGACTTCAGAGAAATCAAACATATCCTTGACAGTTGATTCATTTTACATGAAAGCAGTCATATAATATCTGAGTGAAGAAATAATATTCTCCACAATTAACAGTTCATTATTTATCCACTCAACGATTAAAATTGCACTGTTTATATTATTAGTTCGTGTTGTTGTGGAATTATCGCGAAAAGGAAACTGTTATCGCCCTTGGAAGTCAGTCGGCTTGTTATCATCAAACCAAATGTTATCTGCCAACTGATCCAGATTTAGTCAACTCTGTGCTAAATATATTCTCCGTCGTATGATATTGTTTATATAATGAATGTACATGTTATTTCTTCATAATCACAAGAGTAATCGGTCAAAAGGACGACTAAACTGGTATTCAAGCAAGGACGGACGATGTTTTCAAAATATAATTTTTTTAAATAGTTTTTTTGAGTGTGATGATCTTGTTTCACTGTATACAGTTCAATAGAGCTTTTAAAAGAGTTAATAAAATAACAAACGAAAAACTATTTTATCCATAAAATTATAAATAAAAATCTCTCGAAAATACACCCACTATAATAGTACAATGAATGTGGATATGAACACGAAGCATACAAAAATGAAAAAGGAAACAATGTGCCTTTGAAATCATGTTGTTCGGTGATATTATAAATAAAAAAATCCTATTTGAAAATCTGCTAATTTAAACAACAATGTTCTACAGTGTGTCCCACTTTGAGCAGCCACACCCTCATATTTCGTTGAGCATGAAATAATTCGAAATTTTCTTTGACTCAAGTTGTAGTACTCGGAAATACCTACCTTTATGTTTACGGAACCTTTGTATATCCATTTTCCACGGCTAACTACGACCAAATGAAAAGTGAAAAATTGGGAAAAACATACTAGGCATTTTTTATCGCAAAAATAACACCAGATTCTGTTTCAGAACATCTTAAAACCCCCAAATCTCAATGCTTCAATCATTTGAATATACAGGGTATCATTCATTCTGATCAGAGTTAGCCTTGGAAAAGTGATATTTGGCTATTTTTCAAAGTATTAATTAAATATTTTTGGGAATTCTGTGACAAGAGAAGACATTTTGGAAATTTTCCAAGCATTATTTATGGATTAGAGTTGATAATGATACCAGCTACAGATGATGATTGTTAAGCCTGCCGAAGATATTTTGTTCCTCTTATTGTAGATATGGAAGCAATTTTCGACAGTTACCTTTTAAATCCTTCAACTTACTCGCATCATGCGCAATAGTTGTTGAATTTGTAACGAACTATGGAATAATATGCAGGATGTTCATTGAGAGCCGGTAAATAAAAAAGTGGAACAGAAAATATTTTTTTATTATACCTGAATCATAATCCATGTCAAATGCATTAAAAAGTGTATGAAAACTTCAAGATCAAAACACGTCGGGCTCAAAAGGTCGTCGCTGTGTTAAATAAGCATTCATCATGGACATTACTCATTTGATTGGATGTAATATGAAATGAACAACAATATCTTGATCAAAAAATCATATCCAGAATGGTTTTTGAAGGCATAATAAAAAGTTGCGTATGATACAAATGTATATGTACCTTATGCTACCTACTGCGATCAGATTAATCTTTGCTGTATCTGTTTCCAAAATATCCCAATCTGTCACATCATGTATGGCATGAACGTGTTACAGACGTTTACATTAATCAAACACTTTTACTTCATTTAACTATACTCACCATATTGAATCTTATTTTTCAAAAGGTAAACATAAAAACACATATTTTTCATGTAAAATATTTTTATTATTATCGAATAACAAATGTTCGAATACTCTGAATGAATTAAACATTGCACAACCTATGAACATAAAAAATTGATTCTAACACCTCACAATTTTGATATTCAATCGTACTATATAATATCCATAATACAAATATTAGATGATATTACATTACTGAATTCAGATCTGAAAGTCATGAAGTTTTCGTAGGAAATGGAAATTTGTAGTAGTTTGGAGCAGGTATGGGCCATTGGTTACTGGCAAACCCCAATAAAGTCTATTTTGACGTTTTGTTCAGCGACATAATAAATATGTCAAATCTACATCATTGAATAAACTCATATCTCTGTAACACACAACAATGGCACTGACACAGTTTGATACGCCAGAGGTGCCCTAAATTCCACTTCCAGTAGGAATTCCGAATTGTAAGTCGGAATTCCGAGTTACAAGTCGGAATTCTGAGTGACAAGTCGGAATTCCGAGTTACAAGTCGGAATTCCGAGTTACAAGTCGGAATTCCGAGTTACAAGTCGGAATTCCGAGTTACAAGTCGGAATTCCGAGTTACAAGTCGGAATTCCGAGTTACAAGTCGGAATTCCGAGTTACAAGTCGGAATTCCGAGTTATAAGTCAGAATTCCGAGTTACAAGTCGGAATTCCGAGTTACAAGTCGGAATTCCGAGTTACAAGTCAGAATCTGTAAAATAAAAAAATTGTGGCACTTCTACTCCTTCGTACGTTTGCTACTCTTTTCGGCAGAGTTATTAAAAAAGTATGAATAAATAATTTATTTACTCGGATGCGAAACTTGGAAATGGTCGCAAAATTAGGAAACGATTTTGCATGAAAAAAATATATTGCTTGTATATAAGGCACTAGTAGAATCAATCCTGCGTTATTGCCTTGTTGTATGTTTCAACAATGTTATAAAAAGTCTGCAAACATAGCAAAATACTATACTAAAAATAATATTACATAAAAGATCGTTTATTCTCCACACAACAAATTTATGTAGATACAAAAGTATTCAATATACGCAACTTATATGTTCAACAATGCCTTCTATGGACTTTTGAAAATACCGAAACAATCCTGTCGGACAAATCTAGAATTACTAGAAATTCGTTAAACCGAAAACTGGATATACCACTTTTCAAGAAGACTCACACACAAAGATACGTGTTTTATTATGGACCAAAATTCTATAATTTACTACCACTTCAACTGATGGAAATATCCAACATAAAAAAATACAAAATCAAAGAACATATCCTAAATAAGCCTAAATTTTTCGACTTCTAATACCGTTTTCTTCGTCATATCTCTTTTCTATTAATGATTTTTCTCTACAATTCCTTCCAAAACTTCTCTCTGACACAAATAATATAAAAGGAAAGGATAACCAAAATTTTCAAAACCTACAAATATTTCTAGTTGATAACAAATAAGATAATCCATCTCAACTGCTATATATGGGTAGCACATCACAAGCAGACTTGCTTAGGTGAACCCTCACAGATGGGATGGAGAATATAAATGTATTAAAATTCGTTAAACATACTACCATAAAAATTGTTATACTTGTTATTACTTGAATAAACTTGAATTGATGAATACAGCTTTTGTGAAAGTTTGCATTGTTTTGCTTTTTTTTCTCCATTTTTTGCCAAAGTGGTTGGCACAGAAATGCGAACTAAAGAAGTTGAATAAAAAAAACTGATGAAAGTCGATGCATCCACCTCATTTTCCGGATTTTTCTCCCTGCTACTGCTTTCTTTTTCCAGGCATGGAAACATGGCTAGCATGGATATCACCGCGGGAACAGAGGTTTAGTAGCATTGGAGAAATCTCACTTTTTGGTTGACTACAAGAGTTGTAATAGTGCTGGACGAATGTGTCCTTCAAAACCTCATAAAAAGTATCTGAATTTTTCACTACACGCCACATACGTATGTCTCCAACGATCCAGTGCGTTCACGCACGTGGTACGCTATTTTTGAAAGCATCCCGCAGAGTTCGTAGTACAAGCTGTCTTCAATTAGTCCCATTTTATACAAGTATTCGTTCAGAGGAGCAAGGCCAGAGAAACGCCCTGTATTGATTCTAGCCGGATTTTACTTAGTGCTGGCAACATCAGCTGCTGAATTTGTTTTTCGCACGTGCAATAAAAATAATTTATTTTAAATGGTCTACGTTTCGACTGTATATTCAGTCATCATCAGGAATCTGTCGATACAAAATAGGGTATGAATAAAAGATTGTACGTAGTGAAAACACACTTATATACATAGAATGTTTTCCACGTTGAAACGATACTCCATAATTTTTTTCCTTGTTTTTGTGTTTGTTGGCTTTTATGTCATCTTAAATTTTCCCTTCAACGTGGAAATCCATTTAATGTAAGTATGTTTTAACTATGTACAATTTTTTATCTATACACTTTTTTGTATCGAAGGTTTTTTTAATTGAATTTGCAACACATTGTATATTATATAATAAAAGTTGAACAGGAATACTGAATTCATAAGTTAATATATGATTACATAGGTTATGAGACCTGTATGTTATCATAAGACCCAAAAGGTCTATAATAACGATAATATAAGTCAGGAACGTGTTATTAAAAGGGATGTACCGCAAGGATCCATCTTGGGTCCTTTCTTGTTCTTAATTTATGCCAATCACATGTTGCTGAAACGTGAACTACTGACCATAGTATACGCTGATGATTCATCATTCACTCTTCATATGGAATCAATCAGTGCTGTTGATGATATTTCAGCAAACATTGCCGCTTATGCACTGTTTCCCAGGTGGACTCAGTAACATTTTTAGGAGTAAATATTGACTCATCTTTTACCTGGGCTGCACATTTAAGCATTGTCTGTGGTAAATTGGCAAAATCAGTTTTTGTCATTCGTCGTATAGCAGCAACTGTGAGCCAGGAAGCTGCTTTAATAACATACCACGCAATATTCCACTCAGTAATGAGTTATGGAATACTGTGTTGGGGAAATGCGAGTTTTACACACTTACAACGAGTCTTTACATTACAAAAAGCAGCTGTACGTAGCATTGTACGAGCTGGATACACTGAACACTGTAAACCACTGTCGAACATTTTAAGTATTATGACATTATTTTCAGAAATTGTCTATGAAAATATCACACATGTTAAAAAGAATTTACACACTTTCACAACACATTCAAATATTCATGCTTATAACACCCCTAATGAAAATAAACTTGTTCCTCCTGTGAAGAGATTAGATAAAAGTAAAGTAATGGGCCTTCCTCTGTATAATTTTCTTCCTAAGGAAATCAGAGAACTACCACTGGAATCTTTCAAAAAAGCATTAAAAAAATCCTAATCAAAGTCAGCCATTATCAAATTAATAATTGCAGTGGATCCCTTGTGGACTCGCTTGCTGGCAGCTAGTGTTCATGTTAGTTGATTGTATTATTGTATTTTTCATGTGTTATAATGTAGATGTATTTTATGTATCTTGTGTATTTTATATATTATTGTGGTGTATGACTTGTCCAAAGTTAACTTATGGATGCAATAAATGCTATTCTATTCTGTTCTATTGTAATATTTCTGAGACCGGACCTGTCGCCTGTACACATGAACAAGCTTGATATCCGACGGAATGTTCGAGAATCTTCGACTCCCGGCAACTTGATCGTGGGACATCTAGATGCGAGTAGAGGGACAGAACTAGAGAGTTGGACAGTCAGTAAACCAGATGGACAGTTCAGTTTCAAATAAAATATGAGTTAGATAAATTACCTAGTTTGTATGTGAAATAAATGAATTTAAAACTATGGACTTTAAATATTCAACAATATGTTTTTTCAATATACACACATAATCTAAATAGGTACTGAAAAAATATGACCTAGAAAAAATAAGGAATTATATAAACACAACCGAGTCATCAGTCTGATATTTGACTCAAATGCTACATGATTTATCAATATTTTCAATGTTCTGAATTATCCATGTTTTTATAGATTCTGCGAAGGATTTTTTACATAATTTTTTATTTCATCGGGATCAAATCGAATACTCTACATCTTTTATCAATAGCATGATGTTGGAATAGAGTGTGAGACAATTTTGGTGGCTGTAGATTTTTGTTGGATTTTGATTTTGTATTATGGTATTGGTTTATTGTTGGCAAAGATGAACTATTATTTTTGAGACAAATAGAAGATTTTGATTTGTGAAATAACAATAGAGAGGAATTTGAATGGTTTGTTGAACATAATTTTTAGGAAATGTTTATAAAGATTAATTATTGATTTTGAAGTATCAAAATAAGTTCCACCCCAAGCAATTATTCCATAAGGCATAACATAGAATAACAAAACATATGTTAAAGTTTTGACCAATTATGTTCTTAAGTACTCAAAATTTGCAAAGCGTCATTATCAATTATTTTGCAAGTATTGATGAGTGAGTGTTCCATTTTGAATTTTTGTCTATTCGTATTCCAAGATATCTTATAGAATAATTTTTTTCCATATACAACTGAATTTTCCATATTTAATTTTATTAAGTATACATTTTGTTTAATGAATTATAATTTTTATAAAACTTTTAGGTTGATTGGTCTCATTGCAGGAGAATGCAATGAAATTTGATTTCTTCAAATTTAGTTTCAAAAGATCAAAATCGAAGTTTTTTTTCAAAACAGAAACATCAGTCTTAGGCTTCGACACTTTTTCTTCTCAAGAGTTTCTACTAACAATAATAACAGTATCACTATAAGAAATTATTTCACCAGAAATTTTCGTTTTCAAATTTCAAAAAAGTAATGGTCCCAATACTGTTCCTTGTGGAATTCCACAAGTTTCCTTTCGAATATGACTAGTGAAATAACCAATTTTAACGAATTTTAACGACAGTTTGATAGCTTTTGTAGAGTTCAAGGCATACTCATCAGATGCCATAATTGGAAAGTTTTGCTAAAAGTTTGTTATGTGAAACAGTGTCAAATGGATTTTTAAAATGTAAAAATATACCGATAGTGTTTTCATTGTCATCTAAACTTTTACATGTATAGTGAGTCACCTGAAAAATGACATTATCGGTACCAATAGTTTCTCTATATTCATATTGCGAATAAAAAAGAATTTTATCCCTTTCCAAAAATTCATTAATACGTGTTTTGAGGCATTTTTCAATCAACTTGCCAATTGAGTTGATTGAAGATATTGGCATATAGTTATTACAATTCCTCTTCTCATCACTATTATAAATTGTAATAATACCCGATTTTTCTTAAAATTTTAGGAAAAATACCAATTGTAATACTCAAATTGAATAAAAATGTATATGAGTAGATATAAGAAATTTGATTGATGATAGATTTAAGCATTCTATTATTTATTTGATCTGGTCCAGGAGATGGGTCAACTTTCAATTCATTTGAGAAATTTACGATTTCAGTTTCTGTTAAAAAAATGCTTTCTGGTTTCTGAGAAGGTAACAATGATATGAAATTTTTCAGAACATTTATTTCCTTTGCTAATTTGGGACCAATATTTGTGAAGTGAACAATGAAGAGATCTGAAATTCCTTGTTCACTTTTTATAATAGGATTATGCTCATAGTACAGTTCGTTAATACTTTTTTCATTATTCGTTTTATGCGCAGTCGCTTCATTAACTACTTTTTTTTTATATCACCGTCTGTTTCATTGAGATTGTTTTTGTAGTAATTTTCTTTTATAGTTTTCATGCGTTTGTTCCCAAAATTTCTATATTCTTTGTGCATACTCAATAGAGCAATATTATTATTTTGCCACTAGTTTACTGAAAATGCAGTCGAAACGTCGACCAATTAAAATAAATTGGTTTTCTTAAAGTGACCCAATTCCCAGTAAGCTCTACAGATAGAGGATCTATCAATGTCAAAAACATAGTGCATTGCTAAAAATGTTCCAATTTATTTTTGCTCATTGTAAGCATTAATAAATTGTTCTGAACTGTAAACATTCCTACTTGATTTAAACAAGCAATTATTGTGATCCCTGCTGAATGTGGTGACCCAATTCTCGCCAGATTCAACTTTTAAAGACTTCATCGATAAGATAAGAACGAGTTGAAAAATAAGGATGATGAACTGCGAATGATGTTTGTTATAAACTGTGCATAATTTGTACTTTATGACCCTAGAAACACTAATGATACAATTTTATTGCTGCTTGGAATTAGGTTTATAATTATGAATTACGAACAGTTATTTTGTGCCTACTTGAATGTTTTGGACTGCTGCAAAAACTGACATTTTATTTACGACTGGTTTTTAAGTGTCTACTTTGAAGTTCAGTAAGCATGAAAAAAAATTGAAATTGAGAGCCTTGTTTTAAAGAAAATTCCATTTTAACAAAACAAAGTCGACAAGACAGATAACAGAAACCAGCGCATTCGCCAATTTACGAAGTTTTTGAGAAAATCTTATTTCTATTTTTGAAAAACAAATTTCTACTATTGAGATACATACCTCATTTTGTAATTTTTTGAAAAATCTGTATATCTTTCTGATGAAGTCAAGGTTTGGGGAGGCCCTCAATGTGTGGGGGCCCCAGGGCTCTCGCCCCGGTTATCCCGCCGTGTGTCCGGCCCTGACTTCTTTTGGTGCATTCCAGAGAATGCATTTAGAAATAGTAAAACAGTTTGAAACGACAATGTTTTATGATCCTTCTAGGTATACAAACAAAAATCTTTACAGTTGCTGCAGTTGATACCTACAAGATAACTTTTTTTCCCAAAATTTAAGTAACTTGGAAATTTGATTGTCGTGTCATTTCAACTGTTTGCTAGTATATTCAGCCTAATTTTGTTATCAATAACATTCGAAGAAGCAAGGCTAACTTATGTTATTATTAATAAAAAAATATAACCATATGACATCATCTCTTGATTTGAGACTACTTAAATATTGCCATTTTAATTACTTGGGATACCATTTGGAAACTGAAAAAGTTTGATAATTTCAATTGCCAAACCAGTTTAAAGCAGCTGCTCTGTGTATTTATGAAGACTATTGGGTTCTGAAATGAATATGTTTAGTACAACAGTAAGTGATATGAAAGAAACAGAATTTGTAGACAAAACAATATTATTTTGAAAAGGATTGTGATTTGTCTCTTTCTGATTGTTGAAAAATAAATATATTTCAATGGAAAATACTTGGTGGAGATGAAACTAAAATCTTTTGATTTTCTTTTCAGTGAATTTAAATTCCCACTATACTTCCCCGCATAGTCTCTGCAAAATTCATGTCAAGAAGAATTTCGTTCTTGTTTTTGAAATTTGCAATGTATTTGAAAATGCAAACTGAGAACGAGTTTAGGCGGGTATAAGTAATATCGTATCGTGAGTCTTACACCGAATAGTCACTTCCTTTGTTTCTATTTTTACATCCAATTGTTGTACATCTTCGCACTTGATTTTATCGTGCTGATGAGAGCTTAAGCTCGAAACACGTGTACGGTTGCACAACATTTTGAGGGTTATACCCAATAACTTTTTTACTTATATTTTCATATATTGCCCCTCGCTAAATCCATCCTTATTTGAATCTTCCTGGGTAGGATTGTCACGCTGGTAGCTATAGCTACCTCCGTGGCGACGTTAGTTGTTGCCTTGTGAGTACAAGGTCTTCTAACCGATGCCACAAATGTGTGGTTGGCTTCCTGTTGTTGACTTCCTTTGTTTCTATTTTTACATCCAAGTGTTGTACATCTTCGCACTTGATTTTACCGTACTGAAGAGAGCTTAAGCTCGAAACACGTGTACGGTTGCACAACATTTTGAGGGTTAAACCCAATAACTTCTCTGTTTATATTTTCATATATTGCCACTCGCTGAATCCATCCTAATTTGTATTTTCCTGGGTAGGATTGTCACGCTGGTAGCTATAGCTTCCTCCGTGGCGACGTTATTTGTTGCCTTGTGAGCACAGGGTCTTCTAACCGATGCCACAAATGTGTGGTTGGTTTCTTGTTGTTGACTTCCTTTGTTTCTATTTTTACATCCAAGTGTTGTACATCTTCGCACTTGATTTTACCGTACTGAAGAGAGCTTAAGCTCGAAACACGTGTCTACGGTTGCACAACATTTTGAGGGTTATACCCAATAACTTTTTTACTTATATTTTCATATATTGCCCCTCGCTAAATCCATCCTTATTTGTATCTTCCTGGGTAGGATTGTCACGCTGGTAGCTATAGCTGCCTCCGTGGCGACGTCAGTTGTTGCCTTGTGAGCATAGGGTCTTCTAACCGATGCCACAAATGTGTGGTTGGCTTCCTGTTGTTGACTTCCTTTGTTTCTATTTTTACATCCAAGTGTTGTACATCTTCGCACTTGATTTTACCGTACTGATGAGAGCTTAAGCTCGAAACACGTGTACGGTTGCACAACATTTTGAGGGTTATACCCAATAACTTTTTTACTTATATTTTCATATATTGCCCCTCGCTAAATCCATCCTTATTTGTATCTTCCTGGGTAGGATTGTCACGCTGGTAGCTATAGCTGCCTCCGTGGTGACGTCAGTTGTTGCCTTGTGAGCATAGGGTCTTCTAACCGATGCCACAAATGTGTGGTTGGCTTCCTGTTGTTGACTTCCTTTGTTTCTATTTTTACATCCAAGTGTTTTACATCTTCGCACTTGATTTTACCGTACTGATGAGAGCTTAAGCTCGAAACTCGTGTACGGTTGCACAACATTTTGAGGGTTATACCCAATAACTTTTTTACTTATATTTTCATATATTGCCCCTCGCTAAATCCATCCTTATTTGTATCTTCCTGGGTAGGATTGTCACGCTGGTAGCTATAGCTGCCTCCGTGGCGACGTTAGTTGTTGCCTTGTGAGCACAGGGTCTTCTAACCGATGCCACAAATGTGTGGTTGGCTTCCTGTTGTTGACTTCCTTTGTTTCTATTTTTACATCCAAGTGTTGTACATCGTCGCACTTGATTTTACCGTACTGATGAGAGCTTAAGCTCGAAACACGTGTACGGTTGCACAACATTTTGAGGGTTATACCCAATAACTTTTTTACTTATATTTTCATATATTCCCCCTCGCTAAATCCATCCTTATTTGTATCTTCCTGGGTAGGATTGTCACGCTGGTAGCTATAGCTGCCTCCGTGGCGACGTTAGTTGTTGCCTTGTGAGTACAAGGTCTTCTAACCGATGCCACAAATGTGTGGTTTGCTTCCTGTTGTTGACTTCCTTTGTTTCTATTTTTACATCCAAGTGTTGTACATCTTCGCACTTGATTTTACCGTACTGAAGAGAGCTTACGCTCGAAACTCGTGTACGGTTGCACAACATTTTGAGGGTTATACCCAATAACTTTTTTACTTATATTTTCATATATTACCCCTCGCTAAATCCATCCTTATTTGTATCTTCCTGGGTAGGATTGTCACGCTGGTAGCTATAGCTGCCTCCGTGGCGACGTCAGTTGTTGCCTTGTGAGCACAGGGTCTTCTAACCGATGCCACAAATGTGTGGTTGGTTTCCTGTTGTTGACTTCCTTTGTTTCTATTTTTACATCCAAGTGTTGTACATCTTCGCACTTGATTTTACCGTACTGATGAGAGCTTAAGCTCGAAACACGTGTCTACGGTTGCACAACATTTTGAGGGTTAAACCCAATAACTTCTCTGTTCAAAAGATTATATGGCGAACAGAATACAAAGAATAAGGTTTAGGAATATCTTGAGCTCCAAATCGGCACTAAAGTCTGGGGTACCCCAAGGAACAGAACAGGGGCCTGATAAAAATTGAAATGTTTGATGGTGTTTCAAATATGAAAAATTTTGAAAGTCAATTGGTTTCTTATGTTGATAACACTCGACTTTAAGCAGATGTTCAAAATGCGATATTCTCGAAACTGAAAATCACTCAGGACATCTGACAGCGGCTAAGTAGGTTTCAAGACATTTTTTTTGCCAAATACCACCCGTCCTTAAATTATTCCTGGACATTTTTTCGTGGTAACGAATATTTACAAAAAAATTATCCCCACTTGCCGCTAAGGATAATTTTTAAATATTCGTGACCTTGAACAAATTTCCGGAAATAAATCAAGCTTTAGTGGTATTAGATGTGAACACCCTTCATTTGTTAGATCAGTACACGAAAAATGCTTTACAACCATTTCGAGGCTATCTTTGCCGGTAGTAACAAAGAAAACAAAACCAAAAGTGATTCTAAGTGTTGACAATCGAAAAGAAATCTGTGAAAGAGACTATCTGTCACCCACAGGACCAGCACTTCCGTTTCAAACAAGTGAATTACGTTAACTCCTTCGACAAAAGCACCCACCTTCAGTTGTACGAAACAAGATTGAGATCTTCACTCATTCACATGCTGAGCTTTTAAAATTTGCAGTCTGTCGAGTAAGAGAGTGTTTCAAGGAAACTTATTGTCTGCGCGACATTGACAATGAAATGAAAGACAAAACGACCCAGATGGCACTAGGCGGAGGACGAATACGGTGACTGATGGTGTCAAATTATACAAAAAATTGTGTGAGTACGGAAAAACTGATTTCTTGGTAAAAAGTTCCGATTTTCACAAAATAACCTTCACCTAGATTTATTTGAGGTCAAAACGATTGTATCAACTAGTGGGTAGTATGCGACACAGAGGCTGTCGAAAAGATGATTGGAAAACTCTTCGTAACTCCGTAGGCACTACAGCCAAGATGCTTGTGGTGTCACTTTCGATAATTATTATACAGGACTTTATAAGGAGTAGTATACTACGGTTCTTCAAGGGAGAAATTCCTTTGGTCTGTCTGTCTGTAGCTCCATCCGTCTATCGTAAGCAATTCAAACCTTTATATTTTTACATTATTTGTCAGTTTTTTTGCGATTGCGGAAAATCCGAAAAAAATTACGTGGTTTTTCCTTCTTTTCCGTTTCTACTTCCCTCGTTACAGTTTCAGGAATTGATTTAATCCATTCCGTATCTTTTGAAGATATACTTCAATATGTCCTACAGAAGTGTTTAGTTTTTGAGAATGATTGGAAAATCGTTCATTTAAACTGAATTTCGACAAATCCTACATGTAGAGCTCGAATAGACTAATAAATCCTACTGGAACTATTTTTGACGAAAAAGATCGAAAAACCGGAAGAACTTGAAAAATATGAAAATTGAAATTTGCATTTTGGAAAATACGAAATATCTCAGAAACGGTTGCTATTTTTACAATTTATCTTCTTTGACCGCCTTCAGAAAATCTACAAAAATTGTTCATCCATTTTTCCCGTAAAATCAATATTCCGGTTATTAGTAAAAAAAAATCAAAATTGAGATATTTACCGTAGTAATCAAATAACTGAAATCTTAAAATTGCTACGTATACGTCTTTAAAAGCCACATCAATATTTCTAAGCCGTTTTTCTCCAATTCGATTCGAAAGTGGAAAAATGTTGAAATTTTTTTACAGTATACCTTTATCCCTCAATTTTTGCAGGCGCTTTACGCTCTGATTTTTGCTTATATATATCCCTATTTCCCCTTCCACAAATTTTTTCGGACGCTTTGCGCCAAGATTTTTGATTATGTGACCCCCATTTCCTCCTCTCCCAATGTTTCCAAGCATTTCGAAAACGGATTTTTGATTATGTACCCCCCCCATTTCCCCCTCTCAAACTTTTTCCAGGTGCTTCGCGCACGGAGTTTTGATTATGTACACCCCTTCCCAAATTTGTCCTGGCGTTTCGCTCTCGGATTTTAGATTGTTCACAAAAAAGTTGCAACGAATTTTTTTCGTATTTTGGAAAATAAACGGGAAATTGATTTTTTTAAATAAAATCACCAAAAACTCAAAGATGGCGAAAGATTTTCCAATTTCAAACGACACCTTTTTAATTTCCTTTTATAAACCTACAAAAAAAATAAATGCATTTTTTACAGGAAACAGTCCGGGAAATAGTCCGGGAAATATTTGAAAAACCGAAAGCTTAAGGATTACTGGAACTATTCATCACGAAAATATCGGGAAACCAGGAAAACTTACCCCATATTTTCCCTCCACCACTTTTTGCAAGTACTACACGCCCGGATTTTTATTCTGAACCCCCAATTTCCCTCCTCCACAACTTTATCAAGGAGTTTTGATTATGTCCCCTTTTCTCATCTCCATCCATCCACCTACCTCCAAAGTTTTCAGCTCATTGCGTACATTTTTTTATTATTATTATTACTGTCTTGCAAATGTATTGTTTTTAAGTTTCTGTTACTTAAGGCTGTATATTTTTCTTGTGAATTCATATGGGTTTAAGTTATTGTTACTTTGTTTTATTTTATTTTTTGAGATTTTATTTTTCTACTTGAGGATAAAGTTGCTGAAAATTTGAACACCTAATTTGAACGTCATCAGCAATTAATATCTGTTTTCGACACTATAGTTATCAGTAAGTTGAGATATTTTTTCTAAACAATTCAACGTTTCAAAACAGGGGTCGCTGTTTTGAAACGTTGTATGGAAAATGTCTATTACATCATAACTGATACAATTATGACGACACAAAAATAATTGTACAGGGTGATTCAAAATTCGATGTCAATATTTCAAGGACGTATTGTTGGGGTCAAAATAAGACTTTTTCTTCAAATAAAAATGTGTCTTAAAATGCACCCCCTCCGAGCTACACCCACTGTAAGTTAGGTAAAAAAATGCAATGAAGAATGGAAGGTTGTATCGCAGCAAGGGGAGGATATTTCCAACATTTGTTATGAGAATAATAATTGTTCAATTAACAAATGTTTTGTTAGGTTGATATTGTGAATAATACCCCCCCTTTCGTTGATTACGATTTTCTGGGAAACGGTTAGTTGTATGAAAAAAAACGCACGAGACCGAATTCTTAGATTTTTTTATTACCATCAACAACATAATGCTATTGGAATTCAGAGTTTCTGTTTTTAACATAAAATTTGGGCCAACAAAAGTGTGGACCCCCTCCAACTCCCCAAAAACTGGGTTTTCATAATTTTTGAAGCAAAAAAGAAATAGAGTGCCTATAAAACAGGGGAATGCCAATTTTCAGAAGATTTTATCCGTTATTATAATCTCAATTTTAGATAAGTACTGTTTTTTTTTACCTAACTCACAGTGGCTATAGCTCGGAGGGGGTGCATTTTAGGACACGTGTTTAGTTGGAGAAAAAGTCTGATTTTGATCCCTCAAAATATTTACATCGAATTTTGAATCACCTTGTATAACTGGCACTCTAAAGACCAGCAAATTTAATCCAGCCTCTAAGTGCGCACTGTATATTTGAAATCATTTGAGGTGACGGAGTAACTGGCTGCTGATATATCTAGACAGACAATGTTTTTTATCCCGTGACACCGATATTGTGAACGGTCCGATTGTTACCGGTATGATTTCGTACAGTTCCCATGTTTGTCAGTCTGCCAAATATTATTCTCACGATAACCTGACGAGACATGACCCCTGTATCTTTGTTCAACTCCTACCTTGCTAGATGTCTCATTTTGAGACTTCCTTGGCATATTATTTCGTTTTTTCCCAGAATCAAATTCAAGAAAACTTCAATATGAAAGAAACAGAAAATACTTGAACATACTGAAAGAATACATCAAATACAGATAATAGAAAAAAAATCGAACTTTAGAGTAATAATAATTGTTTTTGATAAATATAGAATATACAGATTACTTTCCTTCTAAAATTATTAGAATGAATATCGACGTTTTGTCATTCAGCAACCATCATCAGGTTTGATACTAAATTCAACTCTGGCTTATACAGGGTGTTTTCTAACTACGGTTCCTAACTGCAGGGGGTAATTAGTTAGGTCAGTTTGAGAAGAAAAGTTGTCTGTTCAGTGTTGGACCTTAATATAATCTTATCTGTCATATCGTACCGAAATTTTTCAACATCAGTCCTCAAATACTGAAACAAATGACACCACAGATCCAATTCAAAAGAGAATTGAATAATTATATCAAAAACAACCCAAGAATTGACACACACAGACTTGTTGAAAATATTTCATAGAGACTCCATGTTACCAGTTTCATTGATTAATTGTTGTATATATCAGTCGATTTTTAAACAATTTGGAATTCAAATATTCTTATTTGATAATACATTTTCGCATTTTTCATAATCGTTTTAGAACCAGTCATTAATTCTAGAAAAAGTAAGATTTTTAACCTCTGTTGATTTTTAACGATTTTTATGTTATTATGCTTGTTTGTATTTTTATATTCCCTGTAGGATAATTATAAATTAAGATGTTATGTTATATGTTTAATTTAGATGTTACCGAACTCCCCCAACTCATTTCCTACGCACAGACTTGATTGTCTGTAGGGTTACCCATTTATTCCACTTCCACCCTCTTTTATATTTTATCATGTTTAAATTCAATGATGTAAACCAAGAGGAGATTTATTATCATTATTATTATGTCGTAAGCAACAGTGTTTCACAATGATGAATATAGTGGTCAACTTTTAATAAATCATCAACATGGGTTTCGGACGGGTCTGTCAACCGATTTGATACAAAACATACACTAAATTCTCGATAAAGACTCTCATGCAGTTGCGATATTTTTTGACATGTCAAGAGCTTTTGACACCATAATTCCACTTTTCCTAAAGGCGAAGCTTCATGCGATGGGTGTAGAGACTCTATTAACGTCTGGTTGATTTCTTTCACACAAAATCTTCGCACTGTTGTTAATATAAACAAAACACATACTTACTATAGTATTTGGGATGTCCCAATAAAATGGATCCGGACATATTTCATAGAGAAATACAGGTAAAAATCAAAGATAGACATTAGACATTAGCTTATTGCCACTCAGAACCAGGTACTTAGGTGTACCACAAGAGTCCATCCTTGGTCCCACACTATTCCTGATCTATTTGAACGATATTGTTTAAATATTTTTAGAAATAACTCCTCTTTTGATGCCAAAGTCAAATGTCGAATAAAACTATTATAAAAAAAAATCCATTTGATGCGGACTTTACTGATCACACTGTATATCTTCGATCAACTTATCATTTCACTAGTAGCAACTTATTATTACTAAGTTAGCCATTTTTATTATTAAAAGCCTTTGTTTAACTTGCTCTGTGTGAGTGTTTGTTAGATGGGTACAAGATGAATTAGAACCACTTCCTCTTATCCTATGGATTCGAAATTTTACATGTTGGACAATGTATTAATGTCAAAGAAATTGTCCCCCCCCTGCCCCCTAGAGCTAGATATAGAACGCGTAGGGTTTCGGAAGATTTCTAGACGGATTTGGACGTCAAAAATAACAGCGAAAAAACAAATTAGGTTTCACGAAAATAGTTAGAAAACTCGCGAAATTAAAATAAGAAAAATCCGTAAAATAGTGAAAAAATTTCACCCCCGCCCCCCTCAAAAGCTATATAGTACGCAAGGGAATTCGGAAAATATTTCAACAGTTTCAAACATGGAAAATTTGATGAAAAAAATCGATCTGGGACCTTCCAGTGACTTGACCCTACTTTCACTATTTTACGGATTTTTCCGATTTTGTTTTCACAACTTTTTTGAAAAGAAATGACAGAGCGAACCACCGGAAGACATATTTTTTGTCCTAATTTTCCATATATTTCTACGCGTTCTCTTCTAGCTTTCGAGGGGGAAGAGAGGTAATTTTTTTTAACCGTTTTATTCAATGTTCAGATAATTTTCACTATTTTTACGGATTTTTTCTATTTCTATTTCGCGAGTTTTCCTAATTTTTTTCGTGACTGGAAAGAGGGCATTCTGTCACGGAAATTTCCAACGATTTCAAATATGGAAAATTAGGACAAAAAATATGTCTTCCGGTGGTTCGCTCTGTCATCTCTTTTCAAAAAAGTTGCGAAAACAAAATCGGAAAAATCCGTAAAATAGTGAAAGTAGGGTCAAGTCACTGGAAGGTCTCCTAGATTGTAGTAAATTAACAGGCAAGCAACCGTGCAACGCATTAGTTGAAATGAACAGACTAAGAAACATTCCCAAAGAAAACTAAAAAAGAAATAAATAAATACTGAACTTAAAAAAAAAACTTTTCAGAGAAAAGCTTTCATTTAAATGCACCAAAAAGAAGAAAATAAATTTTGAAGTGAATTAAACCCATCATTTTGTTACATTATAAAATTTCAAATGACATAAAAGTTTGTCGCGAGACTAAATTTTGAGGTGATTTTAAATTTAATTCACAATGAGAAATACATAGATACTTCTCGGTGTTCTGTTACCTCAACATATTTTTTTATTGAGTATATAGTTTAGTGCATTTGAATAATAAATATTTATTATACAAGGGAAAAAAGTATTAGATTTTAGCTCGAGGTTGTGTTGTCTCCCGACGCAAAGCGGAGGGAGACAACAAACCAAAAGCTAAAATCTAATATTTTTCCCGTGTATAATACACTATTTTTTTCTGTGGCGGGAAAAATGACGATTCAATAGTGAGAAAAACATATTATCACAATATATTGAAGTCAGGATATTATCAATATGAAATTTGAATTTTTAAACTAGTAAGCTGTTGTACGTATAGCGACAATTAGACCAGCGTTGCTAAGGAAAACTTCAAAGTACTCAAACATCTGTCAGTTTAATTCTGTGATTTGATTTGAAAATTGCGAACTCAGTAGTTGTTTAATAGTTATTTTGAATAATATAAAGTTGAAAAATGTCTGATTCCGAGTTTTCTCTGACTCCACCGGAGTTGGTAGAAGCGCGAAAGTAGCGTCACGAAAATTATTGCCAGCTAAATCGCGGAAAATTTACGAAACCGCGTATTCAAGATTTATAGAATGGAAGATGAGATAGACATGCAGTTCTTTCTCGGAGACGGTGCTATTGGCTTATTTTTCGGAACTGGCACAACAACAAAAGCCATCAACAGTGTGGTCGAATTATTCAATGATTAAAAGCATGTTACGATCCAATAATAATGTAGACATTTCAAAATATTTCAAGCTGATTACATTTCTGAAACAAAATGGGAAAGGTTACACGCCCAAGAAAGCTGCGATTTTTACGAGTACACAAATTAGTGATTTTTTAAATAATGCACCCGATGAAGTTTATTTAATGGCCAAGGTTGTTGTTGTATTTGGGATTGCAGGAGCTTGTAGAATTTGTGAAATCAGCCAGGTAACATTAGATGATATCGAAGATTCGGGAAACTTATTAGTTGTACGATGTAAACAGAAGATTTGTAGTAACTGAAGAATATATTAAATTTTACCGAATGTACATAGCCCTTCGTCCAGCAGCAGCAAAGGATCGCCTGTTTTATGCATATCGCAATGGAAAGTGTATCAATCAGGTTGTGGGTAAAAATCAGTTTTATAAGGTACCTGAAACAGTAGCTAATTTTCTTCAACTTGAAAATGCTAGCTCATATACAGGTCATTCATTTCGAAGATCGTCTGCTACACTTTTAGTTGAATCTGGGGGAGATTTGATGACACTAAAGAAACATGGCTGTTGGAAGTCATCAACGGTCGCTGAGGGCTATGTTGATGAATCGGTGGCACACAGGACAGAAATTGCTAATAAAGTGTTCAGAACGTGTGGCAGTGCTGAAATAACACCCGATTTGCGACCAGGTACATCAACGGCAGTTGTGTCCATGTCAGAAAAAAATATTATTTCAACACAAGAAAATCCGACTGTTGTACCGAATAGTTCAAGGAACATGTCATCCATGCAATGCACATTCGATAATTGTACTTTTAATATAAAGGAAATGTAACTTATGTTCAATAAAATATTCTAAACTTAAGTATCTTCTTTTATCTATGTGTGAATATGTCCGGCAAAAAAGTACTAACTTTTTTCCCGGGGAAAAAAGTAATTTCATGAAAAGTTATATTTTGTTACCTGGCAACAGAGATAAAATGTCAAATTTTTTTCCCGTTACAGAAAAAAAGCTTTTATCTACAAATTTTTTTTTTAGGTTTGTTATTTTCTTCATTTCTTTTCTCAAAAGTACAAGGCGTAGAATAGACATGCGATTTTTTTTTTTCAGTTAGAACTCGAAATTAAGAAAAAAATAGTACATGTCCCCTTCCTTCGCTAAGTTCGAGTTACAACTTATAATTAACACTAATTTAGCTAATTTCCAGTTGTAATTCGAAATGAACACTAATTTCGAGTTACAACTCAAATTTAAGAAAAAAATATCACATGTCCGCTCTACGCCTACATACAAAAGTGAATTCTATGATTCCTTCATTAATTTCAGATGCAAAATACAGCTTCCCAGTTCCCATGTTTGCTCAGATTCAATTTCGTAGCCCCTTGTCCCCGATAACCCCAGATTTGACCACATTATACAGAACGTAAGAGATTATGAAAATCGAACTCAAAATATGTAAATCTGTTCAGTCCGAGAGAAAATGGGGTCATTTCTTGGTGCATATCGTTGTAAACAACGGCCAGATTTTGCAAGTCTGAAGATCCACTGAATGACCCAATTGTTATCAATGGATGTCGGAAGTTCCCATGTGTGTTTGCGGAAATAATTCTCTCACGATATTTCGATTGTGCTCCCGTTCTGACCTCCCTACACGTTAAATTGGGATGACAAAAGGCGAGATGGTCCCCTTTCGGTCGCTTTTTATTTGGCGTTTCTCGAAAAAACCCTAATGAATGCATCAAATGCGAATTTTCACATAAGAGTTGATACTGTTATGGTAATTTCAATTGGTCATTTACGGTCACAAAAATCTTAGATTTTTCAGAATTTCTGATTTCTCAAAATGATAGTAATATTTAGCAAATGCAATTTTTGTTGGTAGGAAGAACAAATATTTAATATAGTTCCAGTGATCCTACTCATAAAAATGTTAGTAATGGCCCATCCTCTCTAATTGAGCATATTTGTATACCTATACCGGGGTGTCAAAAATTTTAAACTAGGTGATATTGGGAATATAGGTACTTTCCCGATTGTATTCACTACTTTCGATATGTTTTATTGCATGAGATGTTTTCCCAAACATTAATATCATAATTAATTCCTAAAACAATATTTATATATACAGGGTGAATCTGGCGAAACAACACAAAATACGGATATGCAAATATCACAATTCTGTTCCACTCTTCACAGAGATAGTAGAAATTTCAATAATCTCTCGGAAATATCGATGTTGAATGTTCAGTATTTGTAATAAAATAAGCTGTTTCTGTGGAAGGCACTAAGGTATGAATATTAACGATGATACCAGTTTTTGGATGACTGTCTCGTTATCAGAGAATAGTGACGGCAGTTATGCTTTCAGTGAGCAATTTCCATACGTTTTGCACCTTCATTCTTGTTTGGCTTTAATCATATTTTATTTAACATTACTTGTTTTGTATGTTCAATGTGTGTGTGCACATACAAATTGAATAGCCTTCCGCATAATTAGTACCCCTTTCTTGAAAATGTCCGTGCACACTTTCCATGTTATCGGCGCACACTCCTACCCCAATAACGTTTTTCCAAACTGTCATTCCGAATGTGGGCGAGCGACATATGTGTCATAAGAGAAAAGCCGCTACTCGTGATTTGAGTACAACCGTTCGAGGTTCGAGGGGGAGCGTGCTGCGGGTAGCGGCCGCGCAAACAGGGGTAGATATAATACTAAATTATCGATTGTTCCACCACCCGACCACCCCGCGAATCAATTTGATAGTGCATGTGAATACGGCATGTGTCGGTGACTTATAGGAAGAGCGAGCATCTGGACAATTCGCAGGGCAGTCGATGCCCGATGGGTGAACGACCTGCGGGTGATGCACGCGGCTCGGCTATAAGGGTCAGTCCGATGCTGGGGTGACTGATGATTTCCGAAAGCTTTATCTTTCGGGGTGATTAGTTCAATTAAGGCAACGGTTGAAATTTCGAGAAAAAACTCGAAATTTCAACATTAAAGTCGAAAGGACCACGCAAGGGCGTTTTAAGGGAAACAGACGCCTGAGGCTAAAAATTAATCGGCGCCTGTAGCCAGAGGAATTTTTGTCTCACAAAATAGTCGTGTTCAATACTTGTTCTAAAATCTGTCAGTTTGAATTAAAAAAATATCCAATATAAGTAAAAAGGCATGAAAGATTACTAGGTTAATACGAGCAAATGCAAAGGTAGGTATATCTTATTAAAACTTATAAATAGATACACAGAAAAAATATGTTCATAGGTAATATAATACAGAATGAATATCAAAAACATGTAACTTGATCCCAAACAAAACAATAAAAAATTCACCTAAACACATATCCTTGAGTTGGCAAGAATAAACCTACGTACCATATAAACAGAACAGAACAAATATAACAAAATAAATCAACATATTCTTTGATTAGTAGCATTTTGGCTAGTTGAATAATTGAACTCAAATTTTTTTTTGTAACTGTCGTCAAACTCCACCTTTATATCACAAACATACAACATAATCTTAACGAAGCAATACATGTACAAAGAGGTACAGGCAGAACAGAAAAAAAAATAACAAAGGAAATCAAACAAATTCTTTGGTTAGTAGCACTGGATGGGTATTTATTATCATTGAATTCAAAAAGACATTTTTCTTGACTCGCACAATTAGGTATATGTGGAAAATCAATTTTATCTAAAATATCTGACTCAATTGAGAACAGAGATTGCTGTTTTTGTAATCTCCTAATGGGCTCCTCAAGTAATTTTTCACTCTTTTCCATCCACTCGTACGCAGAGACATCTTTTCAAGAAGAACCTTTTCAAATGCGTTATAGGTTAAAGCCCCCAAATCAGCGATTCTCTGAGCGGCATTGTGCAATCGGATATCGTTCTGCATAAAGCGCTGCTGCAGCAGTAGCACTACCTCCACATTCACCATAAATGTAGTGCATATGCGCATATTCTCGAGGAGTATAGCGTGTGTACGGCATGACAAAGAAATAAATACCACTGAATGAACAAGCGGAATAATTTCAAAAAACTACGTCAGAAGTCACAAGTTGTTCAAACAATATGTGACAGCCACCTACTAGGTTTTTTCAATTCTATTTACAGAAGATCCGTTCATGCATAATGCTGTATTTTAATCTTTCATCAGGAAACTATTGCCTCTACGGACACAACACAGAAGTTAGAAAAGTTTTTAATTATCGACAAGGATTCACCTCCTAAAAAATTTTGCACTTATATGGTTACACCCTGTATATTTGTCAGTCTCTGAAATTTCGTTGGAATCTGGATGTTGGACAATTGCGACATTTATCACAAGAATTTGTAATAATCGGTGACATGTCGGATAATCGACATTTCATTTCGATAATTTTATTTTAATTACATGAAAAGTTAGTTTTATTGACATACTATTTAATGCTACTAAGCAGTTTATTCTTCATTATTAATAATCATTTCCACATTTTATCTTGATAAAATCGAAATAAAATAATTTTTGGGCGTAAGTATAAAAGTTGATGGAAGGCTAGCATAAAACCACGCCTAATTCAATGACAATCACTTCCTCCAAAAATAATTAGAGTTTGTTTTATACCATGGTAGAGTCTGGACAAAATGAGCATTCTTTTGAAATGAATGTCCACTTCCAATTGATTGTGTTTCTTTCAGACAATAATGTCAAAATTAAAAAAAAAAAATTGATGAAACTCTAATCTGGCATTTTACACTCATTTCTTGAAATTTTTTTTCACTTTCTGAAAAACTGTTACTGTACGTAAAGTATCACTCATCAGCAATCTTCAGCAGCAAAGATATTTGAATTTGTCTCAATTTGTATACATGGCACTCAAAAATCCAAGGTGAGGTAGCGATTTTCCAGAAATTCTTAAAATGCCCATTATCTCGAAAACGGTGATATTTTTTCTGAGGTGAAATTCCGATATTCTGAACAGTCATGACTTGGTCTATCACCAGTTTCAATATTGTACAAGGTTTACCGGACACCCTGTATATTTTAGAAATAATCTTAGGCTGAAATCACCTAATCCGTGTGTCACAAAGGGACGTGTGAAGGTACCTATAATAGTTCATTTTCAGTCTTTATCTACCATCGTCACATTCTAGATATGGAATAAATTCACTTTACTGTGAGTAGGTGTAAAAATTCAAGGTTGACATTCATTTCAACTTCCTTCTACTAAGATAACATCAAACAGGCTGTGCTTCAGGGCTTCACAGTATGCAGCGTAACTCAGAAACACTCAATATCTTGTAAAGTGGGCGAAAAATCGTCAATCCAGGCCAAATACCAAACGCATTGTTGTAACCATACTTTTCGGTTGTCGAACCTTCTGAAGATCGGAGATGGGAATTTCAGATCTATAAACAACGCAGTGATGCAATCAACTAGCTTGTGAAACGTGTAATAGAATACAGAAATTAGAATGGGTTATTACGTAATCGGAACTGGTGTGGTTCACTGAATGCCAAAAACGTCAAACGGGAGGATTATTAAAAGTTGTCCCAAAAAAACTATCAAGATTCTCAAATTGATTCCTCATTGAAATGAACCTTCTCAATCTTATTTCCATAAGTTCTTTTGAATGTAATAATAATAATAATAATAATATTTATTGATCCTTTAGACATTCCTTAGAACGTGTGGATAAGTCGAGAATTACAAAATGTCACATATATATATAAACATACATATACATATACACACATACACGAATGCAGACATATATTGTTAAAAATAGTTCAGTCATATATTCATTAATATTGTAGTAGGCCTAGCTTTTCAGTATGCTCGTTACAGTGTTTGTGAGTGATTTTATATATAAGTACAGGCATTTACTGTTTAAAAATGTTCAGTCAGATATTCATTAATATTGTAGTAAGCCTTGCTTTTCAATATGTTAGCTACAGTATTTTTGAATAGTTTTATAGATGATATACTCTTTATATGGTCTGGTAAATGGTTAAATAATTTAATACCCATATATCTAAAGCTGTGTTCGTATTTGGAACTCTTGTGGTTAGGGACACACAATATATTATTTTGTCTTGTATTATATGTATGATAGGAAGCGGTCGTATTGAATGAGGATAAGTTTTCTTTTGTATATATCAAACAGTAATAAATGTATATACAGGGAAAGGTCATTATTTTATTGTCTATGAATACTTGTTTGCATGGAGAACCCCAATTGCAATTAAAGATCTTTCGGACTATTTTCTTCTGTGTAATCAATATTTTATTGTTATTTGTCGAATTTCTCCAAATTATAACATTATAGCATAAGTGTGTAAAAACAAGGCTATAGTATATATTTATTAAAACTGATTGTAGTAACGAATATTTGATTCTGGATATTGCAAAAAATGATTTATTAAGTTTTTTGTTTACCATCTCTACATGTTCTGTCCATTTTAGAGAATTATCAACTTCTAATCCCAGAAATCTAGTTGTAAGGCTAGTGTTAACTGAAATGTTATCATAGCTCAGTATAAGATGTTCTGTATCTGGATTACGATTATTGAAATATAAACATACTGTTTTAGCTATATTAACTATTAAACCATTGGTTCTACACCATGAAACGTATTTTGCCAATATTTCATTCAAAGAACATGTGTTCTGTGCTGAGACAGCCAATGACGTATCGTCTGCATATATAGTTAGAACGTGACTCCTGAGTGTTTCAGGCAAGTCATTGATAAAGAGTAAAAAAATTCTATGTAAACTGGCCATAGTCTACTTCATTTAAAGGGCTCGTACATTTCAGCTTTTTCACTGCAAGTCTATTGCCAGAAAAACTCTAATGGTGGATTTATGCAGAAGCCATAAGTCATCAATTTTAAGTCATAAGAAAGAATATTCGTCAATGATTGGTTGGAATAAACGGTTCCACCAATCATTGACGAATCAAATCAAATCAAATCAAATCACTTTATTTCTTGAGACAATATACATTGTATAAGAAAGGGTCAGATGGTTGTGGATGCTTCCGCATGATAATGCGGTTGTTAATCAAATGAATCAACATAAAAAAAAAATAAGAATATAACAAGACACACTTAATATTATATGACGTCCTAAACACGTGTAAAGAAGAAATGTATACACACAAACACACATATAACATATGCATATATATATATATATATATATATATATATATATATATATATATATATATACAAAAACATATCTATATATACCTACATCAATTCTGAAATAAAATGAAATAATGCTATCTTTATGACTGACTGGTACATATGGGGAACACAGATGTATAATAAATAAAATGAGGAATTAAAAGTATTCATTTAAAGAGTAGAGACATTTCTCAACCAAATATTCTTTCAGCTGTTTCTTGAATTTGTTCTCATGTTTCAACCTTTTAATGGAGATGGGTAGATTATTGAAGATCTTTGCTCCAATTCTAGTTGGAGCTTTATAACATATTTTACCTTTAGATAGTGGTATATGTAAATCATCCTTACGACGGGTGTTGTATGCGTGGAAGTCGGTATTAATGGAGAACAAGTCCCTGTTTTTGAACACAAAAACACAAACTTCAAAAATGTAGAGACCTGTACAGGTCAGAATATCAAATGTTTTGAAAATTTCTCGACATGAATAGTCTCTTTTCACACCAGCAATACACCTAATAATTTTTTTTTGGGAAATGAAGACATTATTCGACAATGTAGAGTCACCCCATAGGCAAATACCATACCTCAGTCGACTTTCCACTTGTGCATAATACACATTCAACAATTGTTTTTCTGTCAAAACGAGTTTGAGATTCCTGAACATATAATGAAGAGATGAAAATTTGGAAATCAAGAACTTGCAATGTTCTTTCCAATCTAGATGCGAATCTACGAATATTCCTAAAAATTTACAACTGTTATTTATTGACAAAGGTGTATTATTTGAAATTATATCTATATCCACGAGTTCTCTTTGATAGGTATGAAATTTTATAAGATTAGTTTTGTCTGCATTAAAATATAGAGAGATTTGGTTGAACCAGGCAACCAATTGAGAGAGAGTGGTTTCACAGATTTCTTTTAGTTTCACTTGGTTTTTGTGAGATATAAGTAAGGAAGTGTCATCTGCATAAATTGTCATCTTAATATTAGGAAATGAATTCGTAATTTCATTAGTATATAATATAAATAGAACAGGGCCCAAGACAGAGCCTTGGGGAACCCCTATATTGATATCAGTATTGCTAGATGCAACATTCCGCATTATATTATTTTCACTATATTTCAGACTCACATACTGAGAACGATATTTGAGAAACGATACTAGCCATTCCAAACAAACACCTCTAATTCCATAGTTGTACAGCTTAGATATCAAAATCTCGTGGTCCACACAGTCGAAAGCCCGACTAAGATCACAGAAAATGCCCATTGGGATCTCTCCCTTTTCTAAATAGTTAATCAGATTGTTATAGAATTCATAGATAGCACTCGTTGTAGATTTACCACATCGAAAACCATGTTGGCTGTTAGTCAAAATATTGTGTTCATTGAGAAAATTCATCAGCCTATCCAAATATCCATATTCAAACACTTTCGATAGACCACTAGATATCGTTATTGGTCTATAATTCTCCAAGTGATCTGGACTATTTTTTTTATAGATTGGAATAACTTTTCCTTTTTTTAGGGTTGTCGGAAATTTCCCCGTTTCGAAAGAGAGATTCAATAAAAATGTCAAAGGATCAATTATAACATTCAAGACTTTTTTCAATACAAAACTGGGTATTTCATCTGGACCTGCGGAGGTTTTATTTTTGATTTTATTATTCAACAAAACTAACAGTTCGTTAGGCGAGAATGGTCTCAGAAATAAGGAAGATGAAAGAATTTCTTGCGTATTATTCAGTATAGTATTTGGTTGGGTTATCTTTTCTTTAAGTTTTAGTGGGGCACTTTAAAAAAAAAAAAAAAAAAAATCGTTGAACAGACCTGATACAACTACTGGGTCGTCCACTTTTACATCATTATGAAGCACGCTGATATTTTTGTGCCCTATTTTATTTTTATTGTTCATTTCGGATATTACTTTCCAGGCAGTTTTACCAGGATCATCAGAGTTACGGATGGTATTTTGATAATATTGTTTCTTTTTGGATTCTAAAAGTAAAGAGTGTCGTTTTTTCGATTTTCTATAAAAATCAGCCAGCACCGGGTATTTATTTTTCAGTAGAAAAAGATCTTTGAGCTTGTTGCTAGAAATTTTGACATCTTTGTCCACCCATTTTTTAACATTTGGTCTACTACACACCCGTCGTGAAGGATAACACGTATCAAAATAAAAAAAGAATGTTCGCACAAAAAAATCAAAAGCTAAATCAATATCATTCATTTCCAAAAGTTCAGTCCACATTTCATTTCTGAGCGCAGTTTCGAACATCTTGTGAGATTCATCATTATAGATTCTTGTATGGTGAAAAAAAGAGTTACCTTGAGTGATTTGAGTGGCTTCCGCAATTTCATAGAAAATATATTTGTGGTCAGAAATATTATTATCTAAAACAGCAGCAATTCCTTCGTTATGGAAGTTGATGAATATGTTATCTATGGTGGAAAGGCTGCTATTTTGAACCCGAGTGGGCCAATTAACTTTGTGTAAAAGGTTGAAACATGACAACACATTGTTTAATTTAATAAAATCTTTTGATTTGCTGTAGGCGTCACAATTAAAATCTCCTACTAGTATCAATCGAGTATTTGGTTTGAATGTGGACTCCAATATTTCTGTGATTACGTCACAAAAAATGTCGAGGTCTCCGCTGGGTGATCTATAACAGTTTATTAAAGTATATTTTTGATTATTGTTTTTCCAGGAAATGCCACATACTTCAATGTCTTTTTCTTTACAGTAATGAGCTAGATTTAAACCTTCAAATGTAACAGAATCTCTAACCCAAATGCCAACACCACCTTTTTGATGGTCTGTCCTACAGAATGAACTTGCTAAAGTGAAGCCCTGTATATATATGCTGTTTACAGAATCTGGTCTTTCATGTATCTCAGTCAAACATAAAAAGTTCAATTTGTTGTAATCAAAGGTGTCACAATGTAGTTCATTTATTTTGTAAGAATTTATACTAGCAATGTTGAGAACTAAAAGATTTGGTGAAAAGATATTGCTGTCTATGGATTGGTTGAGTCCTTTCTCACATACTCGAAAAAACGTTGAACACATGCCCCGAAGGGCCATATATTAGGATTCATAGCCCTTCTGAAGTTGTGTTCAAAAATAGTGATTTTGAATGAATTGTAGATAGTGGGGTGTTTGGGAGTAATGCTTTCACATTTCACCTCCGGAAAGTGAGTTTTCAATAATTCCGTCAGATCGCCAGGCGTGGTCTGAGGATCAATCCTATAAACGTGTAAATTTGTCTGTTTTGGGACACCTTTCACACGAGCATCTCCATTATTACTTCCGACTACCATTTGCCGTCTTCGTTTTCTTCCGATAGCTTCTTTCCACTGATCTGCCGTGGCGGTGCTAGATGATCCCGACGCTGTTGGTTTCTCATTTTTATCCGAGTTAATATCAATATATTTATTTAATTTCAACGTATGCTCTACATTGTTCATCTCCTCACGCACTTGTTGATGACTAATAACTGTTTGTTTACTATTTACATTCGGGTCTGTATTCTTTTTGTTAGTGGGAATACTTTTTTTGGACACTGTACTATCGCTGATGTTTTTTGGATCGCCTCTCGAGTTTATCGTAGAAGGTTTTTGCGTTGAGAGGTGTGTGTCTGTATTGACCACTTTTAAAAGATTTATATGATCGTTTAGAATTTTAATTCTTTCACGTAATTCACGAATTACAACGTCCTTCTGATTTATAATATATTTAAATAAATTAAAATCTACCTTTTCGTAGTCTTGGTTGTCCATTGCATCGAAGAAATGATCCAAATCACAGACATCGGTATTCACACAGCAGTTAATCACATTGTTGCTGATAATTTTCACGTTTTTTTGTTTTGCACAACTTGGGTGATACACATTGTCACAATTCTCACATTTTAAAATTTGTTTTGCAATAGAATGTTTGCATTTATTACAGTTATTGAGCTGAGCGTACGACTGTACGTTTGACTTGCTCGCCATCTTTCTTATGACTTAAAACTTATGACTTATGACTGCTGCATAAATCCACCATAAATCGTGCATTGTCGTAACTTTTTCAGCTTGTTTTGAAATTTGTAATGTTAAATTTTGAAAATTATGAGATTCTTATTTCTTATTTTAACAAAATGTGGTGAATACTGACGCTGTCGTATATCAGAGGAGAACAACAAATCTAAAAAGAGAAGTTGTTGGAAACCATGGCTTATTTAATACAGAATTATGTGATTGAATATTACTAAGAAGTTCAAATAATGTGATAATATGCGAGCTTATAAAAATTTCCTCAGAATAGACGAAGTAATATTCAATAAATTACTGCTTCTGTTTTGCTAAAAATTCAATAAATAAATCCAAATTGCGCGGAGTTGATCTTGAATTATAGAACTGTTCCTATAATTTTGTCAGCCTTTTTGGTGCAGTCAGAAGTTTGAAAAGCATGTGCAGTGGTCACGAGAAAAAGGCTAGTTTTAATTGGTGTTTTTGTTTTCTGGCATTGCACTTTATTTTGAGCTCAACGCACAATTTTTCATTTCGCAAAGTTTTGAACTGCATGAACATGATGTGCTTATTTGTTAATTTTTACCACAAAATATTGTCGCCAGACATGTTTCCTATTCTCTGTGGACCTTAAAAATAAAATTTCCAAAAAGATTAATCAAGTAAAAAGAACTCTTATTTGTAATTTGGAAAATGAACCGGTATTTTTCCGATATCTTGAATTTCAACGTCACTATCAAAATTCTATATTTTTATTTAATTTATTCGGGAAATTTCAACTTTTTCAAATTTTTTTTAACAAATTCGATTTCAAAATTTCCTTGAAATTTCAAGTTTTCTACAAAATGTCTACCACAATTCGAAATTTGACCTATTTCTCGAATTTCTAGTTTTTCAATACCTACAGTCGTATTTGCATTTCAAAATTACATGGATAAAAAGGAGTAATCAATTTACAGCATGTAGATTTATAATCTTCTCCAGAACTCACATCTGCACTATTTATTCTAACCTCACTGCATACATACATACATGTGAAACTTCGAAAATTACTCGACTGCCCGATGTTTTTCACAATTTTTCCAGATTTTTCCAATTTTCTTTTCATGGGTCTTTGAGATTTTTTTTCCGAGAATGACGGGGATCCGAACTACCGGACTGACATTTTTTTGCCATAGGTAATTTTCCACTTCCGATACCGTCGGAAATTTTTCCGAATTCCTACGAGTTCTTCAAATCATTGGTCCAGTATTTTTAAGAGAAAACCTAAATTCTGAGAGAAACTTGCTTCTACTTCAAACTGATCTGATTGATTTATAAGACATATTATGCCATTAAACCACCTGCGCAGAAGAATGTATTTTCAAAGTGCAATGGGTACACGTCACGTAAAATACAATGAGGACGCTGAGTGAAATGCAATGGAGACGGCCTGCTCTCCCTCAAATTTTCCTGGGCGCTTCGCTTTCAGCTTTTTTTTTTAAGAACACCTTGAAAATTCAATGAGAGAATGTGCTGCCCAAGTGCCATCAGTTATGTTGAGGAATGTTTCAAGTGCAAATAATAATAATTAATAGCCGTACAGGCTATGCCTTTGGGTACACTCTTCGAGTGTTTATGAGGGAGTGTTGTTATTATTGTTATTATAAATGTATGGACGAACCATCCTGTGAATTGAAAGGACCGGAGGACACGGTGGGATATTATTTTGTTTATTACTGGTCATTTGATTCATTTTGTATACCTACAACATATTAGTTCGAAATGCTTAGGGATATTTCCCGCATATTTTGTGAAGTGTTTTTAATTACTCACCACATTTATGTTGGATGCCCTGTCAACAAAGAAATAGTATCAAGTTTCGCCTCTTTTTTTCAAGGTCGCTGATCTACTGAACCCCTCTATTATTGAGACTAGCCAGAGACAAAGATCAAATCAAAAAAACGCGCCACGATTTCGCTCTAGGCAACTCTAATGAAGTGAATTCGTTTATCTAGCGGTTTGGGTGTGGCTCGTGAGTCGCCGGCCAAATTCCATAAATCCCCGTTTAATTTCCAACGACCCTCCTCAAGGAAGTGGAAAGTAGGCGCGCGTATTTAAGGGAAAGACGTTAATTTTAGCGCGTGAAATCACAAACCGAATCAACCCGGTCCAGCCACCCCTAACGCCGTCGCACGTGCTCTCCAACTGCTTGCACCCTTCACCCTCTCGTGCGTTGCATTTCATATGTGTATTTCCATATAAAATACCTGCACATAAATTTGAATAATTCGAGTGAAGTTGAAACCGGGAAAATATGCCTCGAATTGGCCGTCATATGCCGAAAACGATACTTTTTTGTATTAGCGATTGTGCGAAGGGGTTGGTAGTATTGTTACCTGCCAATGTATTTATGTAAATAAAAGGATTGCAGCAGGGCGAGATCCTCCTTCGCTAAAGGCGTTTAGGCTATTGATAGATCACTCATGTCAAGAATAAATTTCATTCGATTAACATTTGGCATGCATGTGCTCGTGTACCTATTTACTATAAAAAGAAGAAGAGTTGGCATGGAACTTGGATGGAAATCAGAGTTACTTGGTCATCGATTTTGTCGGGCAACTTGTTTCGTCATTGGAGGGAAATTAAGGTGGCTATCCTGAAATTGGAGGGGAGGCGCCAAATTTGAATTACACTAAAATATCCCATTTTGTTGGATTGAATTCTAATCCAATCGGTGGGAGTAATTTGAAAAACGTACGAGTGATTAATACATATTTGTTATTAATATATCCCCTAGTTCGCACAAGTATCTCGAAGATTTTTGAGAGTTTCAAAGTTAAAATAACAAATTTTTAACACTTTCAATATCAAATCATCAAATCAAACATGCTTTGTTATCGAAGAACATAATTCTTATTGATAAAGCCGGTATAAATATAAAAATATATGTAACAAAAAGTTACTTGTGACATCTATAGTCACTCGTTTCTGACGAGTGGATTACCACGAAACAGCTGTCAAAGGTTGGAACTCTCGGAATCAAATCGAAAAATACTTTATTTTCACTTAAAAATATATGAATATATAAGTAAAAGTAAAACAAAAAGTTGCATAAGCAGTTACGGTCACAATTAAATTGATAAAATTAGTCACACAATAAAAACATATATATATATATATGGATATATATATATATATATATATATATATATATATATATATATATATATATATATATATGGATCAGGCGGTGTCCAGCTGTCTGTCTCTGAGAGCTCTTGCAAAGTTGTTCCTTCAAAGTAAGGATCTTTGCACATATGTCTGACAGATATAATTCAATATCAGTCGAGGTATTAGCCAGAGAAGTAGTTGTTTTCTGTCGGACATATGCCATACAATCTATACAAAGGTATAGTGAATTCCCATAGGATTGTTTTCGACTGTTTCACAGTCACTGGAACATTTATTGCTCCTTGAAACAAGTATTCAGCATATACCATTTCGTATCCGAAATGTCCTTCTGGAGCGCTCTCTAATCTGTTGCCGTGGTGGATCCTGTAAGCGATTGCAGTGTTCATCCCGGCGAACGATGACGGGCACCGGGCCCCCGCGTGTATACAACCGTGATAACCTGGACTGCACTGATGAGGGACCACATCCCGAAACCGGTCTGCAGTTGGTTCCTTGTTTGGATCAGGCGGTGTCCTGCTGTCTGTCTCTGAGAGCTCTTGCAAAGTTGTTCCTTCAAAGTAAGGATCTTTGCACATATGTCTGACAGATATAATTCAATATCTGTCGAGGTATTAGCCAGAGAAGTAGTTGTTTTCTGTCGGACATATGCCATACAATCTATACAAAGGTATAGTGAGTTCCTAAAGGATTGTTTTCGACTGTTTTACAGTCACTGGAACATTTATTGCTCCTTGAAACAAGTATTCAGCATATATATATATATATATATATATATATATATATATATATATATATATATATATATATATAGCCCTCAAAATGTTCTGCAACCGTAGACACGTGTTTCGAGCTTAAGCTCGAAACACGTGTCTACGGTTGCAGAACATTTTGAGGGTAATACCCAATAACTTTTCTACTTATATTTTCATATATTGCCGCTAAATCCATCCTCATTTATATATATATATATATATATAAAAGTGAAAATAGAGTATTTTTTGTTTTAATTCCGAGAGTTCTAACCTTTGACAGCTGTTTCGTGGTAACCCTCTCATCAGAAAGGATTTACGGAGATCTCGAAATCAAAACGAATCCACTCAAGAATTAGTACCGTGAAGACAAGACAGATAAATTCGACTTTTTTATAGAATTAATCTAGAAATTTCGAGTTTAAAGTCGAAATTTCGAGAAAAAAGTCGACATTGAAGTTGAAATGATGAAAAAAACCTTTGTGGCACTCCTACGCTTTCTTAGATTTCGAGTGGATGAAAATCCGCCCTTAGGCAGATGATTATTTTTTATTTATATGAGCCACGGGCTTTAGTAACTTTAGTAATTCGCAAATATAACCAAAGTTAACAATTTCAGGATAGCCACCTTAATTTCCCTCCAATGACGTAGTCTTTCACTTTCTTCAGTCGTCCCCTTGTCATTTGGACTAACTTATTTCATAACCCCTTCCTATCATAAGAACCCTGGAAGGAAATATCGAAATTTCAATGGGTAAAATGAAAATATAGGTAACGGAAAATATAGGTACTAGGATACAAAAATCCATGATCATTCATATTAATGAATCATATAATACACGAAAAAATTAATTAATAGAATTTTCTAGGCTCCTATTATTGATACTTACATGTGAACGAAGCATGTCCAGTACAGATTTTAATTATTTCTATTCCGTAATTTTTATCTTTGGTTGTAAGTACCTAAATATCTTAAATTGCAAATATTTCATTCCTGAGTGAAAGTATAAATTCTGTTGCCACTCAGATATAAATGATATATGAGACTGACAACTTCAGTATTGAATATGTAGGTATATCTGTTGGTAACATTAACATATTATTCAATTTAGAATACACCACAACGTTAACTTGACTAGCAGTCACAATAAAAAATTTCGTTAATCTAGCCATCAGTGCATGTTATCAACCTTACTTTCCGTGTCGTGAACATTTTGTCACAAGGCAAATTTTGTAGAGTTGTACAATTTTTCATTTTTCAATCGAGTTAAACAAAATTTTCTATCGGAAAATGTGTCAAAAGTGTTGTGATGTGAATGGACCAACTGATAAGAAGTGTATAATCGAGGTGAGTTCCATTATTCCATTCCAATTTTCACTGTGAAATTGCAGACACGTACCCACGCGTCTTTTTAACGTTTTCTGTTATGCTTTGACTATTCACTGACTAGATTCCATTTATTAGTGTGGTCTTCCTTTGTGTATTTCTATAGATTATCATATCAGAAATCTTTGACCTTGTGTGCAAACGGTTCACGGTTAGGACTTCCGAATTTTCTGGAGCGCGAATTTTATTTATTCACCCAGCAAACTATTAAAGAAGAATGAAATATCTTACATTCGACAAAAAAGTAGTCACTGATATTTGTTTTGATAGTACCTACTTAGGTACTGTTAACATATAATATTTTATCTTGTGGTAGTGGTACCAAAGACCCAACGAAAATGACGTTTCAGCGCGGCAACTTGCCGAAAAGTTGCCCAGTGAAGTGACAAAACTGTTTGGTTATGTTCAATATAGGACAAATATCTATTTTTGTGGGGAAAACATATTTTGCTAACCGGAATATAATATTTCGTTGATTTAAGACTTGAACTGCGAATATGCAAATAATAATGCAAACAAGATATTTAAAGAGGAATACCCTTTCGCCACCATTTTCAAAATTTAAGTCCACTCCGGGGGTTTCCAGTGGAGATATTGCGATGAAACACTAGATTATGAATTCGCAAAACGTATTTTTTGTGACACCATAGAAAAAATTTGGATCATCCCCCACATAAGGGTAGTTTATTCTTGTGATTTTTGAAAAACTTTTCTAACCTAGGGTTTCCAATGGAAACATTTCATTGAAACGGTAAATTATGATTGTCTTCACTGAAAACTCCCGGTCAGCAAAGTTCCTCGAAAAATTACAAAAGTAAACTACCCTTTTGTGGGGCCTGATCAGAATTTTTTCTATGGGGGCACAAAAACTATACTCTGTGCAATCATAATTTATTGTTTCATTGAAATATCTTTATTGGGAACCCTCAGCAAGCAAAGTTTAAAAAAAACATAAATTAACTTTTTTAATACTATAATAATGGTATTTTACTCTTGATCAAATTCCCATTTTTTGTTCTCCATAATATACCGTTTGGCAATTTAGAAATCTGATACCTCTAATGAAAGGTTTCTGCAATGTATCAACCTTTTTGAAGAAATACGTTTTCTGCAAATAAATAATGAAAATGTTACTCATACAGTGTCCTTCAAACAGTTTTCATTATACAGGGTGTTTATGTAGTACTTGTACAAACTTCAAAGGGTGAATAATTGGCTGATTTCAAGATAAAAGTTCGGTGGATTTAAAATTTTAATTTGAGTTAGTGCCTGAATTAATTTTTTTCGTGTTTCAAAATAGGGGTTGGGGTGAGGGGGAGGTTTTAGATTTTGTTTTATAAAAAATTACACAATTGCTTAGTAAAATCTAAACTAAAATACATTTCGGCCTTTAATCATGAACAGTCTATTCTGAGCAAGGGATGATTTCAACGCCCCCTAGCATCAAAACTATTCATTTTTGGGGTTCGTCACTCAATTAATTTCTATTCACAATAACTTGAACTGCATCATATTAAAAATTCAGAAAAATCCACCTGAATTTATTCGTTTTGTGCTCTTTGGGGGGAGGATGGATAATCATGATTTTTAAACATTCGACGATAAATTTAAACGCACTCAAGAAATATTTTTTTTTGCGTTTCGTAATAGGAGTTGGGGGGAAGAAGGGGGGGGGAAGAATTTTTTTTATAAAAAAGTACAATATTGTGCAACATTAGCAACAATGAAACAAGTGAAAATATTGTTAACGGATTAAAAAATAAATAGTCTAATCTGCGCAAGGGGTGATTTCAACGACCCCTAGCAGCAAAACTGTTCATTTGTTTGGGTTGGCGCAATGGTAACTGAGAATTACATGGACTACATCATACCAAAAATTCAAAAAAATCCAAGGGGACCCAAATTTCATAAGGAGTTTGCGGGGTCCTTTGCAAATTTCTGCAACGATGCAGGTAATGGGGTCGCATAGGTGCCAGATGAAGGTGCTCAAAACTTTACAAAAACTGAGTATGTTATAGGTATCGCTAAAGTAAACTACTTCTTTTCTACGAAGATGTATCGGGAAATGTTTCAGTCTCAAGATGCTGAAAACCCGATATTTTTTTAAAATTCAACACCCTTTATTTTGAGAACGAATCATTTTTCGATGAATCTTGATGAAAATAATTAATTCATTTTAGCGAGATATATCAAATACTCAGTTTTTGTAATGTTCTGCATCGATGCAGAAATTTGCAAATTTCTCATAAAGGCTGCCCCGTGCGATACGAGCGAGTATACCTTTTTTCCTTAGAAAAGGTGTAGAAATAAGATTCAAATTTAAGAACCCCAAAAGTGTACTGTCAAAAAAGTAAGGGCAAATTAAAATAAATAATGAAAGCGTATGAAGCGCCCTCTAAGTGCTACATAAAAATGTATACCAAATTTCGATAACTCACCTCAAAAAAACACCGTTCACAAAATTTGGAGCGAAAAAAATATTATTTGCGAAAGTTATTCAAAATTATTGAAAATGAAATTTCAACTTCAACACCACATGTACATATGAACTTTTTATCTTAAAATTTGTCAAAGATTTACCCTTCAAAGTTTGTACAAGTACTTTATAAACACCCTGTATAGGAAAAACTTTTAATATTATTTCTTTTTGAAATTCGACTTGGGAGATAAGTTGTGTCTTGACAATTATGAAAAATTTCCTACAAGGATGTGGTCAGGTGAGTGCCGATACTTGTCGAAAGTAATATTTTTCAAAATAACCGTTGAAAATAGGCTTATTTATTCGAATTTCATAAAAATTTAAAAGAAAAATTTGTTTCTATTCCATTTTGCCATTTTTTTTATATTTACGAATTTCTGTAATATTACTTTGACAAAACTATTTTATACTAGTAGCTCTAATTTGCTACTAATTTTTAATTACGAATTTTCAAGAAAAATATGTTTTTAGTTTTTCCCTAAGCTTTTCCCGATGATATCTCGGCCAGTTGGTTTTTCTCGGGTTCCGATTCATTTTTGGTCGGTTTCTCCTTTCTTTTAAATAGATCATGAATTTTTGTTTTTTTATTTCCTGATTCTTGGAAGCTGAGAATCCAAAAAATGTTCGATTGTTGCTGAACTTCCCTAGCAAAAAACTGTTCATAACTCCCATATTATTTTCAAGAGATGAGTGATATTTTTTTTATTGTCGAGGTCGTATCGATACCCTTTGTATAAAAAATCTGATGCGGCAGGCGTCTCTCGTTTCACCCGTACCACCAAATGAATGCTTTAATTCGGACAATGGGTACTTACTTTTATCCCTTCGCCTGCCCGTATGCTATCGACACGCATGTAGGTGGGTAAATAGAAAATACCAGGTGTATGTATTCACCATTCATATCTCCATCGCCAATAATGGGGTATATTGTCGTTAATTTGGAAGTTATCGATGATGTATGACTTGAAGGTTGACTATAATATAAGCGGTACATGCGTATGTACATACAATGTGTCTGTGTCGGTGCCATCCTATTCAATTCAGCAATGAGATGAGCGAATTATCTTCATAAGAAAGATTGATTAGAGGTACTGACAAGATCTCCATGATACCTGAGTACTTACTATTATATATTAAGTCTAGTACACACTGAGAAAATTTGTTCTGAAACCTTATTTGGTGGCAATCTTTCGAATCAATCTTTTGCAAACTAGGAATACTGCTAGTAATAATGTTTTAAAAATACGAAGGTGCAGAAGGGCCACGAGCAATTTTTTTTTGAAATCCCGACTTTAATCTCGGACCCCCGACTTTAATCTCGGACCCCCGACTTAAAACTCGGGGGTCCGACTTTAATCTCGGAATCCCGACTTTATTCTCGGACCCTCGACTTTAATCTCAGACCCCCGACTTTAATTTCGGGGGTACGACTTTAATCTCGGACCCTCGACTTTAATCTCAGACCCCCGACTTTAATCTTGGGGGTCCGACTTTAATCTCGGACCCCCGACTTTAATCGGGGGTTCGACTTTAATCTCGGGGGTCCTTGGTCTGGGACCCTCAACTTTAATCTAGGGATTCGACGCAGTGCTCTCAGATTCTAGAATTTTTACCAAGGAATCTCTTCATAAAGCTTTAGACACAAAATGCAACGTTTTTTTCTCTTTCACTATTGGTTGAAAGGAGAAGGTATCTTGATTTAATTGAAAAAATGAACAGGATGTTCATAAAATCAGATGTGGAATCATCTGCCACTGAAAGACATATACCAGTCGCTAATTTCCATCGTTCAAGATAACCTCTTGAAAGGTATTCATGTTGAAAAGGAAAACATTCTCAATTGAAAATTGAAACAAACACGACTCCTCTTGAAAGAACTAAAGAACTTTCGATAAAAATTAAGCTATTTTTATGTGTAATGTCTGAAAAAAAACAACTACTTCCCTAGCTAAAGCCACGATTTTTATGATATATGTATTATTTATAAAATTCACTATTTTAAATTGTCAATTTTAAATGTGAACTAACTATATGTAATATGTGACGTGTTTTATATCACTATCATTGTGGTCTTTGGAAATCAATAAATTTTACTTTACTTTACATTGAACTACATCTGATAGATATTGTATTATAATAATAACAGCCGCCCTCTACCCGTACAGGCTATGCCTTCGGGTACACACTCATCGAGTGTTTATGAGGAAGTATTATTATTATAACTTGAGAATAAATTTTATTTAAATAGAATTTTTGTTATATCTAACAGAAAACTACTACTTCCCTAGCTAAGGCCACGCTGGACGTTGAACTACATCTGATAGATATTGCGAAAAGAACATCTTGTAAATTTTCACTTTCAGGTTTCAGATCTATCAGATGTAGTTCAATGTCCAGCGTGGCTTTTGCCGGGGAAGTAGTTATTTTCTGTTAGATATAAAAATAGGCTTAATTTTTATCGTAGGTTTTATATATTTCCAGAGGAGTAATTTTGTTTCAATTTTCATCATTGCATGGGACAAATAATGTTGAATTTGGTGTATATAATTAATATATAATAATAATAATAATAATAATAATATTTACTCACATACATACATCAATTCATTTACAAACCATAGTACTTAGGTATGTATTTTTAGACATTCATGCGCATGCCTGAAACAAAGAGATTTCTTGCGAATAAATTCAAGTGACCCACAAAGGAAATCCTGTGCGTGGGTATCATTAAATAATCTACAATTATTATCTCGGTGATCTCATCCCTACCTATAGTATTTTTATACAAACTTCAGATATATTTTCACAGTAGCAAATATGTGAAACAATTTATCTAATGCATTTAATTTATAAAACTAGAAATAAAAAAATTTACAATTCTTCATGTACCATAACTTTTGATAATTATTGTGGTGAGGGAAATAGTGGTGGAAATGTTCAATTGTTTTTCAGGTCTACGAGTTTTAGAATCTCTTGACGGGATTTATTTAGTAACCATATTTTGAGCTTGGCTTTGAACATCATGAGGAAGTTTAGTTGTTGCTTATGAAGAATTTGGGATTTCACTATATATTTTTGGTGCAAGATATAGGTGGCTTCTTTGTCCTATTGTTTTCAACATTCGAGGTATGACAACAGACTGGTTCCTATACCTAGTTCGATACCTATGTTCTACCATTACCGACTTTGCAAAATTTTTACGCTGATACATAGCAAGAGATAGAACAAAAATTTGTCTAATGTCAAGCACTTTTGCTTCTTTGTACAGGTCATCGCTGGGGTATCTATAATTTTTTCAAATAAGGATGGATTTAGCGAGGGGCATTATATAAAAATATAAGTAGAAAAGTTATTGGTTATAACCCTCAAAATGTTGTGCAACAGATTGTCACGCTGGTAACTATAGCTGCCTCCGTGGCGACGTTAGTTGTTGCCTTGTGAGTACAAGGTCTTCTAACCGATGCCACAAATGTGTGGTTGGCTTCCTGTTGTTGACTTCCTTTGTTTCTATTTTTACATCCAAGTGTTGTACATCTTCGCACTTGATTTTACCGTACTGATGAGAGCTTAAGCTCGAAACACGTGTCTAAGGCTGCACAACATTTTGAGGGTTATACCCAATAACTTTTCTACTTATAATTTTTTCCCAATATTATCTTTAGGATCCATTTCTGCATTGTTTCCAGATGTTTCAGATAAATGTTCGTTACACCGCTCCAAGCAATTATTCCATATAAAAAGTGTGTTTGTATTAATGCGAAATACATAATTTTCAAATGTTTAATTTCGAGAAACTTTTTCATATATTTGAATTTGCTCAGGTAGTACCTCAATTTTTTTTATGACATTTTCTAAGTAAATGTTCCATTTTAGATTGGGATCGAGATATATTCCTAAAAATTTTACTGATGTACTTGATGCGATTGTTAGTGTTTCTTTATTATATTGGATGTCAATCGATGTGTATTCAGGTAAGTTCGAATTATAACTAGTGAATGGAAGGTAAATTGTTTTCTTAAGGTTAATGGCGAGTAGTTTGCTGTTGAAGAAGTCTAATATAATGGGGAATGATCTTGTAATTTTTTCTTTCAGGTTAGCCCAGGAAACGTCTTTGAAAAAGATGACAGTATCGTCCGCAAAACTACTCATTTCCGCTTCCACAGGTTTGTAAATCACACTTGGGGGGCACTTTAACCTTACAAAAGTTTACTTCTATAGCGTTTCAATACATGTGACATTCATTCTTTGCTTCATTTCTAAACCATTTCACCATGTGTAAACTCATTATTGAAGGGCCCTGAAAATGAAATGATTAAAATTCGAAACGTCGCATCGGTAAGAAACTATTAGTCCCAACAAACTATCTGAACACATCAATGTACCTATTATCTTCCAGACTGAGATCCGTAGCCAGATATATACTGGGTGATTTAGAATGAGAACAACAAACTTCGTTTGCTGATTCTTTATATAAACATAATATGATATTTGTTGTTGTTTGTTCAAAATTTGTTCTTTCTGTCAACCGGCTGTACTCTTACGAACAACCCTCATAAGTCTCCAGGAAACTTGTGTGAGCTAGGATTGACCAGGCCCTTAAATTTTAACGTGTGATGCCCTTATGGTTGACAAGCGAACGTTCGACCATCACTACCACCATGAACAGATGTTTTGATTCGCTTTTCGGCTGAAATCCCGAGATTAAAGTCGGACCCCCGAGATTAAAGTCGGACCCCCGAGATTAATGTCGGAGGTCCGAGATTAAAGTCGGGATTCCAAAAAAAAATTGCTCGTGGCCCTTCTACGCCTTCGTAAAAACATGCATTAAGTTTGCAACCTTGAAAATGTTACGGAACCTTGTTTCTTCTCATTTGCTTCAGTTTTCCATTGTGATTTATTTAAACAGAATTACAAAAGTTTTACAAAGTGAATGCAAAAAATGTTTTTCACCGTGGTTGCAAATGAAGTGGATATGAAATTTTGCAACCTAGTACTGGTTGATAGGAACTGAATGAACTGATTCATTCCATTTCGGTGTTTTGTTATTGTTTAGGTGCATGAGGTGTATACTGAAGGTTTAATTTGTGCTTTAGTCAAAAAATTGTTTAAAACATTTCCGCTATGGATGACAAGTGTTTAGTTGAGGTGAAACTTTGGCAAGTGTAGACGTGCAGCTGTGTGATGGGAGACATTTGAATTTACTGAATCGGTTTTACTTACATTTTCCATAGAATATTTTCAAACTCAAATTTGCAACGTCACTTTACGCGAGCTCTTTAATGGAGTAGAAAATTGATACAAACTGAAAATGTTCTATTAAATTTGATGTAAAATGAAATTTGGTTGATTCAAATTTTGATTTAATGAATAACATGACATAACATTTCTATTATTAAAGCTGAAAATAGTTGGCCTAAAATAATTTTCTTGATTTATAAAAATTTTGAAAATAAAGAGTAAAAACACTGTGATGTACGAAAGGTACAAAGGTTGTTTTATCATTTCGACTTAAATGTCGAAATTCCAAAAAAAATCTCTTAATATCCACAAATTAACGCAAACATATATTTTCCGATTGACGAAAGAGGTTGAAAATTAAAGCACTTATCAAGAACAATATTTTTTAGTTACTTTTTCGAATTTGCAGTACTTTTGGATTTTTTCAATTTTTTTTTCGATGAAAATCGTATTAAAGATGTAAACTGGTATTTTTCAACACTTCGAAAGTTTGCAACTTTTGCTATTTTGGTACAAATACGAAAATAAATATTTAATTTTTCTATCATTTCCGTATTGCAGGCGCTGTTGCAAATTATTGAAAACATTGTGAGGTCATCTACATTTGCAACTATTATTCAAAACTTTTGTAAACATTTCAATAGCTATATTAATAAAAAAAATTAATAACAAAATGTCTTTTCCGTTTGACGCAAGAGGCTGCAAATTGAAGCTTTTTTCAAGAACAATATTTTAGTTATTTTTTTCGAGTTTGCAGAACTGCCTGAAGTACATATAATTCTCATTGCCAAGTTCTTTGAAATAAAAAAGATGAAAACAATAATTATAATTATTAGGTACCTAAGGTATAATAAAAAAACAGGTACATAATGAGTGGTAAATATAAATAACATAATAAATATGATATATTCTATAACAAGTAAACAAAATAAAATTGGAATAATATTTTCACCTTGCTGGTCAACAACAAACATGTACAAATTAAAAATATAAAAAATATAAAATAATACCAGTACAATTTTTTTTAATTATCAGAAATGATAAAAAACAGGCACAAAATAAATAGTAAATAAAATAATAAATATAATACATTTGCGCACAAGTAAATAAAATAAAATTGAAACAACAATTTATTTTCCGATTGACGTAAAAAAAGAAGAAAACAATTACGAAACAATTTTAAAATATTTCTTAAATATAAATGAAATAAATTGGCGCACATAAATAAAATAAAATTGGAGCATTTATTTTCGGATTGACGTAACAGGTTGAAAATTCATTGATTCCGGGTTTTCAACATCTTCCGTTCAGATTCCACAGAAGTTTTGAAACTTTTGTCATTACAATAAAATTTTGGAAAAATCATGTCTATATCGACTAATCCATACGAATCTAGAAAATGAAGCACCCGGAGAAAAAACCTGGAAAAAAATATCCAAAAAAAAACCGCAATAAAAAGCCCCCGGAAAAAATACCCACGGAATAAAACTTCTGGAAAGAAACATAGGCAAAAAAAAACCCTACGAACATTTTGAGAATACATTATGTGACGAGTAATTTTTTAGTATGATCTAACCAGAACGAACTAACCTTAGGAAGACATTTTAGTGCATGGAAATTGATAACGTAGTTTTTTTCCTGTTTTTTTTCCTAGGGTTGTTTATTCCGGGTTTTTTTCGATAGGTTTTATTTCCGTGTTTTCCGTGTACTTTTAAGGTTTACCGGTCCATACTCTGTAAAGGAAATAATTATCTATCTGTCTATAGACAAATGTGTGAATGATTAAATTAACAAATAAATCAATATTTATAAATAATTGTCTTCATAAATTTTATATGAGAACTTTTACAAGCGAAATACTATAAGCAACCCCTCAGGTCTGTAGGAAGTAAACACATTTCATAAGTATAAACAAACCTTTCGTCGTGACTAAAAAGTCAGTTAATGATCATCATGACCGGGTTAACCCCTGTTTGTAACAAAGCAAAATTGACCTAAAACATTCTAAACCTGCAATTGTGGATACGAAAGGGGTCAAAATAGTGAAACACCCAGTTTTGAAATGTAATGAATGCCACCTCACAGTCCTCACAGATGTACCTGTATCGATAACGATTTTATTTTCGCACTGCGTACGATAGACATCGAGCGGAAGGGGGGTGTCGCGGTCGGTGAGTCACAAGCGGAGCGCATCTGCATCTGTCATTTCACCCTCGGTGCGCTCATTACAGTACCGGCAATGCACATGGCGGTCGGCGCAGCGCGGCGTTTAACCCCCGCGTATATACACGCGCCGTTGCCACATCGAAACATTTTCCCCTAATACCCAGATAAATCTTCAGTTGGCACATTTCGCTTGTGGATAAGTTTTGATATCGAATGTCAGATTGTGGAAGAATTATTTATCTTATCCGTGGTAATAATAAGCTTAATTCATTTGAATGGAATGGATAAATTTACACTAATCTTCTTGAATATAGAAAAACAGTAGTAACTGACTTGTTCCACGGATATATAAATAATTGGAGAATGGAGAACACAGTATAGTAGTAAAAATGAACACAGATGAAACCAAGCATAACAGTTATGACTAGGAAGGTGAACAAACTTTCAGTCTAACTCCACCAAAAATAGTTTTCATTGAAGATACCGTGTAGTCCGCAGACTAACATCAAGTAGGTACCATGTAGTCGGAAGACTTACATCAAGAAGACATGTTTCGAAGGATTGATCCTTGATCTTCAGCAAAATAGGGGTTGGTTACAAGTCGATCTGAAGAAACGCAAAAAAGGTTGAGAGTTGAGAATTATATTAAATTATGTGACCTACTATATGATGGAAAGTAACATTGAAACTGAAAAATTTATAAAATTATAAGGTCCTAATTACGATCTTATGGTCAGCATCTAGTCCGGGGACCACCTGTGTTAGGGACCATGGTTGGTCCACCCAAACAACATATTACAAAACTTTTATTTAAAATTTAAAAGAGGACCATACAACAAGTGTGTTTATATCTGACAACTAGGAAGTAACAGTAGGTTATGGAATTGACATCTGTCATATGGAACGTCGTGATTGAAGGTGGCAGAGAACAGAATGAAATGTCCCATGCTTCCATGGAACAAGAAAATATTTTACAAAGCATCGTCGATTGACAGCTCTGTCGAATAGTGAAAGAAATTTGTGATTTCATTGTGTAAAAAAAATCAACAAAAGAATGTAAGTGTTTCAATGAAATATTACGTTATGTGGTCTAGAAAAATAGTATCAAAATAGTGAAGAATTAAAAAGTTTGAAACTTTCAAACTGGATCTGTTTGCCTTTATCACAAACGTGAAAATTTTTTAAGTCAGAGTTGGAATCAAAATTATGTTTCTCAATTGTGATGTGACAGGAAAAAACTGAAATTTGAATTAATTTGTTCCTTTTCAGAGTTGGAGTCTATAATTCTGAGGTGTCGAGTCCCAAACTTGCGGCCTGTTTGGCCAATATAGCAAGCTTTACAATCAAGGTTAGAACAGTTCAATTTATAAAATCCAGACTTATCCAACATTGGGATTTTATCTATACAATTGACTTACAAATGTTTAAGCTTATTAGAAGTTTTAAATGAAATGGAAAAATTTGAAATATTGTTGGCATTGAGTTTGTTGAGCATGGTATTTTTAGTTTTAATGAAAGAGGACCAAAATAGGGCAAAGAAAAATATTTATTTAGTGAATTTGATTGAGTTAATCTTTAGTTTGAGAATTTATTAATATATCTGTAATATATCTACCGATTAGGAGGATTGGAAAATTATAATTGTAGGCAATTTGTTTAATTATATTGAGTTCTATTGAAAAGTTTGAATCGCCAACAGGTATCGTGAAAAGACGGTGAAAAAGTGAGCAAATGAGGATTTTATGGATGGTAGGATTGAAAAGGTATGATATTGTCAGTGGAGGTCGGTTTTCTATATATGGAGAATTCTAGGGTTTCAGATTTATGAATCATGAGGTCTGACTATGGTAATTTATTGTCTGTTCCAATTTCCATAGTAAACTGAATTCTTGGGTTGAAGGAATTGAGAAAGATTAAAAATTTATTAAGGTCATCTAAAGTGCCCTTGAAAAGTGCTATTATATTATATTATTATATTATAATATTTTTGAGAAGGTGTTTTGAAATGGTAGATTAAAAATTTGACATGAATACTTCTGCTAACTATGGACTGAGATTAGAGCCCTTGACTAAACCTGATTTTTGAACATAGAAGGAACTGTCGAATTGAAAAAAGTTCTGTTTAAGGACCAAATCAAGTGAAGAGCATGATCCCTAACACAGGTTGGACCCGCACTAGATGCGGACCATAAGGTCGTAATTAGGGCCATATAATTTTATTCATTTTTCTTTTTTAATATTAGTTTTCCACCATATGGTAGGTCACATGATTTAATGTAATTCTCAACTCTTTTGCAACCCTTTTTGCTTCTCTTTAGATCGACTTGTAATCAACCCCTACTTTGCTGGAGATGAAGGATCATCCTTCGAAACATGCCCTTTTGATATAAGTCTTCCGTTTACATGGTATCTACTTGATGTTAGTCTTCGGACCACATGGTATCTTCAATAAAGATAATTTTTGGTGGAGTTAGACTGAAAGTTTGTTCACCTTCCTAGTTTTATCTCACCTCCACTAAATGTGATGGATCGTCTTCGATGGATAACAGTTATGTATAAATAAAAATAGTAATAAATCAATAACGCAATCACACATACACATACCTGTACGCACATATCCATACTATAAAATCTTAATATCAGAATATATAATACAAAACAGATCTTAACGAAACTTGAGAGTTTCTTATAGTTACTTATCAAGGAGGACAAGGAGAAAATGTAGTATGAATCAGTATAAAATTATTTGGTCTCATTGATAAAAATAATTAAGGTCGTAAAGATAGGAAGCAATCATGAAGTAAAATACGGTAGTGATACCAACGATAAGGACTGTGGAAAACAGGGAAATATCAGACAAATTATTATGTAAATATATTCGGTCAAATTGGTTAAAATGTAAATTGTAACATGAAACAATGAATAGTTTTAAACTGAACTGATTAGGTACGTCGAGGGAAGATAAATCCATTAGAATTTTTCGAAGACGTCTCATAGTTTATGACAGCCTCATTATTATTTGGAAGATGGTAAAGATTCCAACTGTTCTCATATCAAGCGAAGTGGTCGTGGTGCTAGAGCGTTTGCCTTCCACCCTGGAGTCCCGGGTTCGATCCCACCGCCTGTCACGTAGCTGAAGTGGTTCGGAATCCACTTTTATATAAGCTGTAGGTTCTGGATTTCCCTTGCTCATACAAGCTCTGCAATCGAGGGGTTTTCTCCGAAAACAATTATTACAATTATTTTTACAAAATTTGTTTGGCAACAAATTGTTCTCGAAACATAACAGGATTTTTCTAGAAAAAAAAACTGCAGACAATTCGAATGGTTTGCGTTTGGAAGGTAACACAACTAAGTGCAAAAGTGGTAAAATGAGAGTTTTGAGTACTAGGTGAGAGAAAGGGGTCAGATGAGGTGGAAACTTGAAAGGTCTCGTTAACTTTGAAAAAAAATTGCTGATAAAATGGTCGTAGGGGTGAAATTTGGCAGCGCTGTTGAAGCCTGAACGGTACATGTTACGCTCGCTCTATTGTTTTAAATGGGCCTATTTACAGATGAGTTAACCCCAGTACAATTGACCCTAATCATGAACATTGAAATTGTCGACTTGCTTGAATTAATAACAGGCTGTCGTGTCGTTTTGTCTAACGGACCGGATCTGTACGGAACAAGTGAAATGAATTAGAAGAATAATTAACTTGTAAACTGCTAAAAAGCTTTCGCTTTGTTACGATCAGCTTGACTAATAACTTTGCTATAGCAAGCGTGATGATAGTTTTAATACAGGGAAGTTGAAGAAAATATAAAGTATATTCAAATTTGACAATGATGCAAGTCTTCAATGGGGGGTTAATATACAGTGTCGTCGTTAAAGTCGTTTTCATATGCAAAATTTATACAGGGCGGATTTCCAAAAATTTCAAATGGCATGTGGTGTTAAATTTCGCATTGTTGAAAAGATAATTAAATTTTCTTACCATATTATTATTTTTTTAATTTTCGTTAACATATATTTTCACAATTTCGAGCTCTTTACCTTTCGAGGTTTTCAACCCCAGCGCCATCTGCGAGTAATTGCAATGTATCTTGTCTCAAAAAGTTGTAGGTATCGGTAATACAGTGTGACCCACTTAAGACCGGAGCACCTTTATAAAATCTACATTATCCAACCGATAAGAATAGTTTTTTTTTCATTGGGTAGACATTCAAAAAGTCTACTAGGGCACCAAATTTCATGAATAAATTTCCACTTGCAGGGCCAACTAATCTGATTTTTTCAGGTCAAAGACCTAAAAAAATTACTAGCGATTTTTTTAGAAATATTTCAACTACACCACTGTATTGGCTATATTTTCGAAAGGTTTATATGTAGATTACGTTGGAATGCGCCAATCAATAAAAAAGTTATGATGGAATGAAATTTTAAAAATATACCGTTTAATCAATCCACCAATTCAATTTCAAAACTTTTATCAGAACTTTGACCATTGCAAATGAACCATTTGAAAATTTCGCCAATACAGTGGTGTAGAATTTTTCTAAAAAAATCGCTAGTAGTTTTTTTAGATTTTTGACTGCGAAAAATCAGATTAGTTGGCCCTCGAAATGGAAATTTATTCATGAAATTTGGTGCCCTAGTAGACCTTTTGAATGTTTACCCAATGAAAAAAAATCATTCCAATCGGTTGGAAAATGTAGATTTTATAAGGGTGCTCCGGTCTTAAGTGGATCACACTGTATAACTCAAAATATTTTTTGTCTCATTGTTACATATCAAACCGATCAAATTTATTGAGATAAGGTTCCGCACTTATTTGATATTGTGCAAATGGTAAAAAAAATATCAATGAAATCCGAAAAAATTTATAAGGTTGGAAAAAGAATTGAATTATTTTTTCAACATGTCACTTGAAACCCCATGCCATTTTTTGAATTGATGTTTTCTATCCCCACCACCCAAGTAGCAAAATCTGTTTCATAAGAGTTTTATAAACTGCCATACAACAAATCTAATAAAACTACAAATATCCTATAAGGCCCTTTACAGCTCTAATACAACATGTACAACCAAAAAAGGCCGAAATTATAAAATATTTTGGTCTTTTAACATATAGCTTACAACTAATGTAGTATATTCAAAGTCTAATTTATATTAAAAATAATTTATTTGACGAAATACAATGATTCAACAATTTCAACACAATACTCTAATTTATATCACAATCACTGGACTATTTATGTTCGACTTCTGCTTCACTGACTGACTAACTCTGCTGCGTGTTTTTTTTTTATATACACAGTTCATTCGCCGAACTCTCTTGATATTTCTGGTAAGCCTTAGGAACGTTCTTCGATTCGACCAGATTCTTCTCTGTGCATAGCGCCTCGCAAGTCATATAAATTAAGAGTAGCTGGTTGGTTGAATATGGAAAATAGACGAACGATGCACAGTGCTTGCCTCTACCACCAACTCATTTTAAGCAAAACTCCCTCATACCTCCACAGGAAAATTAGATTTCGCTCAGATATCCACAATTTGAATATTAGATATAAAGGTACTTCAACACCGCCCTCTTAAACGGTCATTCTCCTATTAGATCTGTAAAGTGGATAACTCCATTCCTCAAGTGATGAAAGCAGGAACTTTGTCGAATTTCAAAAACAATTTAAAAAAATTTATTTTCCATCAACAGTGTATAGAATAGATAAAACTCATTCACGTTTTCCTTTCCCTCTCAATCTCTTATTTTCTCATCTCCAAATGATCTATTGATTCTCTAGGTATAAGTCGTAACAGGCATATGTATATGAATTTTCTAAATGTAATATGCTTATTCAGAATAAAAACTACTACATCAAGGCAAAGAGACGTACAAGGTTAAGTGGAAGAACAATTTACTGGTGATTTGTTCAATCTCCTCGTAAATTGAACTTCGCCTTTTACTCCAAACTTGATTTTCTTTTACTCTTCTCTTATTACAGAAATATATATTTAGTTTGTGAGTAATAAAGACGTTAATTATTATTATTATTATATGCGCTCACTCGCTCTCGGCATGAGCGTTCAGGTCCGGCATCGCCCGCAGCTTCACCACACTAATTATATTCTCTCAATAAAATGTCTCTATGTGATAGTTAAAAAACTATTTTATAGGTATGTATATTAGATTATTTATGCAGCCTATCCAAATATGCGGTTCACAACCATTATAATTATCTTTCTTAAGGATCCTTTAAAGCGGTTTAAAACTATTTTAAGAATAGCTATACGAACATAAAAACCTTGTTTTATGAGAATGATATAATGCTGTCTGGTCAGCGTCCTATAGATGAACAAAAGTGAAATTTTATACGATATTTGATTTCTTTAGAGACGCAATTTACAATTATTATATCGAATAACGTTGACATAACGTGGGGGGATAAAAACTTCGAAATGGTTGTCTTAGTTAAAAAAGATGAAAGTAAAACAGTCGCCATCATAAAAAACGTGTATATATGCGATATTGATAGGTTTATAAAACTCCTGAAATTTGTTCATCACCAAGAATTTCCCTAAGCAGCGAAATTTTCTGATTGAATATATATACTGGGTGTCCCAGAAGTCGCGCACCTCCTTGTAGGGATCGAAAGAGAAAAATATTCTGAGACGAAAAGTCCTTAGCCATTTTTCAATCAGATGCATAGATAATTAATTAATGAAAGTGACCAATCAGGAGCGCGCGACAGAAGAATAAAAAGTGAGTGGAAAAGCAGTGAGGTCTGTGTAAGAGACGCGAGAGTAAGACGTCAGAGCTGTTGCCGGCTTCTAACGCAGTAGACCGAGAGTGGGGACGGACCAACCGTGGACGGCGAATTCGATTTGTTTTCGCGCGCTCCTGATTGGTCACTTTCATTAATTGATAATTAATTATCTATGCATCTGAAAAATGGCTAAGGACTTTTCGTCACAGAATATTTTTCCCTACAATGGGGTGCGCGACTTCTGGGACACCCAATATATGTTTTTATTAAAAAATAAAAGCGCCTTGAATTGGCCGATCTGATAAAAATATTTAAATATGTACTTTATTTTTCGAAGATATTATTTTTAATCGGAAATACCGATTAAAGGTACATAATTGTTTTAAATATATGTTTTTATATTCGAAAATATTTTTCGTGAATAATGGCGGCCACTCGCAAATGCTCAAACCCGCAAATAAATATGGCGTTGAGTTATACAATAATTATGTGTTTTTATTCTGTAAATAATATTATATTATACAATTTGATTGATACCCAGGTACAAATAATACAGTTTTTCCAATTTTTTGTGTTATGTCAAGTTCGTGATTCCGGAAATTGAACACAAATAATTGCAGGGAACCAATACTTATCTAAACAAATTTCAGTCGTCATCTCACGAGTTAATAATTAATTTTCATCTACAAATGATTCCTTTGTTCACTCTTTCAAAATATTCCATAAAATTCGGAATTGCTTCCACTTTCGTGGTACCTTTGTGGAACTATTATGCACTTTGTATTCTTATCCATAATTCTCAATTTTTCTTGAATTCCCTCGTTTTTATACTTTCCGTCCTTAAAATTACTATTTAAATGAGTTTTTATTGGTTTTATTTGTAAAAATAAATGTTTTTTCTTACTATAGCTGTTAGAGTATAACGCCCTATATTTTTATTGAAGGTACATAATTGTTTTAAATATGTGTTTTTATATTCGAGAATATTTTTCGCAAATAAATATGGCGTTGAGTTATACAATAATTATGTGTGAATAAAAATGTTAAAAAAAATTAATTATTTATTTTATAAGAAACCTTATAGAACGTTATGATTTTATAGAGCTGTTTTGAATAGCACCATAAAACAATTTTTCCAGAACAAACCTACCTTAATTTTATTTATTTGAGAGGTTGCCACATATTGTTTTTTTTGAGCCTGGTTTAGTGGTGATCATGTAAAAGGCACTGAAAGAATTTCAATGCTTTTCACATGATACATTTCCATTGTCTCATTGGGCAAACTTGGGCACTAAACGGTTATTATAAAAATGTTTTATATAGTATTTATTGCGCACACACTGTTACGTTTTTGTTCCAAATACTATTATTTTGCCATCTAAACTGTTTATAACCGAGTAAACAACGCCTTTATAGGTAGACTATAAAACAATTTTATACTTATTGTGTCGAAGCTGCGGGCGATGCCGGGCCTGAACGCTCACGTAGACCGCGCGTGAGCGCGAATTATTTCCGAGGCGCTTTGCTTCGAGAAGAATCTGGTCGAACAGGAGAACGTTCCTAAGGCTTTCTAGAAATATCAGGAGCATTCCAAGAAATGAACGGTGAATATAAAAAGAACCACGAAGCAGAGTTGGGACAGTCAGTGAAGCGGAAGTCGAACATAAATAGTCCAGTGATTGTTATATAAATTAGAGTATTGTGTTGAAGTTATTGAGGCATTGTATTTCGTAAAATAAATTATTTTAGAGTGAATTTATTTAAATATACTACATTATTTCAGAAATTGTCTGGACCCTAAAAAAATTTTCTTTCATCACATCATGAAGCTTTTATACAGCTTGTATGAAACTGTTACAAAACTGTTCTTTATCGCAGAACTTAAAGGTGTTATACGGAAACTATATAATCATTATAAAGCACTTAAAACACTCTTTCAAAACTGTTTTAAATCGGTCGTATAATGCGTTTTGAAACTATTTTAAGCCAAAAGACACTGAAAGAATTTTAATGCTTTTCACCTGATACATTTCCATTGTCTCATTGGACAAACTTGGGCATTAAACGGTTATTATAAAAATGTTTTAAATAGTATTTATTGCGCACACACTGTTGCGTTTTTGTTCCAAATACTACTATTTTGCCATCTAAACTGTTTATAACCGAGTAAGTAACGCCTTTATAGGTAGACTATAAAACAATTTTATACTTATTGTGTCGAAGCTGCGGGCGATGCCGGGCCTGAACGCTCACGTAGACCGCGCGTGAGCGCGAATTATTTCCGAGGCGCTTTGCTTCGAGAAGAATCTGGTCGAATAGGAGAACGTTTCTAAGGCTTTCTAGAAATATCAGGAGCATTCCAAGAAATGAACGGTGAATATAAAAAGAACCACGAAGCAGAGTTGGGACAGTCAGTGAAGCGGAAGTCGAACATAAATAGTCCAGTGATTGTTATATAAATTAGAGTATTGTGTTGAAGTTATTGAGGCATTGTATTTCGTAAAATAAATTATTTTAGAGTGAATTTGTTTAAATATACTATATTATTTTAGCAATTGTCTGGACCCTAAAAAAAAATTTTCTTTCATAACATCATGAAGCTTTTATACAGCTTGTATAAAACCGTTACAAAACTGTTCTTTATCGCAGAACTTAAAGGTGTTATACGGTAACTATATAATCATTATAAAGCACTTAAAACACTCTTTCAAAACTGTTTGAAATCGGTAATGCGTTTTGAAACTATTTTAAGCCAAAAGCAAGCTTCAATTTTATAAAGCGAGTTGATAAATATTTATACGACAATGTTATAAAAACATTTTTCTACAAACACAAAAATATCGCAGTCAAACTCACTAAGTGATAAAATACTCCCTAATTCGGCATTATAAGATAATTATAAAATATATCAGTTTCATTAAGCAATGATTTTGCTACTTGGGCACCTCTATCAAGCAATCACAATGTCTTTCATTTCAAAAAGTGGTGTTGGCGATACCATTCAAAACGGTTTCTATTTCATGTTTGTACGTCGAACGGGGGGGTCTATAAAAGCCGCAGTGTATATTATTTTATCATTTAAAAAATTAAATCTTATTCTTTTTCTTACTTTCATTTCAGAGAGAATGCATTTTAGGACATAGGTTGATGAAAACTTTTCACCACGAAATGAGGTGAGGAATCTGTATGCGGAGTTTGTCGGTCTTATTCTGACTTACCCTGTATAGAAACAAAACAATGGAGAAATTTCCTTCAGATAAATTTTCATTAAATAAGTTCCCAATCAATAAAGTAGTATTATGTTTTTGCTGCCCAGAATGACGATTAATTAAATTCAAGTCGGTTTTATTTTCAGAATAAGTAAAGTAATTTCTAACGAATGGATGAGAAAATACTTATACAGGGTGTTTATTAAGTACTTGTACAAACTTTGAAGGGTGAATCTTTGACTAATTTTAAGATATGATATGAACATGTGTCCGCGAATGTTTCGTTTCGGAAATACAGTGTGTTGAAGTTTTATTTTCAATTATTTTGAAAACTTTTGCAAAAAATAAATTTTTTGCACATAATTTGGTGAACGGGGATTAGATGTTGAAAAACCGATATTTTTTAAAAATTCAACACCCTGTACTTTGAGAACGAATCATTTCTCGATAAATCTTGATGAAGAGAAAGTGATTTATTTTAGTCAGATCATCACATTTTTGTGAAGTTCTGAGCAACTTCATCTGGCACCGAAGTGACCCCATAACATGCATCGATGCAAATTTCTCAAAAATGCTTGCCCCTAGCGTTGTTGAGTGAGTACATATTTTTTGTCTAGAACAGGTGTGAACAATAAGATCCGAATTTAAAAAAAACCCAAAAGTTTTCTGTCAAAAAAGTTAGGGCAAAGTAAAATAAATAATGATAGTGTTCGAAGCGCCCTCTACGTGTCACATAAAAATTTATACCAAATTTTGATTACTCATTTTAAAACAACCCCGTTCACCAAATTTTGTGGAAAAAAATATTTTTTGCAAAAGTTATTCAATATAGGTCATTGAAAATAAAATTTCAACTTCAACACCCTGTATCTCCGAAGCGAAACACTTGCGGACAAATGTTCAAATGAACTTTTTATCTTAAAATTAGTCAAAGATTCACGCTTTGAATTTTGTACAAGTACTCAATAAACACCCGTATAGGAAACTTATATGTATATGGAAATTGAAATAAAGTATTTACAGTTACTCCAAAAGCATGAAACAGTGATTTTTATCATCTAGCAGAATATAAATGCTGACTCATATAAATATAAAATTGTACTCATTTGCGGAGGAAATACAAGTCATCGATAAGTAGCTAATATTTTTAATGCACGACATCCTGAAAGAAGTATCCAACAGTCTGTAAGCAGGATTATCTCAAAGTTCCAAGAGTTTACGATGGAAATTAAGTGTGCGCTTGGATGTAATAGAGCATGGAAAAACTAGTATAACAGATTTGTAATAGGACTGATGCTAAAAGGGAATCTGTACACAATAATATAAATCGAGCCGTTCAAACCAAAGTGTACAATACTGCGAAAAAGCGATATTATGACGCACGGTTGGAATTCTCTATTTGATTTCAAGAACGGAGAGACAATGTCAAATTTTAGGACACGCAAGGCTACTTTAACCTCAATAGGGAAATACACTAGTAATTTTGTTATTTTCATTTCCAAAGATTCATAAGTCAAACTGGGTAAAAAAGGACTTTTCAATTTGTTTTCGATTGTGTTTGATCGAAAAAAAAAAAAAAGGATTAGTTGCCTCACACTGCTCTTCGCATATCCTTGGAGCTCGTTCATGATAGCATTGTCTACAATATTACTTACATTACTGGTGCGCTTTGTTGAGGCAATACTTCCAGTTCCATCAAAATGCATGTTTAGTTTTGCAACTGTCTGAAAAGTCACAGGTTCAATATTAGGATGGAGCCGCAGCCTCTCGATATGTCTTATGGTTAGCACTCACAAGTCGAATTAGTTCAATTGTTTGACTGTTAAAATTGTAACTATTTTCGTCGATTTTACCACTTAATGCATGTCAAAGTTAAAGTCGGTTCATACTTTAATGTCAGTTTTTCAACTTCTCGACAGAGCTTTCAAGTATAAATAAAAATTGAATTGAAATAGGTATGTAGGTATTATATAGAATTTAATGGTGATTATTTCACTTATGCTACAATAGCGTGTTATGATTGGTTGAAATTTTTGTGATGATAAATGAAAACATCATGTTTTCGATTTTGTAGTTCGGCTCTTGATTGGCTACTGGATATGTATATGATGTGTTTTCGATTTTGTAGTTCGATTCCTGATTGGTTATTATCAAAACACAAACTTACCACTAGCAAGCTGCTATAATGACACAACACCAAACTTAGACCAAAACTAAATAAGCACTCACTATTAATTCATATCAACTTCACAATTTTCGACAAATTTTGCATACTCGTTGATTAATCAAATCACTAAATCAAAATGTTATCAAAACATAACCTCGAGCGAGAAGCAGTAGGCTAGGCATGCAATGACGAAACTACGAATGACGCGCTCTGTCATTGGTAACTGAAATAGAGGGATGTTTGAAATATTAAGTAAATGTTTTGTTAGTTGCATAATTTCAGAACTAAATGCGGGATTAATGTTCCTAGTTAAATTGAATAGTAAATAAATAAAAATGGTTTCGATTTTATTCATGAAATAATCTTAACAAATACAACTCGTGTTATCGGCGATTATCGTTAATTCCTTCTCGGTTTCTCAATTTCAAAGGAATTGCTATTTCGATAATCACCGATACACTTGTGGTATTACCTACGAAAATACAACTTTAACGCTCATAATCACATCAATGACCCCTTCATTTCTGCCATATCTTCTGCCAGTCCAGCCGCAACACTTGGTGAAAACGTTTCAGTCCATCAATGACGAGAATGTACTTGAAATCATAGAACAAAAATTACTCAAAAAGTATTCAGATGGAAACAGTAAAATATATTTGAATTCAACTATGTTCGATTCATGCTTGAATTATGCGTTTCAGAACCCATCAGTATAGAACTCTTGCAAACTATAATACACTCTTTCAGACAACAAACACTTTACGTCCTTTCTAAACCGAAAAAGTGATTTGATACTTTCAATGTTTGATGGAAGGTGATGGAACAGTACCTTTAGGGATTGGCAATTTCAATTCATTATTTTGTCTTGTAATCTGATAAAAAGAGTAATAGTAAATTTTGTTTTATTCTTGTATATCAAACACAAAGTTTCAAGTATTAAAATTGCAACAACTGTTAACATTTTGTGTTTCTAAAACAGAGGTCGACATGAATCCCGATAATTTGCTTTGAATAAATATCGCAGAGCACGCTTCTGTAAAATTAGAACATTCTGAAATCGATAACCGCAGCAAACTCCCCAAAATGCTATTCCATACCGCAGATGTGATTCAATAAGAGAATGGTACACAGGTTTGGAAGCTGAAAATCCCAATTAATTCGATACAACTCTCAATGTATAACAACCAGAAGAGAGCCTTTTACGTAGAATTTCGGTGTGCTGCTCAAATGTTAATGAACTATCAGTATATAGACCTAAGTACCTCAAATTTAATTTATTTTCAACAACGTTATTGTCCAATGGTATATCTTCAAGATGACATCTGTTAAATGACACTAAATTAGAATAAATAAAACAGGTCCAAGTATGGAACCTTGAGGAATTCCACGATTAATACTTTTCAATTCTGAATTTGACGAAGTTTTTACTATCTGATTTCGTTCAGTTAGATATGAATTGAACCGATTGAGAGTGATTATAGGAATCCATATTTTTATGATTCACACAGTCAAAAGCTTTAGAAAAATCACAAAATACAGCAGCTGCCACTTCCCATCCAATCATGTACAATGATCTGCCAAATAATATGAACTGTCAAATAAAATGTATGAACTGACAATATAAAATTAGCCATACACTCTTACACAGGGCACTCTCAAAAAGTAGAATTTTTAATTTTTTGCACTCAAGTTGTGAACACTTGGTATAAGTTACGATGTTGAAACATGGGATTTACTGATTCCAGATGTGCCTGAATCGAAGAAGCTATTTTTTTTTCTGTAAAAAAATGCATAAAATGCTTTCGTCTTATTTGTTATCGTAAAACGCTGTGGAAAAGTCGAATATTAAAACAATTTATACCAGGATGTAGAGCTTTCGTTCATGGCGTCCTAAATTTAGTACACGCATTTCTTGATTTTTTTTGTGCACAGATAACGGTTTGGTTCGATTCTTGTTGACATGGTTTTATTTGTTGTTATTTCAGTTGCCAACTGTGATTTTTTCCATCATCTATCGGTTGACAAATTTTACTGGAACATGTCAGCTGACGAGAATGAAAGACTTCTATAATCTGGTTCATCAGTTTGGTATATGCCATTTTTCAACTTCTCAGTGTGGAATTCATTGAAAAAAAATAGTGAGTTTTACGTCCTCGATGAAAAAAACAAACATTTTCTCGCTATTTTGTAGTTTTGAACATAAATATCTGTGTGATAAATTTACTACACTGTGAGATAATGGCATTGCATATGAGGAAGACATAACCTCACTTCATTTCATTAAAAATATTATTTTTTTTGTTTTTTTCACAGTATCAATAATAGACAACAATTTTTCTATGAGTGTCAGTGAAAACTACTTCGGTTGAGGCACTAATTTGGAGGATGCTGCAGGTAAACTTCATGAGTACGAAATAGATTCAGGATGCTCGTTAATTTATTTGGATAAAGGTTCAGAGAAAGAACAAGAAAACGGGGAGTTTCATTCGAACAAATACTTGATGCGTATGAAAAAAATCTTGAAATATCACAGTAGGCTGTAATATTTTTCATTCCGTTTTTACATGTATTCTATTTATATAATTTTTTTTACTCAATGCCGTGGCATGTTCATTAAGAAAAAAATGTGTTCTTATATTATCATTTCCTATGATCTATAGGTATAGGTGCTCATGGTGTTCTAACTTTCACATATTAATATCCCTCCTGATTGTATTCTAGTATCTTTTGACGTTTCCAACCTTTTCTCTAGCATAGACCCAGAAAAATGTCTGAGGTTAGTTAGACAATTACTATTTTCTAATTCCAATCTTTCCACCTTTCACCAATTGAATTTATGCTCTTCAGTAGACTTGGTAGAAATTTCAAATTAATTCAATTTTTCCATCATGAAATGGTATGTAGTACAATTTATTATGTTTCTCTCAATTCTATTGTAACTCTTTTTCCTCCGATCTCTATGTAACCTACCCCTCATTCACTGAAGATGAAGGATTGAGAAACATAATATGTCTGTTTTTCTCTGGACAACAATAAAGATTATTTTGGTGGAGTTAGACTGCAAGTTTTTCACCCACCCAGTTATATCTCACTTCCACTGTACGTAATGGATCGCCTTCGTTGGATAATATAATATTATTCATGTGATCCATGCATAACATTATCGGTAATATAATGATGTTTAGGATGTTGATAACTGTTGAAACAGTTCGTTTGCACGCCCAATTTCTAAAAAACACCTAAGAAAATGAACTGAATAGTTAGTATGCATATACAACCCGAACAAAAAATCATTGTTTTTTCCGTTATGAATAGAAAACATAGTACCGAACAAAATCAGTCCTCTCCTAGATCATAAGGTTACATAGGATCTGTCTGGAAGTTATGGGGTGTGATGATTTCCATTCTTCTTCCGGCTCCCTTCTTACTGAAAGATCTACATTCGATTGTTAATTTTCTGTTCCGGAACTACCTGAGTGGATGTTTTCTTGGCGGGAATTCATGAAACGGCGATACGTATGAGTTACTGGTCCATACTCTCACTATTTCTTATGGAATATGAAACCCCAAGTTTATTTTCGACATCAACATTGTAGCTGTGTTACGGTTACAATTAGCCTGTTTGTCGAATTGATCGGCCTTTTTTCTCGTGTGTCACGAGTCTATTTATTGGACGTTTTGAATTTATTATTGACGGACCCGTCGTAAATTTTGATTTTTTTTCTGGGAGGAACTGCGATGATAGGCTGGATCGAGTTTCTTGTGAGACTATTTTTGATTTCGGTCAGCTTTGTTGAATTCGTAATTAATTTGAATTTTCGAAAGCGGTAAAAACAAACACTTACATCATACAAAAGAAAATTTATCTCATGCCGTCACACGATTATAACACCCGAAGAAAGAATCACCATGTAATTCTATTAACACAAAAATCACTTTTACAACATTCCTATACTTACCTAGCCCCAAAATTATTCAACACTCTTCCTAATACAATAAAAAACATTGACATATTTCACCATTTCAAAAAGTCATTGAGACAATTTATATTCAGTCGGCCGAGACAAATTATTTTTGATTTTGTTGACAAAAAGAATATTTATTCAGATTTTATTCAATTATTGTTATAATTTCAAGTCACTTATTTTCTTTTGATGTTTGAACTCTTCCCATTGCTAACATCAATATGTGAAGTATATGTATGCATTAGTATGTTTTTATTATGTGTTTATGTAAATATTTATTGTGATACCGAAAGAATTCTTCTGTATCACTGTTATCAATATGTGAATGAACAAAATTAATATTACTTTTCATAAATATTACCTCATATCATATTATCATCACATGTAACATTTAATTTTTTTTTAATTTAAAATCTAATGTTTAAATAAAAGATTTTCTCTAAAACGTTTTTTATCTAGCTTCCGAGGGGAGAAGAGGGGTAAATTTTTTTAAAACCATTTTATTCAATGGTCAGATAATTTTCACTATTTTCACAGATTTTTCCGATTTCTATTTCGCAAGTTTTCATAATATCTTACTAGTCAGGAAATGAGTGCGAGCCCTCCGATCGAATTTTTTTCATCATTATTTTCCATTTCCGAAACTGTTGAAACATTTTCAGAATTACTTTGCGTTCTCTATCTAGCTTTTGAGGGGGGACAGGGAGGGTGAAATTTTTTTAAACCTAATATTCGACAGTCAGATATTTCTCACTATTTTTACGGATATTTCCGTTTTTATTTCACGAGTTTTCCAACTTTTTTAAGGAAAATTTGGGGTGCGAGCCCACTACCTAATTTTTTTTGCTGTAATATTTGACGTCCAATTCCGTCAAGAAAACTTCCGAAACCCTACGCGTTCTCTATCTAGCTTTCGGGGGGCAAGAGGGGACCATTTCTTCGACATTAATGTATTGTCATCGGAATTGAACCAACATGTAAAATTTCAATTCCATAGGATAAGAGGAAGTTGTTCTAGTTCAGCTTGCAAGATTTGTACCCATCTAACAAACACACACACAGAGCAAGTTAAATAAAAGCTTTTTAAAACCGTTATCTTCTCATTTACATTGTACTGTATTCTTCTTACGTTAATAAATATTATTATTATCATTATAATGTATTATTACCATATCTGATCTAAGGAGAGCTTTCAACTCAGTAATTTATTGACGAAGCATGAATATAGCAGAAAAATATTGTATATACAATAAAAATTAATATAAATTTGTAGCTAACAATGTTAAACTGTTCAATAAATATAATTTCTCCACGATCATCACAGAATTTGCCAATTCTGAAATCAAATTTGATTACAGAATGCTGGAATTCTCTCTCTTGAGATTGAAGAAATATTCTGCTACACCTCTGCCCCCATGCAATTTAAATGTATTTACATTCTCTCTCTTGTGATAGAATAATATTCTCACACTGGTTAGCAATAATAACATTAGCCTTGACGCAGTTGATTGTCATCGTAGTGGCAAAATTTGAGTAAGTGTCAAAATTATTGCTGTCACGTTTCTTATCTTTGATCGTGGAGAAAATATAATCTGCTACTCGGTTAGAATGAAAATTCCTGATGCTCGTGATTCCTCACGCTCGCCTTCGGCTCGCGCTCGGAACTTTCCACTCGCATCGAATTTTCATTCTAACCTTGTTACAGAATATACTATTCTTCCAAACATAAAAGTAGATTAACATACAAATACAATGCTACAAGAAGACATTTTTCCGGAAATAATTCAGGTGGCTGGAATCAACATGGAAAATATTCATTTTTAACAAGACGGAGCACCTCCTCATTATTTCAGGCCAGTAACTGACCCTTTGAATGAAAATTATCCGGAATGATGGATCTGTAAGAGGTGTCCTATTGAATGACCAGCTCAATCGCCTGATTTGAACTCTCTAGATTTGTTGTTGGAGGGATAACTCAAGTCTAGAGAACTGCCCCGGAAATCACGAAAAATGGTCGAATATGCTGTGAATTTCTGCCTATCGAAAAATGAAAATTACTCGTGAAATTACGAAAAATACAAAATAGTCAGATCAACTTGAAATTCGCGATATATACAAAAATTTCATGCTGATTCCAAAAATATATTATATGCTCAGATTCAAGATATAGTCGAAAAGGGGAATAAAATGTCGAACATTTCGAAATTGCAGGGTTTCAATTCACGAACGGTTAGAGACAGACCAATTCTGTGATCGCCAATCGATTCAAAATGGTCGAATTAGTATATGCTGTGAATTTCAGCAAATCGAAAAATTAAAATGAATCGTGAAATGTTGTTAGGGGTTACCCTTAGAAATCACGAAAATTACATATTAGTCGGATTCATGCTGATTCCAAAAGTATATGCTCAGATTCAAGATATAGCCGAAAAGTGGAACAAAATGTCGAAAATTTGAAATTGCAGGGGTTCAATTCGAGAACGGTTAGAAATAGACCAATTCTGGGATGGGATTCAAAATGGTCGAATTTAGCATATGCTGTGAATTTCAGTCGGTAAAATTTCCCGTACTCGAAATCAATATAAATATAAGAAACAAGTAGGTTAGTAATGGGTTGATACAATATTTCACTAGAAAACAGGCTATTTGATCTGGATTTATAATAAGTTTGTACTTCAGTTTCTTTGCTACCCCCTTCGCATATTTTTCGATAACCATTTCGATATTTATATTTTGACAATCATTGGGAAAGCCATGAAGTCTATTACAAAGGTTTACATCGGATAAAATTTAAACGATCTTGAAGTATTTTGCAAACACATCCACAATTTCTTGGTATAAGCATTATTGCTATCTTTCATGACTCCTGGAATTCTAGAATTACCTTTTTTATCCAGGATGAAGCTTCAAAACGATGTTAAGTCTTTATTTATTTTATTCTCAGTATCACTTGCAAAGTTTTTACACGCATCGTCTATTTGTAGTTTTACTTGTGATCTTGATGAATTGAATTCTTCTCAGGAGATGTTTCGTATTTATTTCAGTTTTTTTGTACTCTCATAACTAAAATGGCATCTAGCGGACATTTATTTATCATTCTCAATGATCGATAAATCACAGACTCACAATCTGTGTTTAATCCAAGTTTGGAAAAAATATATTACCATGGCAACTCCATTATTTAAATACATCGCTGATTACTGCTTAGTTTCAGTGGTTAAAAACCTTTAAACAATTGGTCTTCGTTTGTCCATTGAAATTGTCTATGTACAATCAACTTGAAAAAATTCGATTTTGTTGTTTTAATGTGAGTTCGTAATTTATTATTAACAAGGCTCAGATCCGACCTGTCCTGGAATACTGTTCCCTTGTCTAGCTCGCACAAGTCTCTCGGAGACTTCTAAGGGTTGCGCAAAGGGGTGCAACAGGTTGACGGAAATAACAATTTAAAAAATTCAACAACAGAATATGGAGTGTAGCCTCTAAACGCACACTGAAACTTTTGGATTCTAATCAAAAAGCGTAATTCGTCTCGTCGGAGATGCTGCGCTTACAAGCTCGTTCACTTCTTTGGGAAACCGCAGTAGGTTGGCGCATTGTCAATTTTTTATATATACAGGGTGTCTGGTAAACTATGGATTATACTGTAGCTGGTGATAAACAAGTTCATAACCTATTAGAAAACCACAACTTGAACTCAGTAAAAACCTCACGGTTTTCAAGACATTGGAACTTTTATAAAAAAAATTGAATTCCTGTCTTAGATCATTCTTTTATGTAACAAGCAATTGAGGAGCGTTTCATATCAATTCTTATTGTCGATTAATATTACTGAGTAGTTGTTGTAACAATTGCGGAAGGCAGAATTTCGATACCAGTCCTTTAGGATCTACAAAAAAAAATATTCTCAGATTTGGATCCTTCAAGATTTCTATTATGAAACTTTGAACTTCTTTTGTGATAAATTGATCTCCTACAAAAACCTAAACATTGGTCTTAAAAACCTGCTCGTTTTGTCTAAAAAGGTTTAGAATAAGTTGCCTTAATTCCTTCTTGAATATAAAATATTGCTAATATACTACGGTGGATCACAAGAATTGCAATTTCGTTCGGAATGAGTATATTTTCTATTTTATCGAAGTAAGAGCTGTATTCCGTTGCTCTTTTGTCTAGGTTGATCTGTCAGTTGAATGATAGAAAGGCAGAAACAACATCGTGTTTTCGTGGATAGGATTTGAAGACTTGGCAAAATCTATTTGAATCAGTATTAAAATGCCGTACACTCCACGTGAGTATGTCGAAATGCATTTCATTTATGGTGAATACAGAGGCAACGCAAGGAGAGCTGCTGCACTATATCGTGAAAGATATCCCAATAGGGAATATACATCCTGATTATCGTGTGTTCATACGAGTACATAACTCTTATTCAGAAGGCAAGATTCCAGGTGCTCAAGGTGGATCAGGCAGACCACGTCGTGATGACCTTGAAGATGAGGTCCTTGAAGAAATTGAGAAAGATGCGCCCACTAGCGTACGTAGTATCGAGAGAAGAACGGGCATAAAAAAATCAACTGTTCATGATACCTTGAAAAGACATCAAGTGCACCCCTTCCACGTACAGCGTGTGTAATCTTTGTTGCCAACAGATTACCCAAAACGACTAACTTTTTGTTGCCGTATGTTGAGAAAACACCGAGAGGACACAGATTTCTTCAATAAAATATTATGGACAGATGAATCGTCATGCCACCGTCGGGGTGTTTTCAAAATCCACAACCTACACGGTTGGTACTTCGAAAATCCCCATATAATAAGACCAGACAGGTTCCAACATCAATTTAAAATAAATTTTTGGACCGGTATAGATATTGAATGGCCACGTGATTGGTCAGTTCGAGTTTTCACCGACACTCCGAAAATTATTTAGAATTTTTACAAAAACAATTAACCTATCTACTGTAAGATGTGCCGCTGAAAGTCAGACAGACCATGTGGTTTCAACATGATGGGTGTCCTGTTCACTATGGCAGACAAGTAAGAGAATATTTAGATAGGATATATGCTCAAAGGTAGATTGGGCGACTTGGGCGCCACGCCCACCGGACTCAAACCCGTCAGATTTTCTTTATTGAGGACGTTCGGAGGAGAAGGTTTACCGCAACCTAATAACTAGCGAAGTGAAACTACGGAACCGAATACGACAAGCAGCCCAAGAAATCAATAATAACCCTAAGAGCTCTGCGTTTGTTGAAAAGATCGTTTTTAAGGAGATGTCACGCTTGTATCAGAGCAGGAGGAAAACATTTCGAACATTTGTTGTAATCTCTTAATCGTGTACATGAGGAATAAAGAAGTGTACATTGTTGTGTTGTTTTCATAAGAAAAAATCCATTTTCATTTTCATTTTTTTCATGAAAGTTCATTTAACTGTTATATCAGTCCAAGTGCCTGTGTGAGATTTATCAGCTCATCAGTCGTTATGACAAATGAGTAAAAAACTGTAGCTCACACATCGATAAAATGAAAAAAAAAAAACTATTTTGAACTGAACTGCAAACCTTGTGATGCACTGTAAAATACCCCCCTTTCGTACTCTATTAGCAATATCTTTTATTTAAAGAAGAATTATGGCAACTTCTATACCTTTTCAGACTCAGGACAAAACGAGCAAGTTTTTAAGACCAATGTCCAGGTTTTCATAGGAGATTAATTTGTCACAAAAGAAGTTCAAAGTTTCATAATAGAAATCTCAAATTCTGCCTTCTGCGATTGTTACAACTACTAATCAGTAATATTAATCGACAATAAGAATTGATATGAAACGCTCCTCAATTGCTTGGAACATAAAAGAATGACCTAAGACAAGAATTCAATTTTTTTTATAAAAGTTCCAATATCTCGAAAACCGTGAGGTTTTTACTGAGGTCAAGTTGTGGTTTTTTGATAGGTTATGAACTTGTTTATCACCAGCTACAGTATGATCTATGGTTTACCGGACACCCTGTATATTCCATGAACGATTTCCATGAACGATGCTCTTCTTAAAAATTATCAATCGTTCCACCGTTAGCGGTCTCATCGAGACTGACCCGTCGAGCTCAGTCTTCACATCCCTTTGTCGTCAGTTTGGGGTCATGCCGAACATCTCTTTTCTCGAGATCGTTCTTCCATCCAACGCGAAAGCTTTGTAATTAACTGTATTGGGAGGTGTTCCCTGAGGCATACAGCCTGCTGAAATTCAAGAAGAACCAATTTCTGTACGTACTTTCTCTTGGCTCCCACGATGTTCTCTGAATATTATAAGATTTTCCTTTTCGATGGAACAAATTGTAACAGTATTGTTGGCCCTTAAATTTACCACGTAATTCCAAGTAGCATTCAACATTTGAATATAAATTATATTATCATTTTTATAAAAGAGTATCTCACCACTTCAGGTGTACCTCACGGAAGTATCCTAGGGTCCACAATATTCTCAATATTTATGTTAATAATCACATTTCCTTTCTTCTCGTTCAGTACATTTCTATGCAGATTATTCCTTCTCCTCAGCAATCATACAGAAAATGTATAGCCTATTTAAATAGGGATATATTATGACCTCATTACTAGGAGAAACCTCGAATGCTAATGGGGGGCTTAGAATGCAGAAACAGGCAGTTTGAATTGTCGTTGGTGCTGTTTATATTTAATTGTCAAAAAAATTGTATGATGCCAATTTTCTTTGATTTATACATACACCATAGTGTTCGATTGAAATAATTTAGGAATCTGAGAAGTGGAATAAATTAATGTAATAAATATTTTTATTCAGAAAAAATATGTAGTATCACATGTTTCACAATAATTTAAATATATAATAAATATGTAATTCCCACAGAAGGATGTACCTGTGCGTGGGATGAATTAACACAATGATAGATAATGATTAGAATAATAAAGAGAACGTATATAATAAGAAGGGTGTAAATAAGTTAATTAATAAATTCTTAGTAATAAAATAAAATAAAAGTAGTAGGAATAACGTTATGATGGGACCAGAAATGAACTTTCACTCAAGTAAGAATGAATATACTCATTACATAATATTGAAATATTAGATTCATAAACTATAATATCAATATACATAAAAATCTAATCAGTTTCTGTGATAATTAGGATATATTAGTCCAAATATTTAATCATTAATAGAATAAATATAAAAATATAAAAAAATATAAAAATATAAAACGTTTGCATTTGCTTTTTCAGCTGCAGGAAAACCCGGAAAAACCTGCAGCAACACATCATCTGAAGATCTTGATCTGCCAATGTCCTCTCTCTCATAAAATAAAATGTAGGGTGTCTCCAGAGGCTCCAATAAACCCAAGATATCGTCAGAGCATTTAGAAACAAAACTATCGTCAAACTTAAACCAGTCCATTCCATCTTTCGCCAATGCGTAATAATGGCCACATTCAACGCCGGAACCACAGTGAACAATGACTGCATGAAGATTATAATTGTGGTCTGCTAGATTGAGGTGTTCATCTATTTTCAATCTTCGTATAAGTTTGGTGCCTCCGCCAGAGGTTGAGTCATGTTTGAAGAGCATCAGTGTTATTATCAGATTGACTGGTGCCTCAGTTATACTCGTTGTCTTATAATTATTAGTCAATTTGGCGCATATTGGGCAATACAGTTGATCATCACCAGTTAAAAGTTCTATTTTCATATGATGAAACAGCAAGCTCCGCACGGACTGGCTATCAGACATATCAGGAAATGCTAGTTGAAGCTCCAGAAAGTCACACACGTTTTTACTGTCTCGCAAACATGTACCACAACATAAACCAGTGAGGATTTTTCCAGTGAAAGATTTAGAAACACAAGACGAGATAAGCTGTACGGAACCATTTGATCCAGAACGGTCGAGACTACTGATTTTGTCATTTTCCTGCTCACGAAGAGTATTCAATAAGAATCCCAAGAATTCGGAACAATCCTCTTGTTGTCCTAACGAGTATCTAGTAGACTTCAAAGACTCCAGGAAATCGATTGGTGGGAAAGATGATAAATTCTTACGAAACTGCAATTGCGTAAATAGGGATTTGAGATTGGTGAATAAGTAAATTAGCAGCTTACATAAACTATAATATCAATATACATAAAAATCTAATCCGTTTCTGCGATAATTAGGATTATTATTATTTTAACATCAACATATTGGTGTATCCATAGTCTTGGCAAACTCAAGATCCAGGTTTTGAGTTTATTTTTGAATGGGTGGTTACTTCTGATGCATTTGATGGGTAATGGAATGAGATTATATAGTCTAGGAGCTAGGTAAAAATAAGACCTTTGAAGAGCACTTTTGCGTGATTTTGGAACATAGGAATTATTTTTCGGGCGAGTTTCATACTGGTGTTTCTTTTTTCTGTAGTTCTTGTCTATTCATATGTTGCCTAATTGTAGCTTTGAAAAAGTACAGTTGTCTGACATCTAGAATCAATACTTCTTTATAGAGAGAGTATGTCGGGTAAGTTCTTTTTTTGAGGTGGATTATTGTCTAAGACCACGTGGTCTTAGCCAGGGGAGTAGTTGTTTTCTGACAGGTTCTTGCCATAATAAGCCTACATAGTTAGGTGTTTATGGGAGTAAAGGGTTCATCATCGGTCGGTAACGACTGTTCGTTAGCAAACGATCTCCCAAAGATTTCTGTCTTCTTCGATTAAATCTCTCAACCCGGAGATTCGGAGTGTCTTCCTCTGCTCGCTAGGTGGAGCGGCCTAGAAACTGCTTTCATCTCGTGAACCAGAATTGACTAATCAGCGGAGTGTGTATTGGTTTGGACGGGGAACAGATGACTTCAGTGCTCTCTGTGTTGACCTGCCCTTGCACTGATGAGAGGCAACAACCTCGAAACTAGTCTGCAGGTGGTCACCCCGTCCAAATCAAAACATAATTCTGCTGGTTGGTCATAGAGGGCACTTGCAATTGCGTCCTCTGATGTTTTGAGGAACGTTGCACAAGTAGCTGTTAGATATAATTCAATACCCGTCGTGGTCTTAGCCAGGGGAGTAGTTGTTTTCTGACAGGTTCTTGCCATAATAAGCCTACATAGTTAGGTGTTTATGGGAGTAAAGGGTTCATCATCGGTCGGTAACGACTGTTCGTTAGCAAACGATCTCCCAAAGATTTCTGTTTCCTTAGAATGTTTTGGTTACATTGATACTCAGTAATTTGCTTTCGAACCATTGAAGTATCGTTTTGAAATTTCCTTCTACTTCTTCTTTCAGAGAATTCTATGATTCCGAGTGATAAATAACTGCTGTGTCGTCAGCAAAGCTAATGATATCACCTTCCACATTTAGTGAGAATAGATCATTCAAATATATGTTAAAAAGAAGTGGACCCAAAACGGTTCCTTGAGGTACTCCGTATTCAACAGTGTGTAGGTCGCTCATGATGTCTTTGATTTTCACACATTGTTTTCTTTCATTCAGATAGCTGCCTAATAGCTGGTAGGGCACACCTCTGAATCCAATGCTCTCGAGTACTTCTAGCAGCTTATGGTGACTGACAGTACCGAAAGCTTTTTTCAAGTCGACGAATACACATAGGGATGGTATTTTTTCATCTACATATTTACTTATTTGATTAGTTAGAATTGACATAGCGTCAACAGTTGACTTGCCCTTCTGAAATCCGTATTGATTGTGATAAAATATCATTTTTATTGAGGTACTTACTTATGCGTGATTTCAGGATAGTTTCCCAAATTTTTGCGAAATTTGTTCAATATGCAAGGTAATAATTGAATCTCAGTGGGTTCTCAAGAGTCATTAGTATAAATAATAGTATTTTGGTAGGTTTCACAGGAACATTTAGACAATTGAATCAATTCTTGAAATTTATTAAATCTTTTCATCCTTCAATTAACTTCACGATAGAATCAGAAACGGGTAATTTGATAAATGTTTTGGACCTAACAATAACTAAACTAAACAATAAACATGAATTTTCTATTGCCCATAAACCGTCTCATACAGATATTACAATTCACAATAGCTCATCAGACCCATATTAACACAAATTAGCAGCTTACAATAGTATGATACATACATAGATTAGTGAACATAACTCTCAGCACATCAAATTTTAATTAGGAACTAGAAATTATCAAACAAATTGCAGTTAACAATGGTTATAAATCATCTTTGATAGATAAACTTCTGTCTAAGAAGCTGTATAAGACAGCAATTCAAGAAGTTTATTCCTTTCTAAAAGACCACCAAAGGTTCGAAACAATAACTTGTCTCGGTGAACCAATTAAGTAATAAAATAGGTAATTTCTTGAAAAAGCAAGGTTTTAATATTGCTTTTGAGAGAGAAAATACTTTGGGCAAACATATTAAAAACAACAAAGATAAAGTGGTAAAACAAGATAAGTGTGGAGTCTAAAAATTAACCTGTGGTAGTTGTCCCAAGTTTTATCTTGGTTAAACTGGTAGAACCTTCAAAAAGCGCCTAACTGAACATACAAACAGCTTTATTATCGGAAAAACTAATTCAACATATGCTACCCATTTATTACACGAAAACCATGCTTTAGACCATGATTTTGAAATCCTTCATGTTCAAAACAAGGGCATGAAGTTGAATCTTTTAGAAGGTATGGAGATTAATAAATTGAAAAATTTTGATAACCTTCTTAATGACCAACTAGAATGGACCTTTCCAAGAGATATGAGGTAACACTGAAATTAGAAAGTAAATACGCTAATATCACTCGGAATTTTTTATTTATTTTTTCTGACCTCTAGTTTATCTATAATCGGAAGAAAAGTGGTTTTGTGACGTCACGTTCATCAAAACTAAACTTGGCAACGTTGTTAAAGTTGTGCACCAAATTCTCATTCAAATATAATGTGTCGTATGACAGTTGTCATTTGATACCAGATGGGTTCTTTCGTCTTTTTCACGGTGCGATCAATAAGAATAGTTTGTCTCTGTCTAACTCATTTGCCTACCCATTTGATACAAGTGGAGCAGTTCCATCATCTAAACTTCAACGAACACTACCTTGATTTATTTTTTGAGGTTAATGCGGTTTTTCAAGTTTTGAGAGCTTTTATTGTTTGTGTTCTAAAATTTGTTATTAATTCCTGTATCTCCAGTACCTGTATCACTGCAATAACTGAACATGTCGAAAAGGTTCTTTGTACCCGGTTGTCTGAACACCAGTGAAAATTGCAATAAACAATTATTTTATGCACCTAAAGATGAAGTGCGTCGGAAAATGTGGTTCGAAACAGTGAATAAATCTTTTGTGAAAAGCGGAAATATATGTTTTTGTGAAGAACATTTCCAAGTGAGTACTTTACGTTATGTTATTATTGTATTCAAAGCAGAGTCCAAGGAATGATTTATAATAATATTAGTCATTGCAAAAAAGACCTTGAACTATCAAAATGAATGTTGATTGTAGAATGTAAATAAAATAAACATTAACCTCACATCTCCAAATAACTTTTGACAATTGAGAACTGTCATTACGATTTGCTGTGTTGTCAATGCTCGTTCTTCATCAAAAGGAGGGTCCGTTCAGAAAATTTTAAAGTTACAAATACAGTAAAAAATAGCTAATATGTGGATATTTATCTATGAGTTGATCAAGTGACAATGTATTGATTACTTCTCAACGGCTTATATCATGCTAGAAGTTATATTTTTAAGGACAACGGTATTGCCCGTTTCGGAACGTGGATTCCGGTGGGAGGTATTTCCGATGAACGTGACGTCAGCGGCACAATTTCAAATGTGATATTTTTTTAAAATAAAAGAAAAATAATGGAACTTTTTGTTAAATGGACTTTTCAGACTAACAACTATCGATTTAAACGAGTTTTGTCATTTATTTTCCGTAAATGTAAAGGTCCATTGAATAATTCACCATTACGTTTTCCTGGAAAGGCTAGATTAAATATAACCAATAATATTGGTACTTATCGGGGGTTTATTTGGAGACAGGTATACAACTGAACCCTAATCAATTTACGATGAGTATTTTAGAGAACACTACAAAGTTGTAATTCAGATTATCTTCTCCACTTGAAGAAGCTGTTGTACAGCGAAATGATCGTCGTGGTTTTGTAAACCCTTTGTAGTGAAAATCATTCATTTAGTTTCATTATAGATATTAATACTTACAATTTCAGATTGAGAGCAAAAGGTTAATGACTCATTCATTTGCATTGAAGATAACTGCAGTTCTATTTCTAAACGCATCTGGTCGAAAAAAATTGAAAATTACGTTATTTCATCATAATCTCCTGGGATTAGTAGATATGGTGTATGTGTATTTACTTCTGTCATAAAGCTTCCTACAAACTAGGTCAGTATAGCTTTTTTTCTAGGGGCAATAAATAGCTTGTGGCGTTTGCCGAAAGTAAAACCTTCTTATATCCCAAACTCAATGGAATTCCAGATGATTTTGAAAAATTATAAGGGGAGGCGCATGTCCAAAAAGTACCAGTGAGGAAATATTTTCTATGATCTCATTTTTATGGTTTATTATTATACATTTTTGAGGTGATGCGTTAATTTTGATGCGAACTGTATATTATGTTAAACTAATATTTGTGATTATCATGGGTTGTCTATTCGGTTCCACCAATGCTATACTTAGTTGTTTTCTTCTAACTTCTGTATAATCAGTTCTTGTTTTCAAGATCTTGCTTATAATTTTTTTACTCAGCCTGACCTTGTTTTACCAGCTATTTCACTCAATTACCTCATTTCCGCTGCGTTTATTTCAATTTGTTGGTTTTGTTTTACTACACAAGTTCCACCGCCATTTATAATAAAGTCGGTATTGCCACTATATTATTTACCATCATTATATATTCATGTCCTATTTCTCTTTTTCCCTAAATGGTTTTATTCAATGCATTCATTGTATATCTTCGACGCGTTTTCTATTTTATATGAAGAGTTTGACTCTACATGAAATTAATATTCTAGAAGAACACCAGGAACTATAAACATTCTAAGGCATTTGAGAAAATTCTCAAATGAGGAAACATTACAGCAAAGCCTTTGATCGAAATTTTTAGTGAATGCTCGGGCTACTGATACCAAGTCCGGAGTACCTCAGGGCTCAGTGCTCGGACCAATTTTATTTTTGCTGTACCTAAATGAGCTTACCAATCTCAGGGAAATTCACAATATTTTCTGATGATAACAACGTTTTATGGCATGGTAAAAATGTGGATAGCCTAAAAACAATCATAGCTCAAGATCTACAGAAGGTTATTTTTTCGTTTGACTCCACACGTTGCAAATTAAAGCACTTCTCAAGAACAATATTTTAGTTATTTTTTCGAGATTGTACAACTTTTTGAATTTTCATCGATAAATTAGGATTAATGACAATATTTTTTTGTAAAACAAACATTTCCGTTTTGTTTGAATGGTTGCAAAATTTATCAGAAGATGTAAACTGCTACTTGTCAACAATTCGAAAGTTTGCAGACCTTTTGCATTTTTTTCGCGCTAAGGATGCGAAAATTCATTGAATCCTGGTTTTCAACATATTCTGTAAAAAAAGGTTTGCAAAATTCGACTTAATATCATTTGAACGTATGCTTCATTCCACTGAAGTTTTGAAACTTTTGTAATTACTGTCCAATATGAAAATTTTGAAAATAGAAAAATTTAAAAAAATATTTTTTTTTTAAATCTCGAAAATTCAAAAATCCAAATATTAAATAAATTGAAAAATTTGAAATTTTAAGATTTAAAAATATAATACACAATAAAGTGGTATATGGTGTCACAGTATATAGTTTTTTTTATCATTCTATTCTATCTACATAATATTCATCCAAACTACGATGGTTACCTTTTATATTTCGGGATTGGACAACCCTAGTGTTGCAATCTGGCAACTGACAGCTCTATCGTAAAGTTTGACATTTTTTAGGTTATGCGTACTCAGAACGTTTTGACATACGAGTAATATTTGTGTTGTTTACAGTAACTTAAAAGATTCATCTCGTCCAAAAAATGGAATTAAATCGTGAACATTTTCGTGCGAATAATTTTTACAACTTTCGACGTGGATTAACTCATCTATGAACTTAATTCAATTTTTGGCGATAAATCTCCATCAAGTACCATCGATGGTATGGTGAATTCAATCGAAGTCATAGTTCGCTCCAAGACGAATTTCGTGAATGTCGTCCAAAATCAGTTGTTGTTCCGGAAACCATTGATGCTGTGCGCGAACTGATATTGAAAGATTGTCATGTGACCTATCGTGAGATTGAGACAACCTTAGGCATCCGTGGCACCAGCATGCATTCAATATTGCATGAACATTTGACTGTCAAAAAAATTTTTTCACGTTGGATCCCACACAATTTGTCAATCGTTCAAAAAAAGGCTCGTAGGTCGAAAGAAATTCTCAAAAAATACGATCGCGGTGCTTCGAAACACGTCTATGACATCGTGACAGGTGACGAATCGTGGATTTAGGCGTATGAGCCCGAAAGTAAACAGCCAACAAAAGTTGTTCGCGCACGAAGCACTTCCAAGCAAATGGTCGCCTGTTTTTTCGAAAAAACTGGAAATGTCGCAACCGTACCACCAGAACAAAGCAGAACAGTCAATTCTGAGTGGTGCACAACCATTTGTTTCCCAGTTGTCTTCCAAGAAATGAGGAAAACCAACCGCCGAAGACGGATCACTCTTCACAGTTTTCACCACGACAATGAGAGCTCGCACACATCGGCTCAAACAACTGCATTTTTGAGCACTCGAAACGTCGATTTGATGAGTCATCCGCCGTATAGTCCTGACTTGGCACCGAATGACTTCTTTTCATTTCCGTACGTAAAAAATAAACTGAGGTCAGCGTTTTTCGACACCTGCAGAAGCGGTTGATGCGTTCATAATGCATGTTTTGGAAATACCTCTATCAGAGTGACAAACCTGCTTCGACAATTGGTTCAAACGCATGCAGAAGTGTATAGATCGTCATGGGGAATATTTTTAACAACAATAAAGCGATTTTCGATAATTGATATCTGTTTTTGTTCCCTAATTCCGAAATATCAAAGACAACACTCGTATAATAGACTCTTTCGGAAAGAACTATTTTAACTGCTTTTCTGAAGCTGACGTTGGATTATATATCTTTAATATTATATTAGTAATAGTAATATAATATCAGTAGACATGCTGATGCTATAGTTGAAGCGTCGAACAGAATGTTTAAATCTTGGAGACAATATTCATCATAATCACCTTTGCACTCTGTACATACTCTAAATCTCAAGATGAATTCAAGTTTTCATAAGAGCGTCGTTAGAGACGAGGAATTTACAGTTCTCAAAAAAATTAATTTTAATCGCATTGGTTCGCAAGAAACTCAAATTTGAAATTGTCGCCACTTTTTAGAGGTGCGTTAATTTTTATCTGAAATGCGAAGAAGAGCATAGAGATATGGAAGTTGGAGCAAAAAAGGGAAAAAATGGAAAGAAATCTCTTCAATAATACGACGCATCCTAATTTCCAACATTCGCAAATGGGCCGTGGTGGTCGTGCTCGTAGAGCGTACGTTTCACAATCATGGTGTCGTGGGTTCGATTCCCAGCATGGTCACCGGTCTCGTCATAGCATCACACGTTAAGAGGTGAGGGCTACGTCTTCCCTAGCTCATACAAGTCTTTCGAGGACTTCTGAGGGTTTTGCGTAAAGGACGGAAATAACAATTTCAAGAACATTTTTTAACAATTCGAAAAATGCCCACTATCTAAATAATTGAATCAATTTTACGATTCGCCCTGATTTGTGCTATCCTATTTCATCCTCGATTCAAATAATTCCGATAATAAACGAAACGGAAAGAAAAAAACAAGAGCCAAGACCCCCAACCAGCGATTTGAATAAACATCCTACGGGAGATAAACAAAAAGAGATTCATCCCGGTCGCTCCCCATATCATTAAAATACCGTCTGGCAGTTGTCTTGCCATTTGAAGAGATAGTCACACATTGTATTTCCTTGGAGTGATCCTCTAGCTCGTGCCCATTGTTAAGAATGCGGCCCCTTGGTTAAGATTTTGTTAATCTTGAACGTTGGCCCAAGAAACAGCTGCTGCACCCGACCGACGTACAATCACCCTCATGTATAATTTCATTCTCGATATAAGCACATATATACGTTATTACTCATTACCACGGCGGTCTGGTCTAGGGGGAGATACGGGGTACCGAAATAAACTTTTTTCGGCATAATGATTGTTTTAATTTATTTTAGGTGTCGTGTCGGTCTATCCACACACTATATCATCAATTATTTATTAATTTCGATATAGTTATGTTACTAGAAGCTTTTGATTTCTACCACTAGATAGCGCCAACGTGAATTAGTCTCGTTTTTGTTGACAGGTGAATCAGACAACGACCGTTACCATAGTGAATTTACAAACTACCAACATAAACATACAATGTGTTTGTAAGTGAAAAAAATACAGTGGAGGATCCAAGGGGGCAATGGGGGCAATTGCCCCCTCCATTGAGAGCAACAATGATAATGACGCCTTCCTCCTTCGTCTTAGGTGGAGGAGGAAGTTTTTTGGTCACTAGCTAATTGCACCTTCCCCTTAGAGATAATTGCTCCAACTCCTCAGAAACGTTCTGGATCCGCCCCTGTGAAAAAATATTTGACTTTTTGATTGAATTTCTTTATTTCCTTCAATGACAGAGTATATCTGTATGGAAAAGTCGAACATTTAAAACCTAGAAATCTATAAAAATCTTTTAAAAATCTTTTGCAGAGTATAAAATCTATTTTGTATTAAGAATTCTTTAATTGTTATTTTAAATGTTTTTTTATTATCACAATTCCTAACTGAGCTGGAGGGTGCATTGAAAATGTTTAACCCATATAACATGGCGACTTAGTTATATCATTCAATCGTGAAAAAAGAACACGGAAGTCATCCTTTTGTCGTGTCGTTACACGATGATAACGGAAGTTGTTATGAAATTTACTTTTATTTTTGTAAATGTATAAAGCCAGCTCAAGTATACAAACAGAGCAGTTTTTTTAGTCCTCCCCCCCTGTTAACTTTTGGACGATTTGACTTACAAACATGAAGAACAAAAACAATTTTAAACGATACTACTTTTTGAAATGAAAGGATTGCTCGATAGAGCCGGTTTTTGTTTTTGTTTTTTTCCGTTAACCAGCTGTCGTCCCCTTACGAACGGCAGCCCTCAAAAGTCGAAACTTGTGCGAGCCAAGGATTAACGAGGTCTTACCTTTTTACGTGCGATTCCTAGCACTTTCTCGGGCCATCAGAAAAATTTCTGCAGTCGCTGTGGTTTGAACCACCACCGACTGGCATCCAAAGTGATCAAACCATGTCGCTTTAACAACTCGACTACCTGGCCTCATTTCTTCAAATGGCATGGGGGTCAAGTGACACCTCGTTGAGAAGATAATTCAATTCTCTTTTCAACCATCTACATTTTTTCGGGTTTCGTTAATCTTTTTTTCTACGTTCATGCAAAAAACAAAAATTCATTGAACTGTATTTTGTGGAAAAACTGGTTCTTCATTGCACTTATCTGTCATTCTGCCACATAAAATGACAAACATGACAAGTCAGATCGACGCCATATTTAGCCCATTTTCTATGAGATTGTATTATGTTTTAAATAGTTGCATATTTTATATTATTGCCAATCATATATATTTATTACATACTGAGATTACAGCATTACCAGAAAAGGCCGAGGATTGAATGAAGTCTTCGATTCTCTGGACTTTGATATCTAGAAACGGAGATACACTGTTGTCTTCCGTTTCCATAGTGAAATAATTGCTGCTGGTGGCCCGCAAGGATCTAATCTAGGAGCACTACTGTTTGTACTACATATTAACGATGTGTTGAGGATAACCTCATGCCCAGTACAGGATAGTAGTTTCTCAACCCATTTTTCGATTTGATTCTTAATTGATTCATTTTGGACTGGTCAAATTTCGAAAATCCATCAACGCCGACTCTATTTTTGAGAAATTTTGTTTGAAACAAAACATATATCTTCATAGCAGCTGCCGATTCAAAAAATGAAACAGATTTCTCGTTTCGGATAGTCGAAAGAGAAAGTTTATGTTAATTCACTGATCTATTTTACCAATTTTGTCGTGTTGTCACTTTTCGCGCCTTCCTAGAATTTTGTCCCGTACTCCCATGTCGCTTGTATTTCCACATCGGGCAATACCAACGATTAACCGTTTCATTTTAGCACCCGCCAAAACTTCCGAGACTCAGGTAGTTCCGGTATATCGAAATGGACCAACCAGAGAAAAGGGAAGCTGGGAATTGGGCTTTCCTTTTCTCTTCTTCAATGAATGCCTAATAAATTGCGCCCGGGTCCTCGGTCTGTGCTCCTGAAACAATGTCCCTTCGAACTGCTATTTTATTCAAATTCGGCATGCGAAAAAAACGAGACCCACCGGACAAAAAAATTATACCCCTAATTTTTTTTCGCGCATAATTAATCGAAGATTCTTGGGAAGTAGTGTCTTGTAGTTGAAATAATTTCCCGTCTTGATTATCTGGTTTTGAACCCTGTATCTCTGTGTGAGAACAATTTTTTGCCGCCCGTATCTGAAATGGAATTTTTACCGCTTTCTTACTACGAGTACATTTTGGAAAACGGTTACAGAGAAAGCTGGACTGATTCTTATTTTTAAACGGTTGTGAAGATGCCGTACTATTAGTTTTTTTTGTGGAAGTGTGATGGGATATGAAAACTTTGGTTTCCAATAATAATAAAAATAATACCAGATTTATTTCCTTTTTTTAACATATACAGAGTTCAAGGACATTTCACATTGCAATGTAACAAAGAAAACATCATCATGAAGCGTTTAACTGAATTTTCAGAAGCGAATGATTTGATACTTCTGATAGTTCTTCATCTCTAGCCACATTATCTGCGGAGTTCCACAGGGATCGGTGCTTGGAACAATACTTTTTCTTCTTTATATAAATGACTTAGCAACGATATACATTAGAGGAAAATTGACCTTACTCGCGGATGACACCACAATGATATGGCACAGCAAAATTAAAAATGATTTTCACAAAAATATATGCCTTGACATTGAAAAAATAAAAATTAGTTTCCATCCTGCGCCACTATCCCTAATTAGAGAACAACTGATCACAATTCGAATTCAGACGTTTTTTTGGGTGAGGGTGATGATTATTGGTTGTCATGATTTTGATATTGTCAATAAAGTATTTATTTATATCAATGAAAATAAATATAAAATATTAATGAATCACTTTGTGGTTCCAGAAGTTCATGACTATCCAGTAGATTACGGGAGAATCTGAAAATGCATTAGATAATAAATTTTTGTTGTTTCAAATTCTATTCGATTGTAATGGCACACAAACACACAAACCCCTATGGAGAAAAGGGCTTCATAGCTCCGCTGGAGATCTAGGAATTGAATGCATAAAAATATATTCATGGTTTTTAATGGGCATGTCTAGCTGAGGTCGTAGGTGTATATAGACTCGAATTAATTGAGTACATTCTTCTCGATCTTCTGATGATTTGTGGCGAGTCGAATGGGGTATCCACTGTCTTCAGTAATAATAACCATAGTAATACTCCCTCATAAAAACTCGTAGAATGTACCGAAAGGCATGGCCTGTGCAGGTAGAGGACGTTTATTATTATTATTATTTGCCGTGGCGCTCCAGGGCAACTTGCAGATTTTTGATGGCGCATTCACTTTTCAGCTGAAGGGAAACCCGGAAAATCTACAGGACCATCCCGCGAAGGGAGATCTGGAACGATTTGCGTACTGAAAGTATTCAAATATTCGCCACAAAAACTTTCAAATAGAAATTCTGCTTCAAACATACAGTTGATACAAATAATTGCTCTTTGCACTAGGCACTAAGAAATTCTGAATAATTTTGAAAATTGAATAATAACTTCAAACTGTATTACAGAATAATGGTCAATAGAATCCAGGATGACAATATTGTTATAGAACTTGCCACCTGTTCTTTTTTTTGAATTGCAGATAAGTAATTCCGAAATATAGTTCAACAGAAAAAGAAAGAAATTAATTAGTGACAAAAAACAATTTTTCGTTTTTACTGATCTCATATTGTATCTAAACTATTTGTAATTCTTAATTACCTACTTAAAATAAATAAAAACCTTTCAGCTCGAGTTAAACTTTTCAATTCGTGAACGCCAATCGTTTTAGAATGGTCGAATTAGTACCTATATTCTGCAAAGTTTCAACTTGATCGAAAAAATTCGCACTGTATACGTGAAATTTCACGCTGATTAAAAAAATTTGTGATTTGTATCATGCTCAGGTATAAGATTTAGCAGGAAAACGGAATAACATGTCGAAAATTCGAAATTGCAGAGGTTCTGTAAAAAGCATATTAAATCTTCAATTGAATCTGGATCGAATTTAAATTTAATTTGCTTATACAAACAGAAAACAATTTTACGGAATTAAGTCCTATTATCTGAAAATAAAAAAAAATTCGGGAAAAAAACTTTTCAATTGGAGAACGGGTTGATATAGGGCAATTCTGCGAAAGCCAATCGATTAAGAATGATCGAATTAGTATATTCCATCAATTTCAAGTTTATCGAAATACAAAAATTCACTCTAAAAAAGTTGTAAGGGGTAGTACACCCCTATTTGAAATTTGCACTACATACCTACTTAAAATTTCAGACTGATTCCGAAAATATAGGATTTGTTTATGCTCAGGTTTAAGATTCGCTGGAAAAGGGAATAAAAGGAAGAAAATTCGAAATTATCAACGGAGGTTCCGTAAAAGGACTATGAAATCATCAATTGAATTGAAATCGATTTGAAATTCGGTCTGCAAATATAAAAAAGATTGCATCTGAAAATCTGAAAAAAAAAATGAAGTGATAAACTCTATTCAACTCGGTTTGAACATTTCAATTCGAGATCGGTTAGTGATAGAACAATTTGGCTAACGCCAATCGATTCAGAATAGTTGAATTAGGATATTTTGTGAGTATGAATGAAAAATATCTACAGACAAAAGTTTCGTTATGTCAACTTTATCATTTTTAAAAAAAATTAAAGTTTCCTGAAAAGTATCGATTGCATTCTGTTTTGGAGTCTGGAAACAATTTTACCTATTTTACCCACTACTATACATTTTCAAGTTCAATTTGATGATACTACTTTTTTGTTATGCTTTTATTGGAAAGCTACAACGTATAGTTTGGCAAACATAGCTGCAAGTGTGAAAATATGCATGCCCATGATGCGCATTAGTCGTACGACTTCTAGTGATAATCACGTGATAATTCGGGCATGAAGTGGACTCTTCACACTTTCAGCTGTGTTTGCAAAACTGTAAGGATGTGAACAATATAAATATGTAAGATGAACATTAAATATTAAATGCTTGTTTTACTCATAAGGCGATATCAGAGGAAAATGCAAAATATGAAATAAGTTTTGAACCAGCAACAATTGCGTCAATTATCTCACTTCATTCGATCCATAACTTATGGAACACCCCGTAGATAGTATGTTGTACCATTATTTGAAAAAAAATCGAAATTATCGACTAACAATTCTTCTTATTTCCATCCAAGTTACTATACTCTTCGAAGATGAAGTAAACCTCACAAGAATTGGTCTTTTATTTGACAGTAATAATGAAAGACTCGAAACAGATATACACCATGCTATTGAAAAGAAGGCGCTGTGTGGTACCACGACTTAGGCAGGTACTTCACTATTATTCGTTATTAGTCTGTTTTATGAATGAACTTGTTTAGATACTGCAGATTACTTTAGAAGTGAAGTGCATTTTCTGAAAAGAATGAGATGAAAGGAATAACGGTTTTATATGCGTCTTTTTCTCAAGTAGTACTATTGGTTATCTATCGGGTGTTAAGGAATTCTTAAGAACAGCCATGGTTTCCAGAGTGTCAAGGATTTGGGATTCGAATTTGGCAGGGATATTGGATTCGAAAGTTGTAAATTCAATATTTCATTCTCCGCCTTACTTTCATCAGAAACTGCCCCAACTTGGAAGTTTCAAATGGAACATCCTGTATATTCTCACAATATTGGATATTAGGGAATTACCTGCTAAAAATCTTACTATATGGTGGCAAGATGTTTAATTACTTACCAGTTCATGTTAGATCGGCAAACTAGAATGAAAATCAAATTATTAAAACTGTCAAAAATAATTTTCTTCCATTCATTATATTAACTGCATATATCTTATATTTCGTATATTTTGTATATTTGTATATTATTTTGATGTTAGTTATTGATTATTTTTTTGTTGCATTTTTCTTAGTGTCCTCGAAGTGTCATATGAATTCAATCATGTCTTTGATCTGTTTTACTTTGTCCTACGTTCTATATACACCTCTGACTTTATCAACAAGGAATATTTTCTAACAATAAAGCATATTTACTATTATTATTATAAAATTTGATTTGATTCATTTCGAAAAAAAACCCTTTCAACTAGATTCGAACTTTTCAATTCGAGAACGGTTAGAGAAAGAGCAATTCTGAATCGATTCAGAATGGTCGAATTATAGTATATTCTGAAAATTTCGAGTTGATCAAAAAACAAAAAATCAACTCTGAAAAAATCGTAAGGGGTAGACCCCTAAAAATCAAGAAAAATGCAAAATCGACAGAACTATTTGAAATTTGCACTATAAACGAGAAATTTCACACTGATTCCGAAAATATACGATTTTTATATGCTCAGGTGTAAGATTCCGTAAAAAGCCTATGAAATCTTTAATTGAATCGGAATCGACTTGAAATTCGGTGTGCTTATTAAATCACAAAATATACAAAATCAGCAGAACTATTTTGAATTCGCACTTGTAGATGAATTGGCATGACCCCTTCTAGGTTATTCTGTTTTTGTTTGTATCAATCAAATTTCACAATTTTACGCCAAAAATTGATAAAGTTACGGGTATTTTCCAGAAAGACACTATGTGTATGTCTTGGTCAAGTCTTGCACTTTAATTCTGAACTATTTGCAGTCATCCAACGATCCAATATTCATCATTTTGAAGGCACTGTGTGATGACTTTTAAAATAGTCAATAAAACAAGATAATACCTTCAATATATTGTCGGCGAACTCTTTTTACTTCTCGCGAGCACTAAGCACCACGCCATTTTATAAACATTTTATAAACACTAAACACTGAGCACCGATTTAAAAAGTGTATCGTTGAACCTGAACCTTCAGATGACAATTTTCTAGAATGCTAAATTTTGTTCTAAAACAATGCAAAATATGATTGGAAAAATGTCAGACAATTGATTTCCATGTACATGAAAAAATATTCGATTCAAACGAACGCCTCGTTTTACCGCCGAATTGAAACAAACGATCACTCAGTATACAGGGTGTTTCCCGACCGTTGCTTCCTGGTATTGGTAATTGCCTTATGCTAAACACATTACCATTCAACAAAATGAACAATTGTCAACGACAGGAAATTACAACATTCCGAGCATTTGTTTAAAGAATAGTTAAACAGCCCAGGTACGAGATGAAAGCAACTTTTTAACCATCGCCATCGTGTAAATAGATAAAACGTCGTAACGCAAACTATTTTGACCTTTGCTTGCTTTGGGATTTGGCTTGTTGCTTTTTGTTGTTAGTTCCTGTTTTATGAGTGAATTAGCGTTTACGAGTCTCGAAGCAAATAACGAAATTCGTGAAAATGTTATCTCTATTATTGAAATAACCGAGAATGACCGATACTAGTATCTATTTTGAGAATTCTCATCCATACTATTTCGTCATGTTCTAGCTAATTATGAACCTGGTGGAACACCTATTGATCTCAATTTCAGCATCAACATAAGAAACTCATATTTTGTTTACGTTCGTTTTATTATGAATACTTTTCATTGCAGGAAGATATTCTTTGAGTAAGGTTATTCTGGACTTTCATTGTCTAAGAAAGAACAAAGAAAAATTCAATTCTCTGCAATTTTTAATCACGACGTTTCAACTGTTAAAATCTACAGTCGTTATCAAGTGTATATTATTAAGTGTATGTTATCATACACTTGATAACGACTGTAGATTTTAACAGTTGAAACGTCGTGATTAAAAATTGCAGAGAATTGAATTTTTCTTTGTTCTTTTTTAGACAATGAAAGTCCAGAATAACCTTACTCAAAGTGAAACATTGTCAACCACTTTCAAACAAGATATTCTTTGTTGAACTTCTTTAAAACTCTCTCTCTCTCTCTCTCCCCAACAAATAATATAGTTTCTCTACGACTATTGTATTATACATTCATTACACATTGATTCTTAATTGAAGAATAAAGATGATTCAAAGACAGCGTGGATCCTAACTCATTATTCAACGGCACTCGGCCAATCACAGGTTCAGAATTTTCAGGATCCACGGGAACTGAGATGTTTAACAAACAAATTTCTCAAGAGGGCTTTGCTTGATTGAACTTTTGTCACAGCTTGGCATCCGCGAATGTCAAATTGACTATTGAAAAATCGCAAAATTCTCTCAGACGTAACTCGACGAGCTGATTCCGAATATAATAATTATAATAATAATATTTATTCGCAGAATGAACAGAAGATAGCATTGATTATATAAAAAACATTTCAAATCATATAAATCATTCTGCAAAACAGAAATGGCAGGCAGTAAAACTGATACAAGTGCCATTCCTAGTGACTAGCTTACAAAAAAAATACATCTATGTCGGCATGTGAATAAACATAATGCAGATGGCGTAATTACTCATTTTTCAATTCAATCATCTGAATTAAGTAGCATATTTTTGTAACTATTTTTTAATTTAGTAGTAGACAGAGTTTTGAAATCTGTAGTAACCTGGTTGTAGAGCTGGTAAACTGTATATGTAAAATATGTAAAGGACCTTTCAAATATAGAAGTTCGATGGAACGGTGGAGATATGGTTTCCCTGAAACGAGTGTTCACATTATGGACATCACTTCGAAACATAATTTTATCATAAAGATGTGGAGGTGTCTTGTGCAATAATATTTTGTTACATAAGCTTACGGTATGCAGTTCTCTTCTAGCAGACATACTGAGCCATTTTGTTTCTTTCAACTTGTATGATATATTCTGATACTTTCTTATCCCATGAATGTACCGGAGACACGATTTCTGAATCCGTTGGATGCGATTAATCTCTGTATTTAATCAAGGACCATATACAGTGAGCAAGTAAAGGTTGGAACAAATTCGTTAAAAGCTTGATATGGCCATTGGGGAAAAAAGCTCAGACACGTCGATTTTATTTTTCAGTGTCGCATTTTTTGGTCCACTCAAAATTATGATTTTTTTAAATGGCATTACCCTATTTTGATAATACCTTCAAAAAGAATGCATTTTTCTGTGTATGGATGTCATATTTTTTCTTATGTTACATAACCGTATTTTCTAGAAATAAAAGATATTTCATTCATAATTAGGTCTGTTGACGTAAACTTCTGACTTGAAGTATCCTCACAAAAAAAATTTGGAGTGATTGGATCGGGAGATCTAGCTGGCCAATCTAAAAAAATCCTCTTCTGCGGTCGAAATCCGGAGTATGAGGGAATTTTTCTCAAGTACATCGGTATCGATAGGCGACCTCATACCTTATTGTGAAGCAAGTGCGATGTGAGTTGCCTAGATGCCAATCCCGACGTCTGCTGTTTGCTCGAAGTGTTTAACCGAACACCCAGGGTGGGGCTGTAGGTTTTTCCGCGTTTTTCTGCAGCTGAAAGGTGAATACGCCACTAAATATCAGAAAATCACACCGGAGCGCCACGGCAAATGATAATAATAGTCTTCCTCTTCCCGCAGACGAGGATTTTTAGAGTGGCCAGCTAGATCTCCTGATCTAACCCCACTAGATTTTATTTTGTGTTGATACCTTAAGTCAAAAGTTCACATTAGCCGACTGAATATCATAGATTTATGAATGAGATATCTTTTATTTCTCGAACATACGGTTATCAAACATAAGAAAAAATATGACTATTATACACAGAAAAATGCGTTCTTTTTTAAAGTATTATCAAAATAGGGTATGGCTATTTGAAAAAAAATTAATGACGTCATAACTCGAACAGAGATGACGTCATCAAAAATCTGAGTAGACCAAAACATGAGCAACTAAAAAATAAAATCGACCTGTCTGAGCTTATTATTTCTAATGGCCATATCAAGCGTCTAACGAATTTGTTCCAACCTTTACGTGCTATAGCGTCACAATAGTTAAAATGAGATAGTACCAGAGAATCAGTGAGAAGAGTTTTGACGGATTTTTCTAAGACTTGTGGGGATGGGGAAATAAGATTTTCAGGTTAGCATATATCACCTCAAAAATTGAATTCGACAAAGGGGTAACTGGAAGAGGGTAATTTTTTCTACAAAAAAATGCACCTTTCCACAAAATCGACATTTTCTAAATGATCTTTTTGATTCAAAAACCGAGTACATTTCCGGATTCAGAAGGAAATTTCCCATAAGATGAAGAAATATTCGCGGGGTTCCGCATTTTTGAAATATTCCCAGGCGATCAAAGCCAAAAACTGCAATATTCTATATAGAAGGAAATCGAATTTTTCGAAAAATCGCAAAATTCTCTCAGGGGTAACTCGACGTGCTGATTCCGAATATCACCTCAAAAATTGAATTCGACAAAGGGGTAACTGGAAGAGGGTCATTTTTTTCGACAAAAAAATGAACCTTTCCACAAAATCGACATTTTCTAAATAAACCATCTTTTTGATTCAAAAAACGAGCAAATTTTTGGATTCAGAAGGAAATTTTCCATAAGATGAAGTAACCATCGAGTGATTTCGCATTTTTGAAATATTCCCAGGCGATCAAAGCCGGAAAATGCAATATTCTGTATAGAAGGAAATCGAATTTTGCGAAAAAAATTTTATTAATTTTTTTTCTAAAAATTGCTGAATTCCCACAGACGTAACTCGACGAACTGATTGCGAATATCACCTCAAAAATTAAATTCGACAAAGGGGTAACTGGAAGAGAACATTTTGAAAAAAATTCACCTTTTCACAAAATCGATATTTTCTAAAAGAATCATTCTTTCGATTGGAAAAACGAGTACATTTTCCGATTCAGAAGGAAATTTTTCATAAGCTGAGGTAAAATGTTTTGATGTTCAAGTTAGTCATTCTGGGGGTGTTTTTGGATATTAGTCGCTTCTCGTTAAACTTTTCCATATCACATATTGACATCAGATTGATCAAAACGCAAACCGATTGGCATTTTTGTAGCGTTCCGGTTTCTGTCGATTTTGAGGGGAGCTTGAAGACTTGTTCATACCCTCGCGAATTTCGCAATTTTTCTGCGAATAAAATGGCTGCCAGTCATGCCGGACCAATCGTTGATACAGAACCATGTCGGCAGCCATTTTATTTGCAGAAAAATTGCGAAATTCTCTACGGTATGAACGAGATTTAAGCCCTCTTGGCTGATGTAACTGATCAACCAATAACGAGGATTCACATATTGCTTCGACTTTTGCATCTGCTGTAATGTGTTTTCGTAATGGGACGATCGCGAAACAGTTATGCGCGTCAATATGAACGGGCCTTTAGTGTCGGTACGAACACCCATTGATCAGTGAGTTGGTACGTTTTTTCGTGTACATTCATTTCAAGTCGGTGGGCGCTCCGGAGACGTGGTTTGTCGAAGAGAACAAGTGAACACAGAGCATGCGGGTCAACGCAGTTCCCGATTATGTTTTTTATGTAACGTCCTTTCTCAAAGAGGACCGCGGACGGATATGGGACCATCCGCGGTCAGCATTGACGAATGTTGAGGAATTTCATCATTTCTGGGGAATTTGGAACTTCAGTCTAGAGTTGCCAACATAAATGAAGAAGAACTACCTCGAATGCTTGGATGTCTTAAAGAAAGTTGTTGGAATATGAATCGTTACAACAATAAAAACACATATTCACTGTTCCTGTTAAAAAAAAAGATTTAGAAAAATTGCCGTATAATGTTTACTATCCGTGTTAATCTATTCTTCAAAACTATAATAACAATTTCCGGTGTTGAGTTAGCGGGAATTCGGTCGAAATGTTGAAGAAAACCAGTTGTTAAATTGTCGACGTTTCGAAACTTTATTGTTTCATCTTCAGGACTCTGAAGTATAAACAAAATCATACATATTAAAATGGTATTCTAAACAGTGATTTTGATTGGAACAAAATAAATTATGTAAAACAACTATCGTTTACAAAAACAACAACAAGGTTTGGCATCTGTTAACAAATGACTATTCCTTCTAATTCAAGTCGGATAGAGTATCAAAAAGTTATAGCAGAGATTCGTAGGACGAATAAGATAATGGATCGGGATCCCACGCCTATTTTCAAAAATGATTAATAACAGGCTGAATCTTCCTGTGTAGCAACATTTGGCCGAGACGCCGAACTTTTTCCTCTACGAAAATGCTCGATAGTGGTAGCTAATAAAATGCGCAGGCGTCAAACATGTCGATTTGGTAGGTGCAAATAATTCATTAATAACAGTTCGTTTTTCAGTTGAACCTCGAGATAGTTCGATGAAGTACTCGAAAAAACTTTTGTCCTACAAAATGGATGGTAGGACTGAAGAGTCCCCCACTCCTAACATGTACCAATGACGTGGTCATAAAAATTCAATAACCAGCGGATTTTTTTACCGTTGCTTTGTTAATATTTGTATAATTGAATGGTCATATTGTCCTACAAATTGAATGGCAGGTGTTCCCAGTCCTACGCTCCGAAATTGTCAATTCCACGAAAATTGTTGATATTATAGTAGCTAATGAACTGCGTAGGCGAAAGTCATGTTCATTTGGTGAGGGTAAAAATTGTATGGATAACTGTTAGTTTTACCCAAATCTGAAGCTCTTGGCTCATGGTGAAACAAACTAATTGATATAACTTCATTTCAAGGCAGTAAAATCAATCTATTTGACCGTAAGCCACGGGCTTAACTAGCCTACAGATATTTCGATCATTACTTCTGAAATAAAAAATTATCAAAATATTTTGTAAGTAGGCACATTTATCCTCATTTTTGATATGATATTTTCTTGATCCTGCCATCCTCATTACGTTGTTCAGTTCACAGCGAATTATGAATCGATTTGATTTTTTTTCTTTGATTCGAAATCGATTTTTTTTTAGAAATAAAATCATTAAATCTAATTTGTAGCTCGTAAGTCCGCCCATTCGAATAAGAAATTATATTTCAAAAAGGGTGTTGCATTACATAGCATGACAAGACACTGTTCAAAGAAATAGAAGAATATTAATACCATTATCATTTTTATTTTACAAATTCTTTGAAAAAGAATGGGTCTTTATCAATTACATGAGGATTCATTTTATAATTGCTAGTTCAACAGTTTTCCATGTACACAGTGACAATTTGAATGCTTTAAAGGCTATATCTCAGGAACAAAATGAAATAATTATTACGAATTGTCCATATTTGTTACATGAAATAATCCTCCTATCAACTCCCCTTATTTCCAGCAAGTCCCGTCACTCTCTGATTTACAGCCACCCGCATCCAATTACATTTTTCAGAAATCTGTTCTTGTGATACCTCCTTGAATAGCTGGTGAAAAATGCTCTCCCACTCCTTTCCCTTCCCTTCCTCATTATTCAAAATTGTTTTTTCCGTTAACCAGATGTCGTCCCCTTACGAACGGCAGCCCTCAGAAGTCGGTACTTGTGCGAGCAAAGAATTAACATCATCAAACAAGTATTTATTTAATTATTTTTGTGAACACATCAATTGAATTGAAAACTGAAGTGAATTTGGAAATCCCTATTTAGGTAAATGAAATATTCATGAAGCGTTTTTTTAATTTCATTTCCATACTACTTGGCCACTTGACCCCCGTAAAATAGAATATCTCTTTCGAACTAGGCTTTTTGAGGCCTCTGGAGATACCGTACATCCTGTTTTACCGTAGAGCAGAATTTCACAATTCGTCTGACCTCTTTGAAAGTTTTCGATTATAAATTTCAGCTCTTCAGACGACGATGTGGTGTTGCAGGTTTTTTCGGGTTTCCCTGCATCTGTTGAAGCGCATGCGACATCATATAAGCCGCCCCGGAGGGCAGATTGATTATTTCAATGTTTTAACTTTGTTATTGTTGTTTTCAATATGTTTATACAAATTATGAAAGCTAAACAAAATTTCTCACTTATTTCATAAACTTTTCACGTAAATTATGATATTTTTGAATCGAACAAACATCGAAAGTAACATTACTTCACGAATAAAAGTATATTAAATTAGCTAAACCACAATTTCAAAAAAATTCGTTGTTTTGAATAATTTTTGTAGGACTAGCGATACATACCCGTTTTTTTGTAGGACACTGTATTATTTAGGTGAAGAATACATTAACCTTTCATGTGTTATCATTGTCCTACAGCTATTAATGAATTTTTTTTTTACCATGGAATTGACAATTTCGGAGCGTAGGACTGGGAACACCTACCATTCAATTTGTAGGACAATATGACAATTCAATTATACAAATAGTAACCAAGCAACGGTAAAAAAATCTGCTGGTTGCTAATGATTTTGTATGGCCACGTCATTGGTACATGTTGAGAGTGGGGGACTCTTCAGTCCTACCATCCATTTTGTAGGACAAAAGTTATTTCGAGTACTTCATCGAATTATCTCGAGGATTAACTGAAAAACTAACTGTTATTAATGAATTTTTTGCACTCACCAAATCGACATGTTTGACACCTGCGCATTTTATTAGCTACCACTATCGAGAATTTTCGTAGAGGAAAAAGTTGGGCGTCTTGGCAAAATGAAGCTACTCAGGAAGATTCAGCCTGTTATTAATCATTTTTTAAAATAGGCGTGAAATCCCGGCCTATAAGGATAGGAACATGGTCTTATAACTATACTCAATGCAGCGCATGCGTTTCTTAAGGACTCACGAATCTTTTTGGGAAGGAAATATTGGGGATTTCTATTGTCCAATTGAGGAACATTAACATATTTGGGGTAGGCAACGCTGTCGACAATCCACATCCACTCGAACGATTTACCTTCGTGGCTCGCAGCGTTCGGTGAAGACTTTAATGACCTTAAATTTTTTTCTCTTTCGATCGAGGATGTGGTCGAGACTAAGATTTACTCGCAATGAAAATAATAAGGGACAAAGGATAGTCGGACGTGATAAGATTGACGTTGCGATGCGTTGGAGTATGGATGCTGTGCTGTGCATGGGAAGTAGTAGGAGTTGAATTTCGGCTTCGATCCGGTATAGATATAATTACATATCGTGACTTGTTGGGAGTGCGAGAGTGCACGTTCGCCGCGGATTCAATCATTTTCGAGCGGCTCGACTTTTCATCGAACATGATCGGAGACTGCTACTACCCCCCATAGTCATTCGATGAGAGGGAAATTACGTACAGGACGGTCGAGAGAGAGAGAAAACTGATGGAATCCTTGGAAATTCTCAGTGACTGAATTTAAATGAAAAAACGTATACAGTGTGTCTCACTTCTCATGGAAACACCCACGTGTCTTCCGTAATAATTGAGGTAGTGTGATGAAACTCTCAGGACTAATGAAAATGCTAAAAATGCACCTACCACCCCAATGAAGTTGACCTAGGTGATATACACTGCCCGCCACTCGCGATGGATCATCCGATTTTTACGGTAAAACATACTAGGGGACAAAATAGGCTCAAAATTCCTTCAGATTCGTAATCAGGACTACCAACTCACTACAGATACACTTTTTCCCTGGAAAAATTTCAGTCCTGAAAAATCCGTATTTGTCTCACTTCTTATGGAAACACCCCCGTATCTTCCGTAATAATTGGAATGATGAAACTCTCAGAACTGATGGGGGCAAAATAGGCTCAAAATTCCTTCAGATTCGCGATCAGGACTACCAACTTACTACAGATACACTTTTTCCCTGAAAAAAATTCATATCATGGGGTATTTCCATGAGAAATGAAACAAATTCGATTTTTTCAGGACTGTAAGCATGTGTAATATTAGTAACTTGTGGATCCTGAATACGAATTCGTAGTAATTTTGGGCCAATTCTGCCCCCTAATATAACTTTCCGGGATAATGGGTTGTTCCATCGCGAGTGGCGGGCAGTGTACATCACTGAGGCCAACCCCATTCAAGTGAAAGGTGAATTTTAAGCATTACCATCAGTCCTGAGAGTTTCATCATTTTACCTCAATTATACAAATACAAATACAAATCTTTATTTCCATAGACTTTGCAGTATTGGATAATGTCAAAATAAGTTTAAAAAACTTAGAAAAGTTTACAGTGAAAATAAACACAAATAATTTGTAGAATACAAATAATACAAATAAATTTTACAAAAAAACAAAAAAGACATCACAACAAAGTAATAAATGCGAGGTCAGAGACGTTGCAAATAACAAAATCATTAATAGAATAAAATGAATTTTTAATTAAAATAACTTTCAGAGTATTTTTGAATTTATGATTATTTGAGATTTTCTTTAATTCAATTGGCAGTTTGTTGTAAAATTTAATTGGTAGCACGATAGGACTGTTACGGAGGATACAGGGGTGTTTCCATGAGAAGTGAAACAAATTCGGACTTTTCAGGACTAAAATTTTTTCAGGGAAAAAGTGTATCTGTAGTAAGTTGGTAGTCCTGATCATGAATCAGTAGGAATTTTTAGCCTATTTTGCCACCTAGTATATACTTTACGGTAAAAATAGGATTTTCCATCGCGAGTGGCGGGCAGTGTATATCACCAACCTCTTTCAAGTGGTAGGTGCATTTTGAGCATTTCCATCAGTCCTGAGAGTATCATCATTCTACCCCAATTATTACGGAAGATATAGGGGTGTTTCCATGAGAAGAGAGAAAAATTCGGATTTTTCAGGACTGAAATTTTTTCAGGGAAAAAGTGTATCTGTAGTTAGTTGATAGTCCTGATCTCGAATCTGAAGGAATTTCGAGCCTATTTGGCCCCCTAGTATGTTTTACCGTAAAAATGGGTTGTTCCTTCGCGAGTGGCGGACAGTGTATATCACTTAGGTGAACATCATTTAGGTGGTGGGTGCATTTAAAGCATTTCCATCAGTACTGAGAGTTTCATCATTCTACCTCAATTACTACGGAAGATACGGGGGTGTTTCCATGAGAAGTGAAACAAATTCGATTTTTTCAGGACAGAATTCAGGAAACAGGTGTAAAATTAGTAATTTGCGGATCCTGAACTCGAATCCGAAGGAATTTTGGGCAAATTTTACCTGCTAAAATAACTTTTCGGGATAATGGTTTGATCCATCGCGAATGGCGGGCAGTGTATATCACTTAGGGAAACCTCATTCACGTAGTAGGTGCATTTTGAGCATTTCCATCAGTCCTGAGAGTTTCATCATTCCACCTCCTTTCCTAAGAAACCGTTCCTAAAACCGTTCCTAAACGTTTGGCGGTTCAACTCTGGATCACCCTGTAGACTAGTCAACAAGTGCTTTTTGTGCCATACTTTTTTCTCCGCCTCTGAAAAATATGAACTAGGGTTTGTTTTTTTGCAAATGTCTCAAAAACTATTTGACATTTTTTAGATTTGAAAAAAGATTCAATAGTGTAGGAAATTTTTAAAAAAAAGAACTGGGTAGGATCAATATTTATAATTTTCCCAGAGGCAAATTTTTTTTGAAAAGGGGCTGAAATGCACGCGATACAATACTGTATAGCCATATCATTAATGTATGTATTGAGCCATAGTACACAATTTTTCCTATGGCGAACCCTAGTTAATTTGCGATCTTGCTCAAACATATCTGAAATGCTGAGCGTAATCAGTGATATAATAATAAAAACAGTACTGGCCGGAGTTGAGATGGCGCTCGCAGTTTGCAGTTATCCAATGTGCGGGCGCGATCTCAGTTTCGGTCTTGAAATGGGTTTGGTTGTCGATTCATTCGTTGCAGTCATTATTGGTTATTGACTGCTAGACCTACCCTATACTGATGAGGAGCAACACTCCGAAATCGATATATAGGCGGTCCGAATGTTTCGATGAACATTCTCAACAAGCAATTGCGGAGATAACCTTGTAGGAACTTTGCACGGAAATTTCATCAGATGTAATTCAATGTTCGTCGTGGCATTAGCCAGGAAAGTTGTTGTTTTCTGATGGATTTTTGACCCAACTTTTCCTATTGTATAGGATATTAGCAATGAGCAGTCCTCCGGACATCTTATGCCTCTAGTAAAGAGCCCTGAGTCCACAATTCACTTCAGTAACTTCTGAGAGAGATGACATTCTTTCAAACTGATGATGTGAAGAGTAATTTTATTTTTTGTCGGTCATGTAATCACAGAATCGTGATGAATGATTAGAAAAGTGTTTGACGACGATTTATGGACGTTTTCCACTATCAAACTTGTTTGTTTTGAATTATCTTGCTTTTTTAAACACATGTCATGTCATTTCATTCCAATTCTGTTTAGAGCTGAGAATATTTATGCAACGTTTCCTCTTGTTTCCGTCTTGGTTTTGAGTACGTTTCGGTTTTCTTACATCAGTTCCATTGCAACCAGAACATTATCGTGTGTTATTGAAGGAAATCTTTCGAAAACTTTTGGGATTGATCTAGCCGATTCTTAATGAAAATCTATTTTAACATTTTTAATTAAAGTTTGATGATGATTTTCAAAATATTTGGGTTTACAGATCGCGACAATACAATGGCGTATACTTCTGCCTTAAGAAGCCTATTGTATTTTGGCGAAACATGTCTCGATTTTGTAAACCAAAGTTTTGTGAAAATCAACTCTAAAGTTTTATTATAAACGTTTTCGAGAACTCATAGAGGATCGCCCTGTTGAACATATTCACGGAAGAAGCAACTGAAGGCTGCCATCTCATTCTCCTCCATTATGGGATACCCTGTATTTCCACATTCCATCTCTCGACAACGTAAAAAGAGAGGTTCAAGTCTAAGTATAGGAAGAATGTGGATCTCAGGTGGCCGTATTACCAGTATCAGGTACACCAAAACAAATTTGTTTAATTTCAAGTTTCCTTTTTCATTCAGACAAATTGTATATTTCGGTATTTAAATTTATCGCCGTAAAATGTGTTATTTGGTGATTATTAAAGAGCAAGTAAATTTTAATTTTATATAATTACACTATAAAACCGTATCAAGTGCCTCCTTTTTCCGAAATTGATTCACTTGGGAAAGATTGACTGGAAATGAGGTCAAGTGCACACGTTGTTATTGAAACCGTCTCCAGTTGGAACTGGAAGTATCTGATTCGTTCTTATTGCCATAAACTTTTTGTTCCAAACTAAGGATTCTAATGATACGACTTATTTTTTCCTTTACTCTAAAAGTGAGGGTTGTACGGAAAAGTAGTCAGGAGATTTTGTGTGAATTTCAACGTGAAAGTTGGTGTACCACATGGCCCAGTTTTGGGACCTATATTCCTTGATTAAATGATTCGTATCTATGACACCACAGCACACAGGTACATCGTCAATATACAGGGTGTTCCAAATTCGATGGCCTATTAGACGTTTCTGGAAAAAGTAGGATTATTTTGAAAATTTGGTTTCTTGGATAATCGTTTCTGCTCTATCGATCGAAAATATTTTCAGCGCTGTGGCGTTGCAACTTCTATCAAAAAGTAGCAACAACTTTGATATTTCTAGTGGAATACCCTGTATATTATTACATTTTTCGCTTTGCTATTGCTTTTTGATTATTTTCATATAAAACTTCCCTATACCTATCTCCAGTGGTTTTTGAGGAAATCAATAATTTCCTTATTTTTTGTGCGAAACAGCTTCAATTAAACGTTAATTACTGCAGTATTTGAATACATAGGAAGAAATTTTGGATGTAGTTTGACAATGTCCTGTGTATTAGTTATGATTAGGGGAATTCGTTCTTCATTATACAGGGTCGTTGAAAATTTGTGATTTTACCTATAGATACAAAAGTGGTGAAAGGTGCATTTTCTCAAATGGATCACCCTGTATATCATCAAATATCCTGAAAGACAATTGGATTTCCTTTCAAATGAAGTATCATGTTCTTCTACCTAAGGAGTCAGGTTTCCGAAATAAAAGCAAGTTTTCTATAAAAATTGGATTATTTTGCCATATTTTGTATTGGGTAGATATGAAACGTCATGGAACATGTCATTATGAAAATTAGAAAATTAGTCCATTAATAATACCTATAACGTTTGCTCGTACATTAACGTAAATTTGATTAGAAAAGAATCAAAATGAAAGACAATAATTATTCAAATGAAAATCTGATTAATTTATGTCGAATTTCTCCCATATTTCTAACTATTTATTCGATATTCATATTTTGTATTTTCATCACAACAGTCTTTTCCAAAACTGATATTGCATGAATTGAGAAATGCAGTGATTTGAAATTTTAATTCAGATTTGAACAAAGTGTGCTTGGTTCGGTTTTTCATCTCCACGATAATTTTATCTCCCATTCAGGGTATCTGAAAAACGTGTGTCTGCTGAAAAATCAATAAACAAATGAAGGTCCTATTAATCGCTGATTCATGTTTTCGGAGTGATGTTTAATTTGATTCAATGTGAAAATTTAGAAGAGTTAGATCTGGGGACCCAAGTGTTTTATCCACCGATCTTCAAAGGTTGTAGTTCTTTGCTCACTTCTTGTCTACAGTGAGGGGGGCACTGTTCAACTGATATAAGTCTATCCATTCCTAATTGGAACGGCAATAAAAATAAGAGCACTACAAGGGGTGTTCATAATCACTGCCCGGCAAATGGCAAATGTATATACTACCAGTGCTTTTATTTGCAAAGCGTCCCTGGTATAATCATAAACATGTCTGGCCTGTAGCCCCTAGTCGCCCAGATAGTTAGTAAACGTGCCATCAAGGGTAGTTGAGGAATAAAGGCTCGGCTAGCTGGACTGGCTGAATACAAATTAGTTGTCCACTTCACAATATTTCTTTATCAGTGCCGTGTGTTCGTTGTAAATAATGAGTATCCGGGATGATTATTCGTGTTTTCATTGTATTTTAGTGTTTTCGACTAGGAAATCAAGTACCTGAAAATTCGAAGTTTTTCATAATTACTCAGGATGGAAAAATTCAGTTGAGATACCATGTGTCTACATTTACATTGGGCGATCGATTGCTATGATTGTAAGAATAAGTAACTGAAGAAATACCACTGAAAAATAATATACCGACGCCTATGTCGAGGCGGGAATTCCTTCTCTGTGCTGTTCCAATTGGTATTGGAAATACTATACCAACAACTTCAGTATACATGAAGCGGCAAATTGCCAAAAGGTTCCTAACTGTTGGATTTTCATAAGTCCATATTTAAATCCATTCACAGAAATCAACACGTTTTTGATGGATCACCTCTTGACGCCTCAACATTCCCAAACACAGCATAGTTCGATTTTTCTATTCATTTGTGGTAAGTTCATTGAATTTCCTGCATGTTCTTGAAATAATATTTTTGCACTAACCGTCAATATAAAACAGATTCGAAATATCAGCATTTCAATATGAATTATAATCCATTTTTAATACTTTCTTCTTACAGAAACACCATAAAAATTACGGATTGTTGAACAAAAAGTTTGCTTTGCTCTTTTCTGGTCACGGCACACTACTATCATTTTCAGTTACCAGAGTCGAAATAGGTAATAATGCCCAATTGAAATAATCTGTAGTATGCCGTGACCAGAAAGGAGCAAAACAACCTGTAAGTTTGACAAACAGTGGATTTCATTGTGTTTCTGTCAGAAAGAAGTATAAAAAATGGATTATAATGCATATTCAAATGCAGATATTTTACATTTATCATATATTCATGGTGAGTGCCAAAGAAAATAATCAAAAAGCAATAGCAAAGCGAAAAATGCAATAATATGCAGGGTATTCCGTTTGAAATATCAAAGTTGTTGCTACTTTTCGATAGAAGCGGCAACACCGCAGCGCTGAAAATATTTTAGATCGATAGAGCAGAACTGATAATCCAAGAAAACAAATTTTCAAAATAATCCTACTTTCCGTTTACCAGAAACGTCTAATAGGCCATCAAGTTTGGAACATCCTGTATATATTGTTGATATCAACTAGTCTGGCAATGCTCGACCAAATCCCATTATTACAGGATATAATTTCGTGCTTCACTTGGAAACTCCGATCAAATTCCAAACCCCAAATTCCAAATTCTTTAATAACAGTAAAATCCCACCGATTTTCCATGTTTTTTTGGGGTTTGTTTCGAAAACATATGTTCGAAAACATATGTTGGGAAAGTTTCTATGACCACCATACTAGAAATGACACTGACACTTATTGTTGTTTTTATACCATGTCATGCCAACATAAATACAACAAAATATACATCCAAATTAATTTAATGTAATGTGGCTGATCATGAACAAACAAAAGTTATAATCTACCAGGAGACTTTATTTGAAATTCAACGAGAAAATTGGTGTACCACACGGCCCAGTTTTGGGACCTATATTCCTTTTGATTCATATCAATGACACCACAGCACATAGGTACAACGTCAATATAATATATTGTTGACATCAACAACTAGTCTGGCAGTGCACGACCAAATCCCATTATTACAGGATAGACTTTCGTGCTTCACTTGGGACATCAAATTCCAATCTTTAAATTATTTTATGACATTAAATTCCCACTGATTTCCTTTGTTTTTTTTGGAGTTTGTTTGGAAAAGAATATGTCTGGAAAGTTTCTATAACCATCATAATAGAAATACAGTCCACGGTACGGCTGTTCTCAAAAATGGCATATGTAAGAAATGTAAAATTCGAAGACCTTTTCGAAATTGAGGTCACTTGGAGCATCAGTAGTGATGGTTTATTTTTTTCTTCACTTGAAAGTTAAAGGTTGGTTTATCTGACATGAACTCCAAAGCTGTGGCTTGGTCAATCGCACATGCTACTACCACAATGCATGTAAGATGAACTTCACGAAGGAATATAGTGTTACCTATTGATTGATATTTGGACAATACACTTCGTTGCCATTACGCTGAAATAAATCGATGTCGGCGCCAGAACAACTATGAATGTCATACCTTTTATTTATGGTATTGACGATTTGAGTTATTTCTCTTAGTTGAATGAACGAATGGCAATATTGGAATTTAATCGAGATATTGAATCCAAGGCACGACTCATCCATAAACGAATCTCAGTTACAATCTTGAACGTGACCAACAAGTGCAACAAACAGGCATCATTGAACTTTATTTGATGTTTAAGTACCAAGTATCGCAGTGGCATTTTCACCGATTGGTTGATTATAATTTCTGTACCCCGGATATTGTCGTATTTCCTCATGGTGTGAGTGTCGGTACTAAATCAAATTCCCTATTTATAGCTCTCTGTCTTCGGTCAGATTACGATTCGAAATTGCCTTTACTATTTACTATTTATGAACCTGAATGGATTTAACATTGGCGGGTTTTGCGGGGTGAACAGCATAATCATCCGCAAACTTCTGGAAAAATTATTCAAAGAAAATCGTATAGTTCACAGAAAGTGCAATCTATTATTACAAGACTACATACCTAATATACAGTCCTGGCTGCATATACAAGCCAAGGCATTATCTGTCAAGAGTTTATTTCTATCGAAACAAGATCCGAGACTTTATCGTTTGACGGCATCACAAATTTTGAAATCTTTCAATCACATTGGCAATGATAAATTCGGCGAACCTACAGCCCCATTGACAACCATCCCAGGGATTCTTCAAGGGATTCTCAACAAAACATCTGTCGGAGGGGTTAGGTTAGGTTTCAACGTGAGTGGGCCTGTATAAAAGGCCCTCCACTGCGGCCAATGGCCCATTGTGGCTCACCCTATGATTATATTTCTCCCAGTATATCCAATCTCTTTACGAAATTGAGGAATGTATTGGGAGAACAATTTACCAGGTTTTTTGGTCTCACTGTCGTGTCGCCAAATATTGAAAATCTAGTTCTGGCCACTGCAGGGCATGTACACAGAATGTGTTTAGCCGTTTCATCATCCTCCATGCATAGCCGGCACTCTGCATCTTGTGCAAGTCCGATTTTATGCATGTGATGTTTGAATTTGCAGTGGCCAGTGAGCAAACCTACTATAATTCTGAGATACTGAGTTCTAGCAGTTTGTCAGAGTCCTGTTTTTTCTTTGCACAAGCAATAAATGTTTTGGAATGGGCTAGGCCCGGTAGACTACGCCAGTACTCGAGTCTTTTATTGTCTGCCCAAGCTGTTATGACATTCTTGGCAGTGCTATATGCTAACGCGATTACCGCATCTGGTCCAGTGTACGTTGTCTCGCCCCCCTCTCCCTTTCGTTGCGCCAGTCGGTTTAAGGTGTCTCTGCAGTTCCATACTACTCTAGATTTAAAGCGGTTGGATCAAGCGCTTTCAGTGCTACTTGACTATCTGAAAATAATTTTACTGTATTTCGTGTGTGGTATCGATTTTCCAGCTCCCTTGCAGACATTTCAGTGCCTGAAATATCGTAGCTGGTTTACCAATACTGAATGAGCGTTTCACTACTGGGTTCATCCCATACATTCCGGCTCCGACGCCTTCCAAAGTTTTTGGAACCATCGGTAAACTAACGTTCATTTGTCCTACATAGATCGGTTCCATTCCGGACTCAGTCTTCTCTTTCTATCTGTCAGTGTGGAATCGGAACAGGTATTTTTCGAAAAACAAGTTCATTTCGACAGATAAGTTCTGTGAATTGAGATCCATCAATAAACATTTGAAACCAATAACCTCCTGTTTTATTTCTCTTTTACTGGACAAATCTTTGTACCATAAAGAACCAAAAATATATACAACGTGGAGAGACGTTGGCGACTAGATGATAACACAAAAAGCAACAAAAAAAAAATTAATTAAGGTTTTGAAATCGGAGAAGGCCGGGGGGTTGTTTGGCTACAGTATTGTAACGAAATGGAGCCGGACCTGTCGCCTCATTTGCATAGCTCACCTCACCGACGTTCCTTAAACGATGATTCATCGCTTCGGAATGCCAGCTGGCAGTTTCTAGAACAGGTCAAGCCATCTAAAGGCGAGAAGTCGAACAGCCGGCAAAAAATCTCAGCGCTTGAGAACTGTCTCGAAAAGTTATCTTCTTGGATATAAATAGATAGCCGATTCAGCAAAGCATATAAGTTATAGTGACAAGAGGCTTCTATTTCTGCTGTGTAGTTGCTCTTATCTAATCCTTCTGGAAGAAAATCAATGGTGACATTTAATTTTATTCGAAATCTGTCTATTTGAGAAAACCTTTTTAAGTGGATTACCAAAATTTTTGGAAATTTATGAATCGATAGAGATTTTATGCATTTTCTTCTTTGCAAATCGAACATGTTGGTTTCTCATCACCATCCATAGTTTCTTCCTTAGTGAATGAATCTAAACATTGCGAGAGACTAAGTTGCTCTGTTCTTTGTGAAATTGGAAGAGAAATGTCCCAGAATGGATCAAATGTGACTGACTGTTGACTACAAAATGTGCATTTTAATGTAGATTTCAGCTGTCCAACAAGGTTATCAACTATCTTGGAGTTGTCCATACTTAAGTATCTCAACCATGACTCACTGGCCTTTTCACTGTTGCTCAATCTCTCGACAATCTCGGTCAAAAAAATGAGTTTAGGCTTATCCGTTACTCTATTCACGTCTTCAAGAAGTCCTTCAAGCAGGTAACGTAAAAACTCCTGAGCATCTTGCTGGGAATAATTGATGAAACGTGGTGCAAAACTTTGGATTTGACTTTTTAAAGAAACTGTATCAACCACTCGATCCACCGAATCTTCTGACCACAGTTCCTTGATCACTTCCGCAAAAGTTTGGATTGAAGCTACCTTCATATGAGAGAAACTGGTGTTCATATCCCTAGTGTAGGAGTCCTTTTTAAAATACTCCAGCAACCATTTAGTATTCGACAAACACTGGATAACACTGTTCATAAAGCAAGTTAGTGTTACCAATGTTTTTCAACCCTTCAAGACCGAGTGTTTCTGCTGCTTTCACCACTGAAGTCATCTTCTGAGTAGTCTGTATTTGAGCCGTTGTTATTGTGCCATGATATCGAACCTGTGTGAAGGTTGCTGGGCATAACTTGTGGAGGAAGTGGACAAGTAGGAAGAGAATGTGCTGAACTGATTGAAGATAGGTTCAGAAAACTCAATCTTTGCAGACAGATAAAAATTTCATCCAATCTTTGAGACGTTGGAATGTAACTCAGGACAGATGCGACGTTTCCTCTTTGGACCGCGATACTTATTCTTTGTAAGAGAAAAGGCCTTGCTCTAGGATCGTCGGTTATTTTATTTAAACGGAAAAAAAATGGATAGTAGCAAGTGAAATTTGCATACCACCAAGTGAAAATTTGCATACTATATGTGACAAGTAAACGCTTTATTAGCCACAAGAAAAATTGGATTCCTGAATTTGATCACTTGCTGTTATTAATGTAATTTCAGGAACGCAATGTAACCTAACGATATTTAACTCTTTACTAGAAGCAAACTTTTTATTTCATAAGCCTCAATCTACGTTTTATTTGCAGTAGGTGCTCAGTTTGATAACTATTAGTGACAAGTAAATTTACCATTGATGAAGAATGATTTACTCTCAAATAACTCATATACTTAAATCTACTAAAAAATATATTAGTTGCTACTATACAGTATTCTACTGCAGCAACATTTTTAGATTATTATAGTAATTTTAGTTTACTTGGCCTTATCAAATGACTCACTTTTGGGTAGTTTATTATTGTCTTACCTTTAATAACTTTCATTCCATCTTTGGTATCAGGATACAACGGACTCAATTGAAATATCCACTTGTCCTCAGTTTAGAGTTATGAGTTCTTCAAAGAAGGATCATTTGTTTCTTATAAAGCCTCATTTTCAATACATAGCAAAATACACTACTCTAGAAAAACTGGAGAAAGAGATTGCAGTTTTATGAGAATATTTCTTCGTGAACTATAAATTGATGTGGAAAAAAGTATATAACATTTTGACGGTTCTTTTGAACAAATCATCGCTTCTGGCCATACCCTTACTGGATCACCCAATACAACCAGTTTCATAATTAAAAATTTCGGAACTTTGTTGAATCTGTTTGTATTCATCAGTATGAATGAATGAACAAGCAGGCAAGCTATAATGTCTTTCCTTATTATGATCATAACAAATCCAAGTTATGCATAACATAATGTAGAATTGGAACGTCCTGAAAATTGAAAATAAAAGATAATGAAGAATTGAAATAAAAATATGTAAATTTTTAATATTTTTATTGAAACAAAACTGTTGTTCAGTCTTTTGGAAAATTCTCCTGATTCTATTATACATAAAATATCAATACTCAATAGAAATGTTAGGTCAAAATCCACATTCTACATACCAACAAGTAAAATACATAAATCAAACTAACACTATTCACACAACTCACAACAGTAATAAAAGTATAATTCCGGCACACGATGTATCACGTCCACATACACAACTACTAACTCAAATGCTGGAGTTGGAATGAGGCCAGTTTTGCGAAAACGTTGATGATCAGTGCAACGGTTGCTACCGATTGATCACGAACTGGTCGCATATCAACAAGTAGGTGAACAGTTTTATTATCGTTGGAACACCTAGCCCTACTGCAAATAAACTGTTGTATTATGCCTGTAACACGAGTCTCTGTTGTTATGATATACCTACTTTTCAGAAACACAAAGTAGATAAATATCAATATACCCTTTTCCAGCGCTAGTAAAATGTTGACCTAACATTATACAAAGTGAATTATCTAATGTTCGAAGCACTTGCTGTATGTAAATAATATTATAGCTACAAGTTCATGCGTTGAGAATACTCATTTCTTTAGAGACAAAACGTTATTTTTTTAAATATAGGTATTAATTTTCTTACCACAATCGAAAAAAAGTCAGGAAAACGTTTTACTTGGACCATTTTTTTTCGTGTATTAATTCAAACTCTCTTAGCTCTATCCGTTGAAAATCTCAAGCACAGAGATTTCATAGATTTAAATAATATCTACAGGTTCGAAGCTTCTTTGTATTGACACTATTCATTGTTCTAGGATTCTGTAGTTCTATCGACAGGAGCCATAATAGGCCATTGGCCGCAGTGGTGGGACTGATATGGGCCCACTCACGTTCAAACTTAGCCTATCGACAGTTGCAGAATCCGACTGCAACAACATTCTGGCAAATTTCTCTCGCGAAGTCATTCAGATAATTATAGTTTAAACCTGCAGTCACAATTCTATAATATTGATAGGATTCTCTAGTTCTAGTGGCAGTTTCAACAAGATTGGCATGACCAGTTTAGCCTTCCTAACCCTTTATCTTCGTCCCAAAGACTTGCCGAACGTTTCTGGTTTATGAAGATTGCTAGATTTACCTTTCAGTGGAATCCAGAAGATAGAAAAGTAGAAGAAGAAGACTAGCAAACCGCATATCATGTAGCTTAATCGTTACTCTAGTAACTTCGTTTCTTTCAAAGCAACAAATTTGCAAAGAGAGTAAACTAACAGAAAGGTTTAATAAGCTCTATCCAATCAGAATCTTGTAGCATCAACGCGTCATAGTGACGTACTTGGACATGAGTACAGAGTCGAACTCAAACCAAGGAACAAAACTGTTACCTGCAACTCTCATATACAAATAGTGCGGAGTGCGCTAGTCCATCACTGTCTACAGAGAACGGCGGCCATGACATGTCCAACCACGTCACATTCCGTCACAAATGTTCCTTCATCTCTTTCTATTGGAGTCCCCATTGTCTTATGGGGATTAGACTCTCCTAGTCAAATAACGTTTAGTCTCCTTGACAAATATGTACTTCGTAGTTTGAGCAACCAATCTGCATGTGGCGCCATCTTTTCATAGTACTTCGCACTACACAAATGAATGCAGGCAACGATCGATAGTGATTCATCCATTATGAAACCACTCAATAGACAGATCGCATAATCGGTGTACCTTTGCCAGTGGTATGATAATGAATTCTGTACACGAAATACAAAAGCATCTCTTCGATTGTAACGCTTACGTGTGGACACTTGGTATACAGCTGTTTTTGAAGTACATTATTAATGAGTTGACACTGAATGAACTGTCAGGAAACGGCGGATGTCTCAAATTGTACGGTCAACTACGACAAGTGGGCTGTGTTAGATAGCTAGGGGATGTACGCTTGAGCATGCCAAAAAATTGTTGTCTTTCCTAATGGAATGAAAGGAAGTGCATTGCGGTTGGGTTCGATTATCTCAGGAAATACAAATCACGGCAGTTGAAAATGAGCATTTCGTTAAGCTTTTCGTTCTGGCTTTGTTATATATTTTTTTATTTCAGAAGATGTGGGTGAAATTAATTATTTTGAGAAGGAAATCCACTAAATAACCCTATTCAACAGGTTTACAAGTGGTGATTTCGTAATTTTATTCATTGAAGATATCTGAACGCTGTTTGATTAACTTTTCAACAAAAGAAAACAATGCTTATTAAATTGTATTATTGACGCTATAATTCAACAATGTCTGATTTTTTGTGCTTCTATATCATCCTTAACACTCTCGCCAGTTACTAAAAAGATAACTATTGGTGGTATAAACAAGTCTGTATGTGTTGTGAAAGTTTGAAAGTGAAATAATCAAGTATAAAAATACCTCTTCATTTGATTTTCTGGCCTAGGGATACTCGAGGGAAAACAACAGGAAAATTCCAAGATAAACCTATGAATCATCATCCGACTGAAGCAAAACAGAAGTAATAACGTGGGATGACAACTCAAGTGATAAAAACAACAACTAATCTCATTACGAAAATCGTTAGAGAGACAAAACGGACAGAAAATCAAAGAAAATAGGGAATGATGAAATAATCAAGAAATGTAACCAAGTAGGTACTCTCATTTTCCCTAAGCAATTTATGAATGCATTCCTAAGCAAGTTACAAGCCACTAAGTGAGCATTACCGTCCTATACTATCCACAAGCGCTAGTAGAGAAGCAGCACCAACGAATCCAACTGTCATATATGGAAGCAATCAGGACACCTCCAAAGAAACTGTTCAATGGGGTACGCATTGGACAATACCAGACAACCAGGCCCGGTACAAATAAGAAAAGGAGGGACAATTTTAGACTCATTGCCCTCTCAAGTACTTTAGACATCATAGGTGAAATCAAAATTAAACGAAAATGGCAGAGTTCTGATGATTACATAATAATATAATAATAAAAATAATAAAAACTTTATTTCACAAAATTTGACTTAAAAAATCTAACAGTTAAAAGATTTACTTAACATCAATTTTTTCTTATTTTTCTTTTTTTCCCCTTTTTTTCCTTATTTTAGTTATCTCATCTCTCCTGAGGATCACGTGACCGCTGCATGGCGGTCGTCTGTGTATCAGTTCAAGAAAGATGATATTACATGAATTGATGTTGTGTTTTAAGGATGCATCATCATAATAATATCAAAGTGATATTGAGATTATAACATCCCAAAGCCTTCGATTTTATCTTCATAACTGTACTGAAGAATATGATTAGCTGATAACTTCTAGCATAATGATCGAGCAAAAAGTTTTTGTGTTCATTATTATTATTACATGATTCTGTGCGTTTACATCCCTCAATGCGTCTGGTAGAGCAGCTTCTATTTTGTATTTCAAATTGTGTTTTTTTTTCTCTTGCCATTTTTGTCTTTGGTTCAGATTTTTTCATCGTTCAAGAATCATTTTCATATCATTCTCAACGAAACAAAAATCTAATTTTAACATTGAAAGAAACAATGATTTCATCTTTATGAAAACTCCAACCAATGGCGCTTCATGTACGTCGATCGGTTACAGGAAATTGATCAATTGTTTATTCGGAATGTACATAATGATTCTTGTTCATGAATATATCAATTTAATTTCCAATTGAGGTAAGAAATTGTCTGTCCGAGGTAAACCACAGAATATATAATGAATGTGACTCATGGAATATAATATCACGGTGATTTTGATTCATAACGTGTCACACAATACCAAAGGGTTTTTAAATTATGGAAGAATTACATTTTCTATAATATTCGAGGACCATAGGATAGTGAATCTGAAATAGAAAATTATCCCCGCAATTTCAACATTAACTTACACATTCTACTGGAAGGGTATTTATTCAATCTAATAATGATACAAATATATGAGGGGAGATGTGTTTTTTCAATGGAGGTTACAAATTCCTGATTTATAATTTCACAAGCATTATCCACTAGCCGGGGAGGAAAACTGTAATAGATTTTGGTGTCGTCCGCATAGACCTGTTATTCTTAGATAGTTTAGAGGATTGAATTGAATCAAGACTGTTTATAGAAAAAAAAACAAAGGGACCAGGATGGAACCTTGAGGCACTGATTCAATTATTACACACTGATTACGATTATTCAACTAGTTTTGAAAAAAGAAGAGTGGCAGTATGTAACGTGATATATGCTCTGCTAAAGTTCAAAATAACTAAAATTGTGCATTGGCTTCTATCAATGGTAGTAAGAATATTAAGTAAATCTGTAGTGCAGCTGTGACCTCTTCGGAAACCAAATAATGAAAAAACTAATTTCATCTCGTCGGTCATGCATGGAAAGTAGCACACTTACTTATAGTAAAATGAAAATATTAGCAAAATATTCAAATGGTCTATTGGCTACAAAAAAAATAGTGAACATTTTGCGATATTCGTCCAACATTGCTTGGATATTTTAAAAGTAATTTTGGTGAAATATTCTTGAAGCAATATTCAAAGGAAATATGTTGCCTTGAAAAAATGAAAATTATTTTTTAAATGCCGAATAACGGAAGGATAATGATAATATCATAATGATAAAGTTTATCCACTTAAGAGAGAATAACAGTAAAGCATATAGGAGAATAAATATTTAGCAAAAAACGAAATATTACAGAAGCAAAAAATGCTTGTTTGTGATTGATACCAATTGAATTGAAGTTGGTAAGACCACAGGAGCATCAGATGCTTGTATATAGGCATGTACGGTGTAAAATATGGTCTAAAATATGGGTAAAAATGTAAAATTGAAACAAAGAAACATAAATATAGAATCACGATAAAAAAATCACATAATCTAGAAATATTCGAATGCCTTGCTACTATTAGTAAGAAATGTAAAATTAGAAACACAGAAATTTAAATGTTGAATCACAGGAATAAAAATAATTGAAACAACTTAATCTTTAGAGTTAAATACTGGTCCACTTAGTTAAAATTTATGAAACTAAACTAACTAAAATATTAATATACAATCACAGAAATAAAAATGTTTCAAATTACTCAATCAAAATTATAATCTGAATATAGAATAAAACATGTATAAGTTTCAAGTTTTAAAATTAAATAACCAGAATGGTATCGTAACACTGAAACCATTTATACACATTCGGTATTTTTTTTCATCATCAGGAGAATTTACACAATTCGTGTCAGTGGCAGATATGTTGTGTTGATCTAATTTCTCTGGTCAAAAATTTCATGTATTTGTTCACTCGGAGTACCTGAAATAAATTTATTCATGGCCCTTTTCATGTTCATTTTAACCACGTAAACTGTCATTTAATATATTTTCTCAGGTTTGACGTTCTATATGTATGTAGAGCCACCTGGCGGTTTCCCACCCAGGTTTGATCATGATTCATTTCAATATTGTTTATTGAATATTCGGCCAATATTCAAATTTCAATAATAGTAACAGGTTTTCTTTGCAATATTGTATCACTACCATTATTTCAATATTTGCGAGAGGTTTTCGTAACAATTTCGGTCAATATAGGTTAATATGATTTTTTTAATAGTGGAGAAATAATATTCAACCTATGTGCTGTCAAACTTGGACATACAATATTGTTTTTTATCCCTAGAATCGATATGAAAGGAATATGAGGATTGCAACATTTATTCTAGACGTTGGAAACAATATGTACACTATATTGGTTTATCGAAATTGCTAAATGTGATTTGTTGAATATTGGTAAAATAATATTCAACCAATGTTCCATCAAACTTGGATATACAATATTGTTTTCATCCTTAGAATCGTTATGAGAGGAATATTGGGATTGCAGTATTTATTTTAGACGTTGGAAATAACATGTATTCAATATTGTTTTATAGATACTGGTGAGAATTATTCAACCTATCCAATACTGACCCAATAATGATTAATATGATTTGTTGAATAATGGTGAAATAATATTCAACTAATGATCCAACAAACTTGGATATACAATATTGTTTTTAGTCCTTAGAATCAATATGAGAGGAAGGTTGGGATTGCAATATTATTTTATTCTAGATGTTGGGAACAATATGTAGACAATTTGAAACAAATTGTTTGTTGTTGTTGTTGTATACAATTGTATACAAATTGTTGTTGTTGTACGGAGGTAGCTATAGCTGCCTCCGTGGCGACGTTACTTGTTGCCTTGTAAGCACAAGGTCTTCTAACCGAAGCCACAAATGTGTGGTTGGCTTCCTGTTGTTGACTTTCTTTGTTTTTATTTTTACATCAAAGTGTTGTACATCTTCGCACTTGATTTTACCGTACTGATGAGAGCTTAAGCTCGAAACACGTGTCTACGGTTGCAGAACATTTTGAGGGTTATACCCAATAATTTTTCTACTTATATTTTTATATATATATATATATATATATATATATATATATATTTCTTAGAAATGGCCTTTATCTCTCAAGAGAATAACTCCATCAATAAACGAACAGATATAAGCCATTTGAGTGAAATTTATTCTTTTTTACTTTCTCTTGACATAAAACACCATGAAATCAGAGTAACCGAACGCAGAAATTCTAACCTACACTGAAGTTTATTTGTCGGATTAAAGTAATGTCACTTGTCAAATTAATAACTGTCACATTTGAAAATAAACAAATGAAGTATGTCTCTATGTACAACTAATTTGTCATTTCGTCCAGTTTATCAGTTTTGTATCTTTTAAAAAAAGAACTGAAAATACTGCATTTCTGATATGTATAATTAGCAGAAACTTAATCTTTAAAAAAAAAAATGGTTCTTATAAATAACTTTTATGAACATATATGTAAGCATCCTCAAATAAGATGTGAGTACTTATAATTTTGAATTTACAATCTTATATGACATTTCCAATTGTAGTCTCCCTGATGATGGAATAAAAGATTCCGAAAGCTTGGAAAAACTTTAAAGAGTTTCCTTTTACATCGCTGCAGGCCCTACAAACAGTTTTACTCTTAACTAGTCAGCGACTATCCTTATATATATATATATATATATATATATAGAAAGGGTAGTCGTTGCTGACTAGTTAAGAATAAAACCAGTTAATATTGGGGATTGCAGCAAAGTCAAAAGTGTACTCTTTTATAGAGATTATTCCAAGCTTTCGTAAATTTTATTTACATCTTCAGGGAACTACAAAGAATTATTATGTCAATTATACATTTTGATGTTATTAAAATTTTACTTACAACTATAGTGAGGTTAGTTGACATGTTCTTAGTTCTTTGTATAGTGACATTACAGCTTAAAATTGTAAATAATAAGGAAAAAAGACTTTACGAATATAAATAACAGATAATTTTGAAATTTCAGTCGAAAAACAAAAGACTTGTTGATTGTATCCAAGGGACACAAATCAGTTGTCAATAGAAAAGAAATCTGTAATTTTCAAGTCAATGTTACCAACTGTAATCTTGTACCAACTGTAATCTTGTACCAACTGTAATGTAGTACCAACTGTTGAAATATACGACTGTTGTTTTGTAAGTTAGGAAAAAATTACATTTCCAATTGAGTAGTTATGGAGATATTATTATTCATATAGAGAGTGTGGTCTAACGACAATAAGAAGGAATAAATCTCACTCAAATGATTTATATCAGTTCTTTTATTCATAAATTTTTGTCTTGATATATGAAGGCCATTTCCAAAAAAGTTCTCTTAGTCATATGTGTCTCTTTAGCTAATATTTTAGTTGAGTTATAATTTATTCGATGGTCAAATTTGTTTACATGATCAGCAAGAGCACATCTTTCAGGATGAAGTCTACAATCACTTTTATGTGAGGAGATTCTACTTTTCAGGCTTCTAGAAGTCTGGCCAATATAATTTTTATCACAGTCCTGACAAGGAATGCTATATACTACATTTGAAGTGGAAGTTAATGGAATTTTATCCTTCACTTTTGAATAAATTGATCTTATTGGTAAAATAGTTTTATTTGCTATTTTGACATTACATACTGAATGAAAGAGCCTGGACAATCTTGGTGTAATATCTTTTATATATGGAAGTGAAGTGAATGTAGGAATTGTAGGATTAGTATTAGCAACATTGCTATTAATGGTTATGTTCAGATTGTTAGATATAATATCTGTTTCAATATTTAATGGTGTGCTGAACAGAATACTCCTCAGTAATTTTGGTGGATAAGCATTGTCAGAAAAGAGTTTGAAAAGAATATCTAGGTTTTTTTTATGAAAGGATCTATCAGAGATTTTGAGTACTCTAGCTTTCATCTGTTTCACAAGGTTTATTTTCATTGACCGCTTGTGATAAGACTCGAAGTTAATATATCTTCCAGAACTGCATGGTTTCCTGTACCAGTCTATAAGAATTTTGTTATTAAGACCTCGTATGAATCTTGTATCTAAGAAAGGTACGGAAAAATCATCATCCTCAGTTTCTATTGTAAACTGAATATATGGGTCAAAGCTGTTAAAAGTACTAAGAATCTCAGTAATGCCATCTTTTGGTAAAGCGACAATGATATCATCAACATATTTTTTGATGAAAAAAGGTTTAAATGATAGTACTGGAATTACTGTGTCCAACACATCATCCATCACATATGAAGCTAATATAGGGGAGATTGAAGCTCCCATTGGAGTTCCAAAACTTTGTTTATAAATTTTGTTGTTAAAAGAGAAATATGTGTTATTGAACAAGAAAGTTAAAATTTTCATGAATGTTTCTTCATTAATGTTACAATAATTGCTAACACGATACCAATTTTTGTGAATTGATCTTTGACAAACTTCTAAATATACATTACTAAAAAGAGAAACCACATCAAGACTTGCCAAAACGTAGTCATTAGGTATGTTTGTGTTATTAAATTTATTATTTACTTCAAAAGAGTCTTGTATAAAGTATTCATTATCGGAATCATATGCTTTAGTTAGAATATCTGTGAGAAGTGAGGCAATGGCTTCTGTTGGAGCACCAATACATGAAACTATAGGTCTCATCGATAAAGTAGGTTTATGTATTTTTGGTAATGAATAGAATTTTGGAGAAATAGCATTATAGCATGTGAGTTTCTTTTTTGTGACATCATCAATTTGATTTGTGTCTTTAAGTACTTTCAAAAATTCATTAGCTTTACTTTGTATCGTAGTCGTAGGATCTTTTGCTAATTCAATATAGGAATTACTGTTGATAATTATTTCATTTGAAAGATTAAGATATTGATCTTTTTCCATAATGACTGTCACATTACCTTTGTCAGATTGAATCAATATCAGATTCGGATTGTCTTTTAGAAACTTTTTTGATTTTAAAAGTAAGCCTCTAAAAATAGAAGAATGCTGATTTGATTGTATATTATTAGTTATAATATTAGTTGCTCTTGCTATAGTGATATTTCTTTGGTATTCGTCACTGATAGATGAAGTGATGTAATCAACATCAGCTAAAAAACTCTTGATGGAAATGTCTTTTATAATTAACGGTTCCACACTGAACTTTGGTCCTAAAGCAAAAAATTGTAAAATATCTTCAGGAATGATGGTGTTAGAAATATTTGATATCCAGTTTGGTTTTGTTCTCAATTTTTTTCGAAAATGATTATTTTTTAGGTTATTAATTTTATTGATATTTCTACTTTTTACATCATGGAACAGTTCATTATATGTTCTTAATTGTTTACTGAGAAAATTTTCAAATATAAGTTCACTTGTAAGAGAAATGATTTCACTCCTAGTTGTCGTCAGAGAACACTCTAAATTTTTAATCAAAGTATGATTTGTAGAAATCTCAATGTTAAGTAATTTTATTCCTAACCTGTAATTCTGTTGTTTGATATTCGCATGAGCCTCAGCGATTAGACCTATTGAGAACCTACTTCTTAGGCAAGAGGCTCATGCGAATATCAAGCAACAGAATTACAGGTTAGGAATAAAATTACTTAACATTGAGATTTCTACAAATCATACTTTGATTAAAAATTTAGAGTGTTCTCTGACGACAACTAGGAGTGAAATCATTTCTCTTACAAGTGAACTTATATTTGAAAATTTTCTCAGTAAACAATTAAGAACATATAATGAACTGTTCCATGATGTAAAAAGTAGAAATATCAATAAAATTAATAACCTAAAAAATAATCATTTTCGAAAAAAATTGAGAACAAAACCAAACTGGATATCAAATATTTCTAACACCATCATTCCTGAAGATATTTTACAATTTTTTGCTTTAGGACCAAAGTTCAGTGTGGAACCGTTAATTATAAAAGACATTTCCATCAAGAGTTTTTTAGCTGATGTTGATTACATCACTTCATCTATCAGTGACGAATACCAAAGAAATATCACTATAGCAAGAGCAACTAATATTATAACTAATAATATACAATCAAATCAGCATTCTTCTATTTTTAGAGGCTTACTTTTAAAATCAAAAAAGTTTCTAAAAGACAATCCGAATCTGATATTGATTCAATCTGACAAAGGTAATGTGACAGTCATTATGGAAAAAGATCAATATCTTAATCTTTCAAATGAAATAATTATCAACAGTAATTCCTATATTGAATTAGCAAAAGATCCTACGACTACGATACAAAGTAAAGCTAATGAATTTTTGAAAGTACTTAAAGACACAAATCAAATTGATGATGTCACAAAAAAGAAACTCACATGCTATAATGCTATTTCTCCAAAATTCTATTCATTACCAAAAATACATAAACCTACTTTATCGATGAGACCTATAGTTTCATGTATTGGTGCTCCAACAGAAGCCATTGCCTCACTTCTCACAGATATTCTAACTAAAGCATATGATTCCGATAATGAATACTTTATACAAGACTCTTTTGAAGTAAATAATAAATTTAATAACACAAACATACCTAATGACTACGTTTTGGCAAGTCTTGATGTGGTTTCTCTTTTTAGTAATGTATATTTAGAAGTTTGTCAAAGATCAATTCACAAAAATTGGTATCGTGTTAGCAATTATTGTAACATTAATGAAGAAACATTCATGAAAATTTTAACTTTCTTGTTCAATAACACATATTTCTCTTTTAACAACAAAATTTATAAACAAAGTTTTGGAACTCCAATGGGAGCTTCAATCTCCCCTATATTAGCTTCATATGTGATGGATGATGTGTTGGACACAGTAATTCCAGTACTATCATTTAAACCTTTTTTCATCAAAAAATATGTTGATGATATCATTGTCGCTTTACCAAAAGATGGCATTACTGAGATTCTTAGTACTTTTAACAGCTTTGACCCATATATTCAGTTTACAATAGAAACTGAGGATGATGATTTTTCCGTACCTTTCTTAGATACAAGATTCATACGAGGTCTTAATAACAAAATTCTTATAGACTGGTACAGGAAACCATGCAGTTCTGGAAGATATATTAACTTCGAGTCTTATCACAAGCGGTCAATGAAAATAAACCTTGTGAAACAGATGAAAGCTAGAGTACTCAAAATCTCTGATAGATCCTTTCATAAAAAAAACCTAGATATTCTTTTCAAACTCTTTTCTGACAATGCTTATCCACCAAAATTACTGAGGAGTATTCTGTTCAGCACACCATTAAATATTGAAACAGATATTATATCTAACAATCTGAACATAACCATTAATAGCAATGTTGCTAATACTAATCCTACAATTCCTACATTCACTTCACTTCCATATATAAAAGATATTACACCAAGATTGTCCAGGCTCTTTCATTCAGTATGTAATGTCAAAATAGCAAATAAAACTATTTTACCAATAAGATCAATTTATTCAAAAGTGAAGGATAAAATTCCATTAACTTCCACTTCAAATGTAGTATATAGCATTCCTTGTCAGGACTGTGATAAAAATTATATTGGCCAGACTTCTAGAAGCCTGAAAAGTAGAATCTCCTCACATAAAAGTGATTGTAGACTTCATCCTGAAAGATGTGCTCTTGCTGATCATGTAAACAAATTTGACCATCGAATAAATTATAACTCAACTAAAATATTAGCTAAAGAGACACATATGACTAAGAGAACTTTTTTGGAAATGGCCTTCATATATCAAGACAAAAAATGTATGAATAAAAGAACTGATATAAATCATTTGAGTGAGATTTATTCCTTCTTATTGTCGTTAGACCACACTCTCTATATGAATAATAATATCTCCATAACTACTCAATTGGAAATGTAATTTTTTCCTAACTTACAAAACAACAGTCGTATATTTCAACAGTTGGTACTACATTACAGTTGGTACAAGATTACAGTTGGTACAAGATTACAGTTGGTAACATTGACTTGAAAATTACAGATTTCTTTTCTATTGACAACTGATTTGTGTCCCTTGGATACAATCAACAAGTCTTTTGTTTTTCGACTGAAATTTCAAAATTATCTGTTATTTATATTCGTAAAGTCTTTTTTCCTTATTATTTACAATTTTAAGCTGTAATGTCACTATACAAAGAACTAAGAACATGTCAACTAACCTCACTATAGTTGTAAGTAAAATTTTAATAACATCAAAATGTATAATTGACATAATAATTCTTTGTAGTTCCCTGAAGATGTAAATAAAATTTACGAAAGCTTGGAATAATCTCTATAAAAGAGTACACTTTTGACTTTGCTGCAATCCCCAATATTAACTGGTTTTATATATATATATATATATATATATATATATATATGTATATATATTATATATATATTATATATATATATATATATATATATTATATATATATATATATATTTATTACATCTACAGTCACTAGTTGAAGAGAGTTGGACTAAGAACAGTCCCTTGCGGAACTCCATATTCAACAAGCATCTTATTGCTGAGAGTATCCTCAATCCTCGTAACTTGATGGTGAGATAGCTTTCGAAAATCAACAAATCATTATTGCGTATTCCAATGTCTTCTACATAGTTCAAGAGCAGTTGGTGACTAACTATATCAAAGGCTTTCGATAAATCGATGAATAAACACAAACACGGCTTGCTGTCATTAAGACTTTGATTTATTTTTGTAGTTAGGGCAATTACAGCATCCTATGTTGATGTTCTTTGTCTGAACCCATACTGGTATTGGAATAAAATTTTGAACTTGTTCAGATAACTAACGAGGCGTTATTTATAAGTTTTTCGAAATTTTTTGAAATATGTGTGGAGTGAAATGGGTCGATAATTATTAAAATTGTCGTGTGACGATAGAACTTTTGAAGACCATTGGATAAATTCCATACTCTATACAATTATTGAAGGAGAAAATGAACAATTCTAGAAATAATTTAAGATTTCGAGTGGAGTCGAAAAATCTCGACGGTGGAACAACGAAATATTCAACCAAATGAGAGCCCTTCCACGGCTTGGCACTACCACCTACCACTACTTTTTCTTCGTCATCATCTTTCGGGTGAAACACGTGAGGCCAAGCAGCCCACTGCGAGCTGCGAGCCTGAAACGGTTAGTCGACCTCACAGGAGAGTGGCACCACTGCCGTTAGCGTAGACACCACATCCACATCCGTTGGTGTTGTTTTTCTTTCACGAAAGCAGGATCATCTCTCAGAATCGTGAACGAACACACACTGACAGCCCAGTTTAAAAGGCGATTTAAATGCCTTCAGTCTGTGCCGGCGGATTTGAAGTCGGTTTAAAACACTGTACGGGAACATTATGGGTGCATCGTCGGTGCTTATGTCAGGCAATATACGGAGTGGAAACAAATTATCGAACATGTACAAACAATATTGATGACTGTTATATAAATTGCAAAAAGCGTAGAATCAATTTGAGAAAAGCTTCTGACGAATAGAGAACGTTCTGATATGTAGAGGACAGTTGATCTTACTATCTGTTTCTCAATGAACATAGTTTTACATGCTTCAGAGGATTTGAAGTGGAAAACGGAGGGAATACATCTTTTTTTAAATCAGTAAATACCATATAGAAGTATTGCCTGCATATATGCTGAGAAAGCATTTAATTTAATTCTGTGACATGTTGAGATAACACTCTTAGTGTATTGCGAAAGGAAGCGACGTCCTTGATATGTCCACAGACAGATACAATTAGATGGTCCATCTTTTTTCAACACACGAAATTGCGTCATCCGCAAACATTAAAGTTTTGAGCAAAAATGGTTTTAGTAAGGAGGCCAGGTATAGTGCCCTGAGGTACACATCTTTTCATTTCTTTTATTAAGTTTTGAGTGAATTAGGGTTTGGTAATTCAGAAGCAGAAAAAATAGCACGGGTAGGTACAGGTATACTGCCTGAGGAACACCTCTTTTTATTTCTTCCAAATCTTAATATATTACATAACGCTGTGCTAGAACAATACTAGGACAAATTGAATTGAATAGTTTCCAGAAAATTGAGTTTTAATGTTATAATTGTAGCTCATATTCACATTTCTCGAACTGACAATGTCATTTTTTGGTGACTGGTTTTAAGGTTAATATCATTATTGTTATAAAGTGTCAATTTTGTATTTTAACTTTTTTTTTATAAGATGTCTCTGTATCACACTGGGAAAGAATATATTTCGATGATGTCTCTGCTGTTGCTCGAAGTTATCCCAATATTTAAATAACCTTTTTTTATATATAAGTTATTCATACTTTTATTGAATAAGTCCTTTTATTGCTCTATATTTTTTTGAACATCAGTGAACTTAAGGTCATTTATCAGTTTTGACAATAACCTTATATTGCATGAATTATTGAGGAAAATTTGATTTCTTTTCTAATGTTGTCCTTCTAATGTCAAGTTAATGAAAACAGCTATAGGAAGAAAAAAATATTTATTTTTACAAATAAAACAAATGTAAACTCTCAACAATAAACAAAACTGACTATTAAGGACTATTCCTTGGCATAAAAATAGTAACTTTATGGACGGAAAGTATAGAAACGAAGATTACTCACTCTCCTCATACTCTACCTTTTCCCCTTTATTAAATGCTTTCAAATTTTTGAAGAAATCATGATGTTCTACTGGGATATGTTTGAGTAAGCTCAAAAGATCTTTGTTTTTATACGATATTTTTAGCCTATCAATATACGCTGCATAGGTTTTTTTTTTTTCGTTATTTTTTTTGAGTGACCATTATTTCTTTGAAAGGTTCTGTATCGAAAGTATCTTTATAATAAACTGTATTTGCATGGAACCTCTTTGGTGACAACATTTATTTGCTTCAATATAAAGACATCTTCAAGATATCTGAAATGTTTTTAGGGTAATGAATATTAACGTGACGCAATACAAAGATATTTCAAAAAAACAGTCATATTAGATTGAATACTGTTATTTCGTAGTGAAATATTCGATGATGCAATACTAGGATAACTTCAAAAATTAAGATATCTTATAGAAAATATCTTTATATCTGGTGAAAAAGTAAGACAGCTCAAAATGTCCTACTATTTCACCAAAAAAACATGAGAATATAAGTCGAATATCGAACGAAAAAAATACTATTCAACCATCAATAAAGAAAATACATATTGCAATAGTTTGATTTTGGTTATCTCATACTCAAACCTTTGAATGTAATATATGTTACTATAGCACCGGAAAGAGCATTTTCTCATCATTATTTTGTACCAGATTTTTTAAATTGACCATTTTTCAAATTATCCTAGTATTGTTCCAGCACAGCGATAATAGCTTATGTCCCCAGATTGCTATAGGTACGAACAGCATTTAAAACACGCTTCAGGTATTTAACAGTCTCATTTACTAATGACGGTAGAGATGTGGCAACAGTGTTTTTTTCTCATTTCATGTATTTTTATAATAATTTGCCCATTTATAGGTAAGGTTTAATAATTTTGTTTTCATTTCAAAGCTGTGTCATTTGTAGTTTATTCAATTATATTATTCGTCTGAGATAAATAATAATAAGACATGTAGACTTGTAGTTTTGAGATTGAAAAATTAAACAGAAGTAGAGGAAACTGTAATCCAATATAGCAGTAAAAAGTAACACAGTTTTCAGTAAAATCATTTTGATGCATAAGTATAGGAAACTATCCTTCTTTTTACTTTCTATACAAATACGAAAACATTGTAAAATGCAAGAGATCGGACAGCATAATATCTATCAAGAAGAAAAGAGAAATATGGATAAGAATACAAAGTGCATAATAATTCCACGAGAGTTTTTTCAATGGATATATTTTTTTCTTCAACAAAATAATTTTGCAAAACAGTAATTGCACAAGAAAAACCGACAGGAAAAAATTGCGAGACAAGTTTTTCGATGCACCTTTTTTATCGCTGTCAAAATGACTCAGAGGTCATCTTTAAATGGTTTTATTTCTATAGGAGTTGCCTTATCAACATTAAAATCCCAAGCGATTCTTCAATGGATACATTTCTTTTCTCAACAAAATAATTTTGGCAATCAGTAATTTTCACAAGAAACACTGACATGAAAAAAATGCAAGACAAGTTGTTCGATGCACCTTCTTTATTTTGCTGTGAAATAACTCAGATGTCATCATTAAATGGTTTTCTTTCTATAGGAGTTGGCTTATCAACAGTGGAAGCAATTTCGAATTTTATGGAATATTTTGAAAGAGAGAACACAGGAATCCATTGTAGATGAAAATGTAATTAATAACTCGTCAGATTAGTAAAAAAATCTGTTTTGATAAGTATTGTTCCTTACAATTATTTGGGATTAATTTTCGGAATCACAAAACTTGACATAACACAAAAAATTGAAAAAAATGTAATATTTGTAAATGGGTATCAAATCAAATTGCATAATATAATATTGATTTCAGAAGAAAAACGATACCTAGATAAAATTTTCAATTATGGCTTCAAGAGGACCTAGAAGATGCCAACGAGAGGCAGCAATTGATAAAGTGAACATAATTTCAGATTGTTTATGTAATTTATTTTTGTTTTGTTGTTGAAATTGTTTTTTCCGTTAACCAGCTGTCCCCTTACAAACGGCAGCCCTCAGAAGTCGAAACTTGTGCGAGCTAAAGGTTAACGAGGTCTCACCTTTTTACGTGCGATTCCTAGCACTCTGTCGGGCTATCAGAAAGATGTCTGCAGTCGCTAGGGTTTGAACCTTTGACTGGCAGCCAGAGTGATTGAAACAATGTAGCTTTAACCACTCGGCTACCTAGCCCAGTGTTTACCTATTGTATAACCAATTTGTTGAACTAAAATTCAAAATGAAAATATTAAGTGATCATTGAATTATTAGATAGAAATAAAGAGAACTGAGGGAGGAGGACGAGTGGCTCCAGAATTAGATGAAGCTGCAGCACAGGTTCTAAAGGTCGTTGCAGACCTGATTGCACCGTTGGATATTTCACATTTTCTGTAATATGTACATTCACCTACCGTAATTGGGTCGAAAGCTTATTTATCTACCCCACCTTATATAAACTCAACAGCAAGAATTGAAAATGTTGACCATTTGTACAAAAATTCAAATATTCAAATTATTTGAAGGAATTATCATCTGTCAGTTCCTGATTGATACTTTTATCAGTGGTGCAGCTCTGATTAAGTTAACGCATGATTCAATTTGAGTTGATGTGACATTAAAACTTGATTGGCTTTTATGCAACCCAATTTCGCAACGTTAAATATTTAACGGGACATCAAATTTTGATTGGCTCTCATGCAACTGGTTCTTAGTCTATTATTCCACTTGATATCTCAATCTCTCACCAAAAATATCAATCAAAAAATATTTTATGTTTTTTATCAAATTTTCCTGGACTACGTGGATTTTCTCAAGATCTTTCGGCTACATCGAACGTTATATAATTTGTTAGCGAAGGTCAGGAGAATCAGGTTTCAGAGGAAATCCCTCATTTCACTTTTCACTTGTGGTGGTTAAGAATTTTAATTGACATATGTATATAATTGTAATGGGAATTAATTTTATTATTGATGTTACCTGGAAGTATTACTTGTTTTTCAAGGTCACGTAGATTAGACATCTTGTTTTCAAACTGAATTATTTCTACTGACACTTTTATTGATTGAGAGTTTTTCACTGAGGAACGTATATTTTGTTTTTTCTCCATTTAAAACTATAGTGTTCCTTATTTGGGCTCTTCATATATTTCTTGAAATGATCTATATATCATTACGACCATTTATTGCTATATAGTTAGAGTATCCCTGTGTTTGAATGTTTCTACAATTGATTGTTTTCAATATTTTCGTAATAATCCATAGACTTTTGTAGCACCTAGACACTATACTTCCATATTTCAAAGATCTCTTACAACATTACAACATTTTCATATATTACAAGAACCTTCCAGATTTCTTTAAAACGATTTCACCAACTTGCTAAATCCAAATTATGCAAACTCTGGCTGGCTAAATATTGACCTTACGCTCCCAATAAACAAATGCCCAACTGAGTCACGGTTTTTCTGTTTTTTTTTCTTACATTTTCACCCAACGAACTTTTACATTTTCAAGAAAAACAAAGATGTTCATGATAACCCAACAAGGAAAAAAAATATATACATTTCCAAACTTCCAATAAAATGCACTTCAGAAAGTCTCCCGCATATCTCTTCTTCAATATGCTATCGCCACAATTGAAGAATATCTCATGCGAAAGTAAATTCAAAATTGCGACAAAAAAATATCTCCAAGAAAATCCGTTCTATTCGCTAGATGAATTCACTCAGGCTATTGAATCAGTACGCTGACACGTTCTTTACTCTATCTTGGTTTCGCATTTTTATTACAACTGCCACTTTTTATATATACTTTCTTTGTAGTTTTTGTATTATATACTTATGTGTAATTTTTATTTATACATCTCTTTGTAATTTTAAGCACTACTGTTTTCATGTTTTTATGTCTCATTTTGTGTATGTCCCAATCGTATTATTTATTCTTTATGTATATTTGTATTTATATTTATATTTATATCTATATTTATATTGACCTATCCTATGTCATGCTAATGATCTCTAAGGATTAATATACATATCTATCTATATCAACGAAATCCACGAACTTATTTTCCTTTTTTTGTCTCTTCTATCATTGTTTGCTCTACTAAGCATTATGTATATTATTGTAGTAGATTTATACTCTAATTAACTGACTAAAATAATTTATTTAACGAAATACAATGATTCAATAATACAATACTCTAATTTACATAACACCACTGAACGATTTATATTCGACTTTCACTTCACTGACTGCCCGACTGTCCGCTGCGTAGTTCTTTTTATATCCGACGTTGACTTCTCTGAATGCTCCAGAATTTTCCTTCGAATCGCCCAGACTCACCAAGCCGTCCAGATTCTTCTCGGTGCAAGCGCATCGACAGTCTCCCGCGGTTGGTCGCTAGCTATACGTGAGAGTTCAGGTCCGGCATCGCCCGCAGCTTCGCCACATTATTATTTTTTGTTCATTTCGTTAATTACAATATATCATTAGTTAACATTTCGGAAGTTTTGAGTGGAATAGCAATGTGAATCTTGCCTTGTGAGTTTCAACCGAACTTCGCCCTTTCACCACATCATTATTATTATTATAAATAATATACTTCTGTTAGCGCGTGTATCGCTGTGGTGAACAAAAGCAGTTATTATTATTATGTCTATGATCTTTCAATTAATGTTTTTGGCATGTTTTACCTTCCGAAATCATCTATAATTTTTGTATATCAAATTCAAACATAAAGCCCAAGAATAATACGTAATTGTTCATGTATGTTCATGTATATCTTTGATCTCTCCTTTCACTATGTTGTATGCAACTTTGAATTTTGACTAGTCATAAAGCTCATCAGATTGGATTATCAATTACATTCCAACCAAAGCTTAAAAGACTACTATTATATTCAAACATTTTAGCCTGATAAGTGCAGTCTCAACAAGGGACAAAGAGTTTATATAGATGACACCATTTCTGGAACGATTACTTCAAAATACGAAGTTCCATAAGGTTCCAATTTTGGACCATTGCTATTCACAATGTATATCAGCCTTGTTATCAAATGTTTGCAGTATTGAGAAATATTGTCATACGCCGATATATCTCAGTTTTACGATTCTTTCTCTCCTTCTCCTGACAAAGACAATTCCATTGGGAGAATTAATGAAGATTTGCACATATTCTTACATTTAGCCGATAGCATAGGACTTTGGAACTGACCCTTGATGAAAAATAAAAGCATATGTTTGTTCGAAATTAATTTATGCTGATCGGCATTACGTATTTCAGAAAATATTCATTAGCTAGATATACAGAATCATAGACTTTATTCTGTAGGTTTGTTTCATGAAATTATTAATGCATTATCAGATTGTATTGCGTGTGTATCAGTACTTTGGTCATATTTTCTAATCCTCACGAGTTTTCTTCTTTTTGTATGAGTTCGAATACCCTAAAATTCAAGTTGTTTTTGAACTGGTTATAAGTGAAGAAAATTGAGGAACGACATTATATTCTACTTTGAATAAACTTTAAAGGATATTTTTCTAGTCGAGTTTATAACAGGTACATATTGTTGAAGTGATTGCAAGCGACTTGATGCTAATTAACTTTACCAAAACAAAACTCATTCACTTTTCGTGTTGCCCCGTACATCACAAACATCGCCGTGGCTGGTTGGTCCTCGAGAAACTATAAAAGTGTGTGGGCGCTACTGCGATGCGTGGGAGATTTTTTTTAATGGATCTAGGCAGGGCACGCACAAAGACGTATCGGACCATTGTACAGCCTCTATGAATTCTTTGGGTGATCATTTGTAGAATAACCCGAAGACGGTTCAGATTTCTCGATGTCACCTCGAACAACAAAGATGATATTTATTGACTCCCCGGAAGGCAATAACTTCGGGAAATATTTGGACGAAGAACGAACAAAATTGGTCGGATGACGTTTTATAGTGGTTTTTTTAATACGAGATGATTTGACAACGCCCTAGAGGTGTACAGGGTCTATCAGGAAAAGTGGCTACTCACGGCCGGTATTTTTTAAAAGCTTTGATTTAACTTGCTCTGTGTGTGTTAGATAGGTGCAGATCTTGCAAGCTGTTTTCTTGACGTATTTGGACGACAAAAATTACAGCTATAAAAAAAATTAGGTAGAGGGTTTCGCCCCCCCCTCTTTTCTCGAAAAAATTTGGAAAACTGTCGAAATTAAATCGAAAATATCCTTAAAAATAGTGAAAAATATCTGAGCGTCGAATAATATGGTTTGAATAGAGAAATTTATCCCCCCTGCCCCCCGAAAGCTAGATAGAGAACGCGTAGAGTTTCAGAAGTTTTCTTGATGGATTTGGACGTCAAAAATTAGAGCGAAAAAAAATTAGGTGGAGGGGGCTCGCCCCCCTTTCTTGTAAAAATTGGAAAACTCGCTAAAAATCCGTAAAAATAGTGAAAAATATCTGACTGTCGAATATTATGGTTTAAAGAAAGGAATTGTGCTCTTTGCCCCCCGAAAACTAGAAAGAGAACGTGTAGGGTTTCGGAAGATTTATATACGGATTTGAACGCCAAAAATTGAAGCAAAAAAAATTAGGTGGGGGGGCTCACCCCCTCCTGTTTCTCTAAAAAAGTTGGAAAACTCTCGAAATTGAAATCGACAAAATCCGTAAAAGTAGTGAAAACTATCTGACCGACGGATATTATGATTAAAAAAATCACCTTCCTGTTCCCCCTCAAAAGCAAAGGAATGTGGAAAATGTTTCATCAGTTTCAGACATGGAAAATTATGATGAAAAAGAATCGATCGGTCAGCTCGCCCCCCTTTCCTGTCACGAAAAAAAATTAGGAAAACTCGCCCAATAAAAACCGAAAAAATCTGTAAAAATAGTGAAAATTATCTGACCATTGAATAATACGGCTTCAAAAAAAGATACCCTCTTCCCTCCTCGAATGCTAGATAGAGAACTCGTAGAAATTCTGAAAAGTTTCTAACGGTAAATTAACAGGCAAGCGACATTGCAACTATGACGCATTTATTGAAATGATCAGACTAAGACACATATCCACAGAAAACTGAAAAATAAATAAATGAACTTAAAAATAACTTTTTAGAGAAAGTATTTCATTTAAATGCACTAAAGAGAAGAAAATAAATTAGTGAATTAAACCCACCATTTTGTTACATTATAAAATTTTAAATGATATAAAAACTTGTCGCGAGAATAAATTTCGAGGTAATTTGAAATTTAATTTACAATAAGAAATTCATTGATACTTCTGGCGATAAGATTTTATATCATATAAAAGTTTATAATGTAACGAAATATAGGGTTTAATTCAACTTAAAATTTATTTTCTTCTTTTCAGTTAACTTAAAAGCTTTTCTCTAAAAAGTTATTTTTAAGTTTATTCATTAAGTTCATTAAGGCGATGTTTTTTAATTATTCATCTATTTATTAGGAAATGTTAATTATCACAGAAATATCTACAGAAAAAGATATAATAGTTATTATATTTACATGCATATATAGACTTACAGTGGCCATGATCATTAGGTAAGTCTCATTATAATAACGAATTTATATACATGTGAAATGTTCAGTAAAACAAATGAATAAAAGCTCAGTAATAGTATAAAGAAAACCCATTGACAATGTATGTAAAGAAATGTAGAGAAAGGATATTCATTGCTGACTAGTTAGAAATGTATATATAAAAGGAAAAGGAAAAGAGCAGCAGGAGTACAGAAGAAATGAAATAAACGTCATTACACTTCAAATAAATCCTCAAGCTTTTGAGAAAATATAAAGATTTTTTAATGATCGATTGCCCGATGTTTTTCACATTTTTTCCGGATTTTTCCAATATTTTTTTGATGAGTGTTCGCAACTTTTTTCGAGGATGCACGGGATCCGAGCTCCCCAACTGAATTTAGGTTTTTCGTAATTTTCCTCATCCGAACCCGTCGGAACTTGAGCAGGGATAAAATTATTTGATATTAAATTATGCGACGGTCCGATGTTTTTTGCTGACTTTTTTTCGCGAGTATTTGCAGCAATTTAATACGTCTTACGCAATCTCTATCTAGCGTTCAGGGAGTAGGGGGGTTTACACTTTTTGCAATTGAATCACGCTACTATATCCAATATTCTTCTTGATTTTTACGGATTTTTCCGATTTTATTTTTGCGAGTTTTTGCAACTCTTTTCAAGAATGAATGGGGTTCGACCTCCTTGGTAACCAGATTTCAGCGCATCGTGATCGTAGAGCTAAAATAAAATCGGAAAAATCCGTAAAAATAGTAGAAACATCGGATTAATTTATTTGCAAAAAATGTTACCCCCTGTCCCCTTTAAGGCTAGATAAGAGCGCGTCAAACGTGGAAAATTACTGCTGAAACTCGCGAAAATGAAATCAGAAAATCCCTTGAAAATAGTGAAAAATATCGAATGTCGCATAATAAAATTTCAAATACATTCACCCCCTGCCCACCTGACGGCTAACAAGAGAACGCGTAGAAATTCGGAAAAATTTCAGACGGTTTCGGGCGTGGAAAAATACGACAAAATATTCCGTAGGGAAAAATTCAAAAGTTGTAGAAAAACAATTTCTCCGAATCGGTAGGAAGTTTCGGACTCCACCTCCCCTTCTTCTCGAGAAAAATTGCAAAAACTCACTAAAAGAAGATTGTAAAAACTTGGAAAAACATCGAGAAGTCGGATAACTTTCGTTGTTTGACCAGTAGAATAGAATTAAATTCAATAGGATAGAATATTATATTTGACTACGTTATATAATATAATAATTTGGTATCAAATCGTATTTGGTTTACGTCTAAAAAACACATAAAAATACAGAAAATATAAAAAGCAAACAGTAAGTAAGAAAACAACGTTGATCACAGGCACAAGAATAAAAGAGAAAAAATTAAAAAAGAAAAAAACAATGACATGTACAGAGATGTGCGTTAGCATAAATTGCAATTGTGTTGTCTAAAGCTTTTATATAAAATTTTAAAAATACCAATAATTTCATTTTTAATTGCTCAATCCTTTAGTTTGAATTTTGATTGTTTAGTCCTTCAGTTTGATTTTAAACTTTTAATCTTAATAATTTTTATATTTATTTCATTTTTTTATTTTAACAAAATTAGAAAATATTTGCATTTCAATGGTGTTTATATTCAATATTTTATTTTATTTTTAAGATTCATCTGTCTTGTTATTTAATTATATATATATATATATATATATATATATATATATATATATATATATATATATATATATATATATATATATATATATATATATATTTATATTTATATTTTAACAGAATTGGGAACATCTGTATTTAACTGTCAATCACTTTTAATGTTTGAACAAAGATTTCATGCCACGCGCGGATTCATTTCCTTGTGTTTTTTCTGTGTTTATTCATTAACGTATTATATTTTAACGTATTTATATTTTAACCCAGACTGTGATGATGATGTTTGATGATGATGATGAATAAACATATATTATTATTATTATTATTGTATAAAAAAGTTTTCTGAATTCATTGTAAAAATGATAGCTGCAATACGGCTCTTCTCCATATTGTTGATGATGTTGTTAGGGCTTTGGATCAAGGTAAATGCATGGTATTGGTCTTACTAGATTTTAGCAGACTCCATAAATTATAATTTAATGATAGCTCTATTACATTACATTGGGCTTTCTAAAAATGCCGCAGACCTGCTTGCATATTATCCTTCGTGGTCGCAAACAAATGGTTCAAATCGACAATGCACACTCTCTATATATAGATTTGAAATATGGAGTTCCTCAAGGCTCCATTCTAGGGCCTCTGTTATTCGCAATATACACTTCCAACCTTGTCAAGAGTCTAAAATTTTGTAATATACACTTATATGCGGATGACACTCAACTTTATTATAGTTTTCATCCAGATACAGTATTAGAATCTTGTAATCACGTTAATGAAGATCTTGAGACTTTCATCAAGGCTGCGGAAGATCATTGCCTAAATATTAATTGTAGCAAGTCTAATGTTGTACTTTTTGGTAATAAAAGTAAGCGAGACCAAATTTGTGATAATGTAAAAATTAAAATAAAAAATGAACTACTTGAAAATTTAAATAAAGCTAAGAGATTAAAAAACGTGCTCATTTCACATTGAAGATAATATATAATAACAGACAGTTCCTCCATAGACATAAAATCAATGTTATGTGAATCAATAATATTGTCAATTGTCAATTACGCCGATGTGCTCTATGGGCCATTCTTAAGTAGCCAATATCAACGAAAAATACAAAAGGTGCAAAATTCATGCTTCCGTTTCATATTTGGAATTCGCAGGAGAGAGCATATCTCGCACAAACTTAAAGATACTAATAACTGGTTGAATATGAGCAATAGAAGAATTCAACACGCAGCAGTCCTATTTCAAAAAATTATAGTGGATAGAAAGCCGTCATACCTACATAAAAAAATCACCTACAGAACATAATGTGAATGTGCGTCATAAAGGAACTCCACTCCACTTTTCAAACTTGAAACCTTCAGACGTAGTTATACCTATCAAATATGTTCCATATACAATGAAATACCTAAAGCATTCAAAACTTGTAGCTTGAATTGGTTCAACGAAATGTACAAGAAATACTTGTTGTTAAAACAAACTTAGCACTCAGTACGCACTGTTTATTTTCTGTTGATTTTTTGAAAAAATATTTTGTCACTCATACTTCTATATTATGTTAGTCATATGTAGTCATCTAGCGATGTGTTGTTAGGGTTAGGTGGAAGAACAAGTTACAAGAGGATTTTTCAAAATCTTCTTTGCTTTCATGGTAATTTATATTTTTTATGTAAGTATTTTTTGTAACTAAAATCGTCGTCGAAGACGTTTATTATTATTATTATTATCAAGCAATGTCTTCAATTTTTTCTTGAAAGTGTTCAAACTGAGCTCTTTGAAATCGTGAGACAAAATATTAAAGAAAGACTAATCTAGGGAATTTTTTTGGAATAAGTAAAGACGAAATCGATTTAGTCCAATGTGATGAGAGTTTCCTGTATTCTGTTCGTAAATATGAAATTGTTTCATCAAGGTTGATTTCTTCTTGTGTATTTCAATCAAAACATGATGTACAAATAAAGTTGACAATGGCATAATTCTGAGTTTTTTGAAATTTTCTTGACAGTGATCCCTGTATCCAATATTTGCAAGTACTCTCAATGCCTTCCTTTGCATCCTAAATATCTGAATGGCGTGACATTCCTCAAAATTGTATACCATAACTAATACGTGACTGAAACAATGAAAGCTGTGTGAGGTTTATAGTATATTTACGTTGGTGTTGTACTTCAATTGGCGAAGAACAATAGAGAACCCGGAAGTTTTCTCTGCAGTTCAGAAATATGTGCAGACTAGTTGAGTTTATTATGTAATGTAATGCCAAGTAATTAAACTTGATTAGTTTCACAATTAGAGATAATTTGATTATTATCAGAAAGGTCCCCGCACTACCGTAAAGTGGGGTTACTTTGCGCCATAAGGGGATACTTTGCGCCACTTGCAAAAAAAGTTTATAAATTTTCTCTACAGTGGTACATTGTAGTGAACCAGACAAATGCGTGGCTGTGTTCATGGTTGCATATGCCTCAATTGATTACGTGTTGAATTCGAGCGTTCAAGAATTTTCAAAGTGTTCTAGCGAGTACGTAAACATTTCTGTTCAAACCGGTGTCACATGTGCTCTGCAAAAATCTTGTTATATCTTGTGCATCTATTAACATAGAACAGGTAAATATTTTTATATTATAAATTTGATGTATTATTCGGGAAACTACCACAATATTTGCTTTTGATAATAAGCTGTTAACATAAAAAAAATTATAGTTCTTCAAAGTGCCAGAATATAGCAAAGATGGGGATACTTTGCTCCACGTGATTTCTGGCGCAAAGTATCCCCCGCATATTTTTAAATTTACGTTGCATAGTTTTTGCATTAGTGGCTCAAAGTATTTCGTTTTAATGGAATCTTTTCTTTTAGAGATGGCCAGAAAGCACAAAAGAAAGCTTGGAGCGAGAAGATACAGCGATTACAGTAGTGAATCACTTGAAGCATGTTTGGCTGAAATCAGAACTGGAAATCTTTCACATAGACAAGCAGAGGCTAAATACAAAATTCCCAGGAGAACAATTTTTAATAAATTGAAAGGAAAACACTCAAAACCGATTGGAAAACAACCAGTGTTTAATCCCGACGAAGAAAATCAATTCGAAAAGTGCATAATATCCATGGGAGAATTTGGTTTTCCCGTAGATGTTAGAGAACTTCGACACATCATGAAAAATTATCTAAACCAAGTTGGAAGACAAGTTAAACTGTTCAAAAATAATTTACCTTTCTGAGAGGTGTGCAGAAAATGTAAAAAGAACAAGAGCTGCGATAGACGAAACTGCTTTGAGGGCTTTTATTGAAAATTTACGTGAAGAACTGAGAGACGTTCTGCCAACAAATATTTGGAACTTTGATGAGACTAATCTTGTGGACGACCCCGGAAAAAAAAAGGTTTTAGTTAAAAAAGGCTGCAAATATCCAGAAACTATTAGAAATGCATCAAAAGTTTCAGTTTCGGTTATGTTTTCTGGAAATGCTGCTGGAGAGCTCCTTCCGCCCTATGTGGTTTATCGGGCTCAACATATGTGGACCACATGGTCAGAAAATGGCCCAAAAGGTTGCAGGTATAATACTAGCCCCAGCGGATGGTTTGATGCTGCAATTTTCACCGACTGGCTCAAAAGTCAAATGGTGCCTCGATTAAAAAAATTGGAAGGTAAAAAGGTCTTGATTTGTGACAATCTTTCTTCCCACATAACTGTAGACGCGCTTCAACTTTGCCTTGATAACGAAATTACCCTAATATGTCTACCTCCCAATAGCACACACTTGACACAGCCACTTGATGTGGCCATGTTCAGACCGCTAAAAATTGCTTGGAGGCAAGTGCTCTCTGACTGGAAAGATACTCCACAAGGCATCAGCAGCGTTACCATTCAAAAGCAACAGTTTCCACCATTACTAAATAAAATGCTACAAATTCTTGCACCAAACGTTGCTGACAACTTAAAATCTGGTTTTCGTAAATGCGGCATTTATCCAGTAAATGTAGATGAACTTCTAAACCGCATTCCCAGAAATACTTGCGATCCAAATGAAGTTCATTCCGTCTTCCTGCACAATCTGGAATCTAGAAGATCTGATTCAACCAAAGTTGTTAAGACACGTAGAAGGAAACTAAACGTTCCTGCAGGAAAAAGTATCTGCAGTGAAGATACCGGTTTGCTTGCTGATCCTAGGTCTTCATTAAGATCAAACAAAATGTTTTCTGATAATTCCTCAGATGATATTGACTTTGACGAGATAGTTGCAGAACATGAAACAGAACAAGAGTTTATTGATTACATTGACAGCGAAACATCAGGCAAAATAAAGCAATTCTCAGATGTTGTAAGAGAAGTTGGGCAATTTGTCGCGTTTACGTATGAAGGAGAAATATTCCCAGGTGAAATAATCAGTTTCACGGACGAACAGGTTACAATTAAGGCAATGCAAAAATCATTGAAAGCGTGGAAATGGCCCCAGAAACTGGATCAAATGGCCTACTCCTGGGACGACGTATTAGGATCCATAAAGCCACCTGTCCAGGTTTCTAAGAGAGGATTTTTCGATGTTCCGGAGTTGAAAGCATGGTGGTCTTAGATGTATTATTTGATATTGCACTCAAACTAGGAATATTACTCCCTTTTTTCAAGAATAACTGCTTTAGAAATTGAAATTTAATGTTTTTTTGGTATTTTTCAGAATAGTCCTTGTTTTTGACTAATAAACATATCGAAAATTTAAAAAAATGTGTTCTATATAATACAATGGAGCAATACAATTCCACCAATGAACTTACTTTGCTCCATAGTTTAATACAATGTTAGTTACAGTCATTTGAATTTGATGGAGCAAAGTTGCCCCTCCAATTGGTATGGTTTGCCCCACTTTCATTTAAAAAAATTAAAATACTTAGAAAGACTCTTTTTCTATTTTATTCACAAAAGTCTGTTTTATGAAGTTGTCTTTACCATCTATAACAATTTTGGTATTCTATATATTTTTTTTCATTTTTTTCCATTGCATTTTGTTCAGTTCATTCCAAAAGTGGAGCAAAATAACCCCACTTTACGGTAATCTTAGGGAAAACCGGTTTCGGTGAAAATCGCTGAAATTAAAATATGATGTAGCCCATGCTATCCTGAACAAAAGTTACCATTGCGCCAACTCTCTGAATGCCGGCGTTTGGATTCTACAGGGGGTCAAATTTGATATTTTGACGATTTTTCAAAAAATCCGTAATTTCATTTTCATCGTATCGATCTGAATTTTCATAATGGAATAAATAGTACACAATATGTGCATCAAAAAGTTTAAATAAAAAAAGTTTCTGGAATCAAAACTGGCGGGTATACAGAGGGTTAAACTTTCTTTTTGGTACCTAATTTATATAGAATTTTTTTCGGGAAAATATTCGTTTTCCTGCAGATCTATATGCAATTGATGTTACTTACAGTACATCAGAGGGCGATCATATTTTTCATTCGAACCAACCATCCAACTTTAAGTATTTGGAAGATACGGGGCGATCAAAAATATGTTTTCAATTTCCACCAAAATATTACTACAAATAAGAGGGGGCCCAAAACGGACCCTTGTGGATCTCCTGTAATTCAATAAATGTTCAATTTTTCCATCAGAATTTCATGTATGTATGTAAAGGAAAGTCGCCTAATATTTGATTTTTTTTTAAAATCAACTTTTTTGGTTGTACTGAACGGTGCCATAAACGCTAAAGCAACCAGAATGAAACCGTTCGATGAAGTTATTTCTACACAAAATAGGGACCCAACCATATCAGTTTCACTTATAAATATACCAAGTGAAAACAAATATTTTAGCCTGCCGCTAAAAACAACCATCATCGACCCGATCGGCGCCTCATAAAAACCTCCCTCTTACGTCGAAAAAGTCTTCGAAAAAATATTTCTCAGGCAGGTGGATGGTCGCATAAAAGCCACCCCTAACCTGTGGGAGCAGATTTGTGTGTTAAGACAAGTGCCGCAACGGAATTCCCATGATCTCCAACCTGCAAATAACCCAAAAAGGCGTTCTTAAGGATTTCTCAAATATATCCTTCGACTGGCAGGTTGCCCTTTCTTCCTTTTGTTACGCAAGAATTTGTTCGCTTTTACCGATGCTAACCATTAAGGGCAAATGGCAGAGAAGTCCGAAATTGTCACGAACTGAGAATTCGGCAGTAAATCACACTCGAGGGCAAGGAATTAATCATTTTCCCTACCATCATTCAGAAAATGAGATTTCTGATTGTTATCAAACAAAGGCATAAACTCTTAATTATTTCCACGACAAAATATCCTTCTCTCTAGTAAACTCCTTCGATTTGAGGCAAGTATCTAAGAGAAAACAACTACTTTCCTAGCTGATGCTGCGACGAATATTGAATCATATCTGGCAGGCGCTTGTGCAATGTATCTTAGGGGGGATCAAACTGGTCCTCACGGGCGATATCGTAGCCCTCTCGAAGTCGAATTTTGGCAATTTGATTTGTCCCGAGCAAGGTGAAAAACTTTTCCATAGCAAAGATTGCATCTCGAGAAATTTTTAGGAGAGTGACAATATGAATAAAAGAAAAAAAATTGCGGAACAAGCACTAGTATCTGCCAGATATAATTCAATGTCAGTCGCGGACTTATACAGATGAGTAGTTTTCTGACAGGTATTTTGTGGCTTATATCCGCACAGGTAACTTTTGTAATTTTTGACGTGAATTGATAGAAACATATGAAAACAGAACTACTTAGAAGGAGTCATATACACTGCACGCCAGTAGCAGTTTAGCCAGTTTTTTTAATGAAAAATGAAAACATTGTTGAATGGATTTTTGTCCGTTGATATTTTTCATCCAAACTCACAAAATATAGTGAATTGCTCTCTATAACCGTTCTCGAATTGAAAAGTTCAAATTGAGTTGAAAATGGTTTTTTCTTCCCCATTCTACCTTTTTTCAGATTTTTGGACTCTGCTTCGTATAATTCATTTTTTCCATGCACACCAGAATTCAAGTCGATTACGATTCAATTAAAAATGTTATAGGATCTTTAAGAAACATCTGCAATTTCGAATTTTCGATCTTTTATTCCATTTTCCTACTAAATCTCATACCTGATCATATTCAAATAAAAACATTTCCGGAATCAGCGTGAAAGGTTCTTATGGAAAATGGTCCCAGTCGAAGTGGCTGAAAATTTAGTATAATGTAGTTTATGATTTTGATATAGGGTTATCTGAAGTTACTATTATACAGAGTGTCTTTGATTTAATCGAATGTAGTAACACCGCACCTAGTAACACAGTGCGCTTCATATTTTCATTTTCTGTAAAGGGTATATAATTAAGGCTGGACACCGGCGATACATTGATTCGTTGTAATATATAGGGTGATTCATTAAATGTGACGACTGGCTTTATTATGAGATATAATAAAAGTTATCAAAAACTAGTTAAATCAAATTATAACATATTCACCCTCAAACTAAATATATTTAATTTAAATATGTATTCAGATTACACAGACAAATTATAGACAAATAGGCAATTACAGACAAATAGAATTTATTTATTATAGTACAACTCCCTGTACATTTATGCTGATTTGGAATTTTGGCAATTATCTAAAACAAACTCTTGAAATTTAAAATAATAATATTGAAACTGTTACATCAGCTAAAAGGATTGGGATAACAGAATTGGGACGAGTATTGCTACAAGAGTAAATGCTGTAAAAGATGGAACAAATGAACAAAATAACTAATAATTAGTAACTCACACGGTATGTACCGTCGATGAAGATCTTCATTATCTGTCGAATATGGGGCTATATTTCCGAAAGGATTAAGTCATGTGCACATCATTTAGGTAGTCAAGGATATATTTAAGAACCGTCCATTAGGTTAGGATTACATGACAATAACCGATCATAAGATGAGAAATCCTGTCATTCTTACAAATATATAGCAATAAATCTGACTAAAATATACCACGAGAGTAGTTTGAGTGACAATGAATTTGAATGTTTATACACATGTTATAAATGCTTGATGAATAATAAAATGGCCTAGATCGATATTACTCCACTTGTAAATCTGGTACTCGGGAGTGTCGATACCTTCCACATAACGATAATTTCGTATGCTTTTTGTGGTATGCATCAACATTTTTAATGCAGTAGTCTCCCATGTGAAAGCGAAAGCTGCATCATCATGCCGTTGACCAGGATCCGTATAAGATGCAACAAATAGACATAAATATTGAACATTCTTATTTAATTTTCTACTTTATGATTAATTTGTATACACATGTTCCTAAAAAATGTTTAAGAATACATCTAAAAAGGAAACTTTTGGGTGACCCTGTATAATAGTAATCTTAGATCACCCAATATCAAAATCGAATGATTTTTACCTATTTTGCAAGCCTACGAGCTTTTGCGTTTTGACTGATTTTGTTAAAAAAATTACATAAACATTATGTAATTATTAATAACCCCGTATACGGAGTCTTAGAACTTTTCGTTATAACTCGTGTCGACAATAATAAGAATGCAATCATTATCTTTAACTGTTTGTAATAAAATAATCGCCACATTATTGATTTTCTACAGGCAAGTAACAACGCTGCCTCCTCATGTTTGACACCCTGTATCTCAAAAACTGTCAATTAGATCTCGTTGTGACCGTGAGGTCAACTGATCAGGACATCATAAACTACATTAAACAAAATTTTCAGTCAATTCGACTGGGACCCATTTTTCACAAGAACCGTGCGGGGTCCTTTCACATATAAATAATGCTAATTTCATATAGATCTGTCGATTTTGTATTATTCGTGATTTTTACCTCAAAGTTTTTAATGTCCTAATTCAACCATTCTGAATCGACTAGCGAGGGCAGAATTGCTCTATCTCTAAACGTTCCCGAATTGAAACGTTCAAATCGAGATTAAAGGGTTTTTTTCTGGCCAATTTGTGTTTTTTTCAGATGTTTGTACTAGTTCTTATAATTCAATCTTTTTTAAAATTGAAACTTCCAGACTACACTAATTCGACGATTCTGAATCGATTGACGATAGCAGAATTGCTCTATCTCTAACCGTTCTCGATTTGAACAGTTCAAATTGGGTAGAAATAGGTTTACAGTCCCTTTCCCGACTAAAGCTCACATCTGAGCATCACGAATCATATGTTTTCGAAATCAGCGTGAAATTTGACGTATATAGTGCAAATTTCAAATAGATCTGCCGATTTTGTATTTTTCGTGATTTTTAGGGGTCTACAACTTTTTCGAGTAATTCATTTTTATTTCGATCAATTTGAAACTTTGAGACCACACTAATTCGACCATTCTGAATCGATTGACGATAACAGAATTGCTCTATCTCTAACCGTTCTCGATTTGAACAGTTCAAATTAGGTAGAAAGAGGTTTTCAGTCCCTTTCCCGTCTAAAGCTCACATCTGAGCATCACGAATCATATGTTTTCGGAATCAGCGTGAAATTTGACGTATATAGTGCAAATTTCAAATAGATCTGCCGATTTCGTATTTTTCGTGATTTTTAGGGATCTACACCTTACAACTTTTTCCGAGTAGTTCATTTTTATTTCGATTAATTTGAAACTTCGAGACCACAATAATTCGACCATTCTGAATCGATTGGCGATATCAGAATTGCTCTATCTCTAACCGTTCTCGATTTGAACAGTTCAAATTAGGTAGAAAGAGGTTTTCAGTCCCTTTCCCGACTAAAGCTCACATCTGAGCATCACGTATCATATGTTTTCGGAATCAGCGTGAAATAGATCTGCCAATTTTGTATTTTTCGTGATTTTTAGGGGTCTACCCCTTACAACTTTTTCCGAGTAGTTCATTTTTATTTCGACTAATTTGAAACTTTGAGACCACACTAATTCGACCATTCTGAATCGATTGAAGATAGCAGAATTGCTCTATCTCTAACCGTTCTCGATTTGAACAGTTCAAATTAGGTAGAAAGAGGTTTTCAGTCTCTTTCCCGACTAAAGCACATCTGAGCATCACGAATCATATGTTTTCGAAATCAGCGTGAAATTTGACGTATATAGTGCAAATTTCAAATAGATCTGCCAATTTTGTATTTTTAGTGATTTTTAGGGGTCTACCCCTTACAACTTTTTCGAGTAGTTCATTTTTACTTCGATCAATTTGAAACTTCGAGACCACACTAATTCGACCATTCTGAATCGATTGACGATAGCAGAATTGCTCTATCTCTAACCGTTCTCGATTTGAACAGTTCAAATTGGGTAGAAATAGGTTTTTAGTCCCTTTCCCGACTAAAGCTCACATCTGAGCATTAGGAATCATATGTATTCGAAATCAGCGTGAGATTTGACGTATATAGTGCAAATTTCAAATAGATCTGCTGATTTTGTATTTTTCGTGATTTTTAGGGGTCTACCCCTTACAACTTTTTCCGAGTAGTTCATTATTATTTCGAATAATTTGAAACTTCGAGACCACACTAATTCGACCATTCTGAATCGATTGGCGATATCAGAATTGCTCTATCTCCAACCGTTCTCGATTTGAACAGTTCAAATTAGGTAGAAAGAGGTTTTCAGTCTCTTTCCCGACTAAAGCTCACATCTGAGCATCACGAATCATATGTTTTCGAAATCAGCGTGAAATTTGACGTATATAGTGCAAATTTCAAATAGATATGCCGATTTTGTATTTTTCGTGATTTTTAGGGGTCTACCCCTTAAGACTTTTTCCGAGTAGTTCATTTTTATTTCGAATAATTTGAAACTTTGAGACCACACTAATTCGACCATTCTGAATCGATTGGCGATAGCAGAATTGCTCTATCCCTAATCGTTCTCGAATTGAACAGTTCAAATTAGGTTGAAAGAGGTTTTCAGTCTCTTTCCCGACTAAAGCTCACATCTGAGCATCACGAATCATATGTTTTCGAAATCAGCGTGAAATTTGACGTATATAGTGCAAATTTCAAATAGATCTGCCGATTTTGTATTTTTCGTGATTTTTAGGGGTCTACCCCTTAAGACTTTTTCCGAGTAGTTCATTTTTATTTCGAATAATTTGAAACTTCGAGACCACACTAATTCGACCATTCTGAATCGATTGGCGATAGCAGAATTGCTCTCTCTAACAGTTCTCGATTTGAACAGTTCAAATTAGGTAGAAAGAGGTTTTTAGTCTCTTTCCCGACTAAATCTCACATCTGAGCATCACGAATCATATGTTTTCGAAATCAGCGTGAAATTTGACGTATATAGTGCAAATTTCAGATAGATCTGCAGATTTTGTATTTTTCGTGATTTTTAGGGGTCTACCCCTTACAACTTTTTCCGAGTAGTTCATTTTTATTTCGATTAATTTGAAACTTCGAGACCACAATAATTCGACCATTCTGATTCGATTGGCGATAGCAGAGTTGCTCTATCTCTAACCGTTCTCGATTTGAACAGTTCAAATTAGATAGAAAGATGTTTTCAGTCCCTTTCCCGACTAAGGCTCACATCTGAGCATCACGAATCATATGTTTTCGAATTCAGCGTGAAATTTGACGTATATAGTGCAAATTTCAAATAGATCTGCCAATTTTGTATTTTTCGTGATTTTTAGGGGTCTACCCCTTACAACTTTTTCCGAGTAGTTCATTTTTATTTCGATTAATTTGAAACTTCGAGACCACACTAATTCGACCATTCTGATTCGATTGGCGATAGCAGAGTGGCTCTATCTCTAACCGTTCTCGATTTGAACAGTTCAAATTAGATAGAAAGATGTTTTCAGTCCCTTCCCCGACTAAAGCTCACATCTGAGCATCACGAATCATATGTTTTCGAAATCAGCGTGAAATTTGACGTATATAGTGCAAATTTCAAATAGATCTGCAGATTTTGTATTTTTCGTGATTTTTACAACTTTTTCCGAGTAGTTCATTTTTATTTCGATTAATTTGAAACTCTGAGATCACACTAATTCGACCATTCTGATTCGATTGGCGATAGCAGAGTTGCTCTATCTCTAACCGTTCTCGATTTGAACAGTTCAAATTAGGTAGAAAGAGGTTTTCAGTCTCTTTCCCGACTAAAGCTCACATCTGAGCATCACGAATCATATGTTTTCGAAATCAGCGTGAAATTTGACGTATATAGTGCAAATTTCAAATAGATCTGCCGATTTTGTATTTTTCGTTATTTTTAGGGGTCTACCCCTTACAACTTTTTCCGAGTAGTTCATTTTTATTTCGATTAATTTGAAACTTCGAGACCACACTAATTCGACCATTCTGATTCGATTGGCGATAGCAGAGTGGATCTATCTCTAACCGTTCTCGATTTGAACAGTTCAAATTAGATAGAAAGATGTTTTCAGTCCCTTCCCCGACTAAAGCTCACATCTGAGCATCACGAATCATATGTTTTCGAAATCAGCGTGAAATTTGACGTATATAGTGCAAATTTCAAATAGATCTGCAGATTTTGTATTTTTCGTGATTTTTACAACTTTTTCCGAGTAGTTCATTTTTATTTCGATTAATTTGAAACTCTGAGATCACACTAATTCGACCATTCTGATTCGATTGGCGATAGCAGAGTTGCTCTATCTCTAACCGTTCTCGATTTGAACAGTTCAAATTAGGTAGAAAGAGGTTTTCAGTCTCTTTCCCGACTAAAGCTCACATCTGAGCATCACGAATCATATGTTTTCGAAGTCAGCGTGAAATTTGACGTATATAGTGCAAATTTCAAATAGATCTGCCGATTTTGTATTTTTCGTGATTTTTAGGGGTCTACCCCTTACAACTTTTTCCGAGTTGTTCATTTTTATTTCGATTTATTTGAAACTTTGAGACCACACTAATTCGACCATTCTGATTCGATTGGCGTTAGCAGAATTGCTCTACCTCTAACCGTTCTCGATTTGAACAGTTCAAATGAGGTAGAAAGAGGTTTTCAGTCTCTTTCCCGACTAAGGCTCACATCTGAGCATCACGTATCATATGTTTTCGAAATCAGCGTGAAATTTGACGTATATAGTGCAAATTTCAAATAGATCTGCCAATTTTGTATTTTTAGTGATTTTTAGGGGTCTACCCCTTACAACTTATTCCGAGTAGTTCATTTTTATTTCGATTAATTTGAAACTTTGAGACCACACTAATTCGACCATTCTGATTCGATTGACGATAGCAGAATTGCTCTATCTCTAACCGTTCTCGATTTGAACAGTTCAAATTGGGTAGAAATAGGTTTTTAGTCCCTTTCCCGACTAAAGCTCACATCTGAGCATTAGGAATCATATGTATTCGAAATCAGCGTGAGATTTGACGTATATAGTGCAAATTTCAAATAGATCTGCTGATTTTGTATTTTTCGTGATTTTTAGGGGTCTACCCCTTACAACTTTTTCCGAGTAGTTCATTATTATTTCGAATAATTTGAAACTTCGAGACCACACTAATTCGACCATTCTGAATCGATTGGCGATATCAGAATTGCTCTATCTCCAACCGTTCTCGATTTGAACAGTTCAAATTAGGTAGAAAGAGGTTTTCAGTCTCTTTCCCGACTAAAGCACATCTGAGCATCACGAATCATATGTTTTCGAAATCAGCGTGAAATTTGACGTATATAGTGCAAATTTCAAATAGATCTGCCGATTTTGTATTTTTCGTGATTTTTAGGGGTCTACCCCTTACAACTTTTTCGAGTAATTCATTTTTATTTCGATCAATTTGAAACTTTGAGACCACACTAATTCGACCATTCTGAATCGATTGACGATAACAGAATTGCTCTATCTCTAACCGTTCTCGATTTGAACAGTTCAAATTAGGTAGAAAGAGGTTTTCAGTCCCTTTCCCGTCTAAAGCTCACATCTGAGCATCACGAATCATATGTTTTCGAAATCAGCGTGAAATTTGACGTATATAGTGCAAATTTCAAATAGATCTGCAGATTTTGTATTTTTCGTGATTACAACTTTTTCGAGTAGTTCATTTTTACTTCGATCAATTTGAAACTTCGAGACCACACTAATTCGACCATTCTGAATCGATTGACGATAGCAGAATTGCTCTATCTCTAACCGTTCTCGATTTGAACAGTTCAAATTAGGTAGAAAGAGGTTTTCAGTCCCTTTCCCGACTAAAGCTCACATCTGAGCATCACGACTCAAATATTTTCGAAATCAGCGTGAAATTTGACGTATATAGTGCAATTTTCAAATAGATCTGCTGATTTTGTATTTTTCGTGATTTTTAGGGGTCTACCCCTTACAACTTTTTCCGAGTAGTTCATTTTTATTTCGATCAATTTGAAATTTTGAGACCACACTAATTTGACCATTCTGAATCGATTGGCGATAGCAGAATTGCTCTACCTCTAACCGTTCTCGATTTGAACAGTTCAAATTAGGTAGAAAGAGGTTATCAGTCTCTTTCCCGACTAAAGCTCACATCTGAGCATCACGTATCATATGTTTTCGGAATCAGCGTGAAATTTGACGTATTTGGTGCAAATTTCAAATAGATCTGCCAATTTTGTATTTTTCGTGATTTTTAGGGGTCTACCACTTACAACATTTTCCGAGTAGTTCATTTTTATTTCGACTAATTTGAAACTTTGAGACCACACTAATTCGACCATTCTGAATCGATTGACGATAGCAGAATTGCTCTTTCTCTAACCGTTCTCGATTTGAACAGTTCAAATTGGGTAGAAATAGGTTTTTAGTCCCTTTCCCAACTAAAGCTCACATCTGAGCATTACGAATCATATGTTCTAGAAATCAGCGTGAAATTTGACGTATATAGTGCAAATTTCAAATAGATCTGCTGATTTTGTATTTTTCGTGATTTTTAGGGGTCTACCCCTTACAACTTTTTCCGAGTAGTTCATTTTTATTTCGATCAATTTGAAATTTTGAGACCACACTAATTCGACCATTCTGAATCGATTGGAGATAGCAGAATTGCTCTATCTCTAACCGTTCTCGATTTGAACAGTTCAAATTAGGTAGAAAGAGGTTTTCAGTCTCTTTCCCGACTAAAGCTCACATCTGAGCATCACGAATCATATATTTTCGAAATCAGCGTTAGATTTGACCTATATAGTGCAAATTTCAAATAGATCTGCCAATTTTGTATTTTTCGTGATTTTTAGGGGGAAAGAGGTTTTCAGTCTCTTTCCCGACTAAAGCTCACATCTGAGCATTACGAATCATATATTTTCGAAATCAGCGTGAAATTTGACGTATATAGTGCAAATTTCAAATAGATCTGCTGATTTTGTATTTTTCGTGATTTTTAGGGGTCTACCCCTTACAACTTTTTCCGAGTAGTTCATTTTTATTTCGATCAATTTGAAACTTTGAGACCACACTAATTCGACCATTCTGAATCGATTGGCGATAGCAGAATTGCTCTATCTCTAACCGTTCTCGATTTGAACAGTTCAAATTAGGTAGAAAGAGGTTTTCAGTCTCTTTCCCGACTAAAGCTCACATCTGAGCATCACGAATCATATTTTTTCGAAATCAGCGTGAAATTTGACGTATATAGTGCAAATTTCAAATAGATCTGCCGATTTTGTATTTTTCGTGATTTTTAGGGGTCTACCCCTTACAACTTTTTCCGAGTAGTTCATTTTTATTTCGAATAATTTGAAACTTTGAGACCACACTAATTCGACCATTCTGATTCGATTGGCGATAGCAGAATTGCTCTACCTCTAACCGTTCTCGATTTGAACAGTTCAAATTAGGTAGAAAGAGGTTTTCAGTCTCTTTCCCGACTAAAGCTCACATCTGAGCATCACGTATCATATGTTTTCGGAATCAGCGTGAAATTTCACGTATATAGTGTAAATTTCAAATAGATCTGCCAATTTTGTATTTTTCGTGATTTTTAGGGGTCTACCACTTACAACTTTTTCCGAGTACTTCTTTTTTACTTCGATTAACTTGAAGCTTCGAGACCACACTAATTCGACCATTCTGAATCGATTGACGATATCAGAATTGCTCTATCCCTAATCGTTCTCGATTTGAATAGTTCAAATTAGGTAGAAAGAGGTTTTTAGTCCCTTTCCTGACTAAATCGCACATCTGAGCATTTCAAATCACATATTTCTTAAATCAGCGTGAAATTTCACGTATATTGTGTAAATTTCAAATAGATCTGCCAATTTTGTATTTTTCGTGATTTTTAGGGGTCTACCCCTTACAACTTTTTCCGAGTAGTTCATTTTTATTTCGACTAATTTTAAACTTTGAGACCACACTAATTCGACCATTCTGAATCGATTGACGATAGCAGAATTGCTCTATCCCTAATCGTTCTCGATTTGAATAGTTCAAATTAGGTAGAAAGAGGTTTTTAGTACCTTTCCTGACTAAATCGCACATCTGAGCATTTCAAATCACATATTTCTTAAATCAGCGTGAAATTTCACGTATATAGTGCAAATTTCAAATAGATCTGCTGATTTTGTATTTTTCGTGATTTTTAGGGGTCTACCCCTTACAACTTTTTCCGAGTAGTTCATTTTTATTTCGACTAATTTTAAACTTTGAGACCACACTAATTCGACCATTCTGAATCGATTGACGATAGCAGAATTGCTCTATCCCTAATCGTTCTCGATTTGAATGGTTCAAATTAGGTAGAAAGAGGTTTTTAGTCCCTTTCCTGACTAAATCTCACATCTGAGCATTTCAAATCGCATATTTTTGAAATCAGCGTGAAATTTCACGTATATAGTGTATATTTCAATTACAACTTTTTCCGAGTAGTTCATTTTTATTTCGAATAATTTGAAACTTTGAGACCACACTAATTCGATCATTCTGATTCGATTGGCGATAGCAGAATTGCTCTACCTCTAACCGTTCTCGATTTGAACAGTTCAAATTAGGAAGAAAGAGGTTTTCAGTCTCTTTCCCGACTAAAGCTCACATCTGAGCATCACGTATCATATGTTTTCGAAATCAGCGTGAAATTTGACGTATATAGTGCAAATTTCAAATAGATCTGCCAATTTTGTATTTTTCGTGATTTTTAGGGGTCTACCCCTTACAACTTTTTCCGAGTAGATCATTTTTATTTCGACTAATTTGAAACTTTGAGACCACACTAATTCGACCATTCTGAATCGATTGAAGATAGCAGAATTGCTCTATCTCTAACCGTTCTCGATTTGAACAGTTCAAATTAGGTAGATAGAGGTTTTTAGTCCCTTTCCTGACTAAATCTCACATCTGAGCATTTCAAATTGCAAATTTTTGAAATCAGCGTGAAATTTCACGTATATAGTGTAAATTTCAAATAGATCTGCCAATTTTGTATTTTTCGTGATTTTTAGGGGTCTACCCCTTACAACTTATTCCGAGTAGTTCATTTTTATTTCGAATAATTTGAAACTTCAAGACCACACTAATTCGACCATTCCGAATCGATTGACGATAGCAGAATTGCTCTATCTCTAACCGTTCTCGATTTGAACAGTTCAAATTAGGTAGAAAGAGGTTTTCAGTCCCTTTCCCGACTAAAGCTCACATCTAAGCATTACGAATCATATGTTTTCGAAACCAGCGTGGAATTTTACGTATATAGTGCAAATTTCAAATAGATCTGCCGATTTTGTATTTTTCGTGATTTTTAGGGTTCTACCCCTTACAACTTTTTCCGAGTAGTTCATTTTTATTTCGATTAACTTGAAACTTTGAGACCACACTGATTTGGCCATTCTGAATCGATTGGCGATAGCAGAATTGCTCTATCCCTAATCGTTCTCGAATTGAACAGTTCAAATAAGGTAGAAAGAGGTTTTTAGTCCCTTTCCCAACTGAAGCTCCCATCTGAGCATTACGAATCATATGTTTTCGAAATCAGCGTGAAATTTGACGTAAATAGTGCAAATTTCAAATAGATCTGCCAATTTTGTATTTTTTGTGATTTTTAGGGGTCTATCCCTTACAACTTTCTCCGAGTAGTTCATTCTTACTTAGATTAACTTGAAACTTTGAGACCATACTAATTCTGCCATTCTGAATCGATTGGCGATAGCAGAATTGCTCTATCCCTGATCGTTATCGAATTGAACAGTTCAAATTGGGTAGAAAGAGGTTTTTAGTCCCTTTCCCGACTAAAGCTCACATCTGAGCATCACGAATCATATGTTTTCGAAACCAGCGTGAAATTTGACGTCTATAGTGCAAATTTCAAATAGATCTGCCGATTTTGTATTTTTCGTGATTTTTAGGGGTCTACCCCTTACAACTTTTTCCGAGTAGTTCATTTTTATTTCGATTAACTTGAAACTTCGAGACCACACTGATTCGACCATTCTGATTCGATTGGCGATAGCAGAATTGCTCTATCTCTAACCGTTCTTGATTTGAACAGTTCAAATTAGGTAGAAAGAGGTTTTCAGTCCCTTTCCCGACTAAACCTCACATCTGAGCATTACAAATAATATATTTTCGAAATCAGCGTGAAATTTGACGTAAATAGTGCAAATTTCAAATAGATCTGCCGATTTTGTATTTTTCGTGATTTTTAGGGGTCTACCCCTTACAACTTTTTCCGAGTAGTTCATTCTTACTTCGATTAACTTGAAACTTTGAGACCACACTAATTTGGCCATTCTGAATCGATTGGCGATAGCAGAATTGCTCTATCCCTAATCGTTCTCGGATTGAACAGTTCAAATTAGGTAGAAAGAGGTTTTTAGTCCCTTTCCCGACTAAAGCTCACATCTGAGCATTACGCATCATATGTTTTCGACATCAGCGTGAAATTTGACGTATATAGTGCAAATTTCAAATAGATCTGCCGATTTTGTATTTTTCGTGATTTTTGGGGTCTACCCCTTACAACTTTTTCTGAGTAGTTCATTTTTATTTCGATTAATTTGAAACTTTGAGACCACACTAATTCGACCATTCTGAATCGATTGGCGATAGCAGAATTGCTCTATCTCTAACCGTTCTCGATTTGAACAGTTCAAATTAGGTAGAAAGAGGTTTTCAGTCTCTTTCCCGACTAAAGTTCACATCTGAGCATCACGAATCATATGTTTCCGAAATCAGCGTGAAATTTGACGTATATAGTGCAAATTTCAAATAGATCTGCTGATTTTGTATTTTTCGTGATTTTTAGGGGTCTACCCCTTACAACTTTTTCCGAGTAGTTCTTTTTTACTTAGATAAACTTGAAACTTCGAGACCACAATAATTCGATGATTCTGAATCAAGTGGCTATAGCAGAATTGCTCTATCTCTAACCGTTCTCGATTTGAACAGTTCAAATTAGGTAGAAAGAGGTTTTTAGTCCCTTTCCTGACTAAATCTCACATCTGCACATTTCAAATCATATATTTTCGAAATAAGCGTGGAATTTTACGTATATAGTGCAAATTTCAAATAGTTCTGCCGATTTTGTATTTTTCATGATTTACAACTTTTTCCGAGTAGTTCTTTTTTACTTCGATTAACTTGAAACTTCCAGACCACACTTATGCGACCATTCTGAATCGATTGACGATAGCAGAATTGCTCTATCCCTAATCGTTCTCGAATTGAATAGTTCAAATTAGGTAGAAAGAGATTTTAAGTCCCTTTCCCGACTAAATCTTACTGAGCATTACAAATCATTTAATTTCCAAATCGTATAAATTCCAAGTCAGCGTGAAATTTTACGTATATAGTGCAAATTTCAAATAGATCTGCCGATTTTGTATTTTTCGTGATTTTTACGGGTTTACCTCTTACAACTTTTTTTCAATTAGTTCTTTTTTACTACCATTAACTTGAAACTTCCAGACCACACTAATTCGACCATTCTGAATCGATTGTTTTTCGCAGAATTGCTCTATCTCTAACCGTTCTCGAATTGAAAAGTTCAAATCAAGCTGAAGGCGGTTTTCCCGACAATTTTTTTTGTTACAACTTTTCTTTTCGGGATTTGGAATCAGGTTGTCGAGATACGAATTTTTTGAAAAATTATTTTTTTTTATCGTTTAATTTCAACAATTGCGTTACTATATAGACTTTTATCTTCTTTGAATGTTTCAAAAAATGTGAAGTCCTCGTGAATTTTATATGAGTTGATGAGAAAATTCCTACCGAATTCGAAAACGTGTTTGTTTTTTGAATTCAACCACATTTTTAGCCCAAAATTGTTGATTTTGTAGATGAATGTATTTGTCAGGACTGTTGGGACCAAGTTCTGTTGATTTGCCATTCTTGTAGGCATACTGGTGAATATTGAAGAGGTGTTTTATTAGCATACCCCACTTTTGCCCGTCCAGTATTTTCTTCATATTTTTCAATAGGAAGGATGTTAGGCTGATGGTTGTGGTCGATTTTGGTTGTGGTTCTGTCTAGCTCACCTTAGCTCGTCCGGTTAGATAGTATGTAGTTCCATGGTACTAATAGTCTTATAAGGACAGGCATTAGCAAGGAGTACTACTATCCCTAGATATTATTGATATGCCGATGACCTTGAGATTATGGCTAATGGCAGATTTACAAGGGCAGTCTCGGAGCTTTTACAAACAGCTCAAAATTGGAAAATTTCCATTAAATGAATTTATTTCACAATACAATCTCGCACTGTATTTTGATTTAAGGATCTAGAAAAGATTCCTGACCCGAGTGAAGATATAGGAGCTACTACTACTATGAATATGTAGGTGCCAAGATAATCTGTCTGTCACTACACCTACTGAAAAGTGGAAGGAAGGTCAAATAAATCTCTGTTGTTATTAATATTCCAGCTGAATAGGCGCAAGGAATTCATTAAAGAGGATAGTTGGAGGTAAGAGGAATTTGTCAAATCTAGCAAGTGTTGTGAATAAATGCACTAGTATTCTGAAAACGGATTCCGCTGAACAATTTCATTCCGTACGAGCCCGTTACATAAACATAAACAACAGGCGAGCTGAAGCTGTGGCACATATTGGTTACAAAGTCTCAAATATGTTACTTAATCGGTTGTTTTGAAACAACAACGTAGTAAAGCGATCTTTATGAGTTAACAAATATCAAACATCTGATATTATATGAACGTGCAGAAAGGCGCTATTTTTAGATGCAGACAGCAGATTCCGACCAACGGACATAGGACCAGGGCGTAGCTGCCAAACATTCCCGTATCTCATCAAGTCTAGGGACAACCTTGAACAAAACTCAGAAAGTTTAATTCCGTCTTGGTTTTGGAAAAATGAACTACTTTCATACATTTTCTGCTTGATGTAATGTACCTTTCGACAAAGTGAAACAACAAAATATAAGATATACAGTTTGAGTAACTGAAAGACGCTGAATTTCAAATAAAATCCTAATTGTGGATTAGGACAAGTAGAGGGCAGTAGGTTGTTTCACGTAGATTCACGTTGATTAAAAACTACCACTTTTTGGTACAGTTTCATTTGCTTGTAGATCAAACTCGGTGTTCTTTAGTAACTCGATTTAAGGAACACGCTCTACGAAATTGAAGATAATCAATGAACTTCGGGACGAAACATTCTCCAAAGTGTTTTTGAACGAACTTCTAAATCGAATTCCACCCATTATAACAAAACGAGCCATACACCGCATGTCTTATATCGCCTTCAGGCTTGTCATTGTCCAGGAGCTACTGGAAAAACTCAAATTCAACTCAGCACAATGAATGGACAATCCATCTTTTCATTTTCTAAAGAAATGTTCTTCAATTTAACAATTGGAACCCCCCTTTCCATGAACTCAACATTGATACTTCAAACTTCAACTCTAGCTAATTGCCCTCCCCCCTTCAGGAACATTCTGGATCCGCCTCTGATGCTACCGAGTATTACTTCGAAATTCATCACGGTTTCGTAAGACAATGACAAACCTAGCAAAGCTTTCGATCAAATCCCAAAAAGAGGATTGATTCATGGACTTGATTACGCAAGGGTGAGATGTAATCGTGTAAATTTCGAATGGTGTTCCCCACGGTTCCGTGCTGGGCCCTTGTTCATTTTAGTGTATATATCAGATGTAAAATTGATCAAAAACCGAAAAACTTGTTTTTCGCAGATGGAAGGACCTGAGTTTCATTATAGAAAAGAGTAGTCTACGGCTTCTGCTGATATTTCGAAGCCTAGAGTTTTGACTCTATAGCTCCTTCCATCATATAAAGCGATTGTACCAAAAGTGCAACACTATTTTCATGTATGAATAATTTTTGTGTAATTGAATTATTTCGAGGGACTTGGCAACGTCGCGGGCCAACTTGAGAGTGAATTATAAGGGCTCTCTGTCACGGTTGGAATATAATGCTCGTTGCTGGAACTGGAACGAGTCGAAGAGCAAGTGCATGTTGCAGGAAGAACATATTTAAAACGCTTCTCCGTTGTCCTTGGGAGACTTTAACGAATCGAGAACATCTGTGTCGACAAATGGGTACGAGATTTAATTTGTTCGCGTCTTAGTTGATTGTAAAAAATGGCATTGGCGATGCTCACTCATATGGGGGCGCAACCTCTGCAAAAAAGCTGTCGGCTGTTTCGCGCCAGATCGTCCCACCTAGAGCGAGATTCGTGAGACGGTAAATCCACGCTCTTGACGTCAAGCTCGATACCTGCCGAACATGGTCTTTCATACATTCTCCATTATTCTGTTTGTGTTAGGAACGATCACATCCATAAGGAAGTTTAAGCACCATTTTAGTTGAAATTTGAAGGAAAGTTTCATCCGACTCTCTACCTATAAATGCAGGGATACATTTTATCACCAATACTATTTCTCCTTCACAGCAATGATTTGTTGAAAGCCAACTCACGCCCAATGCTTTCTTGTCCAAAGTTCCATTATCAGCACGTGAAACTAGAAGAGAACGGGGAAAGAAACGATTTAAATATGGAACTAGCAAAAATTCTAGAATATGGATCCACCAACTTGGCAGAATTCAATGCGAATAAAACCGATCTCACAGTGGCCAACGTAATTATGTCAGGAGTTTCCATACCCATGAAGTACTCCATTTCGATTATCGGTATTACCATCAGTAGTACCCTGTCATGGGAAGCCATGTCAGGTCCATTGCCAAAAGTACCTCTAAAAAAACTTGGTTTTCTCAGTTTTCTGGTCCTTGTCAAAAGCTTTTTCACTTTCCGTCAGTTATATTTTAAAGGTAGTAGAGCTGGTAAAGTTACGACATGTTAATACCACTTTAAATGGAGATTTCAATATCCACTATCAGTTCCAGAGATTGTGCAATTTTCGGTAAGTTCGCACACATTTCAGATATTTTGAATACGTCACCAGCAGTGAACTGGCCCACGAGAGTCACATATCATTCAGAGACGATCACTATCATTGATTCTTTGATCACATATTCACTAACGTAGTTGATTCGGTAGAGTGTGTCATTGACAATGATTTGTCTGATCAGCACAATGTATTGTTTGAGATTCCTGAACAGGATTCTGAAAATTGTAAAAAAACTTTTCAAATTAGAAGAAGCATCAACCAGCAAGCTATCCTTAATTTTGATAATGATCTCTCAAAAGAAAACTGGGACGAGATTTTCAAACACTCAAGCCTTGAGCTATCTTACAGTTCATTCATGATATTTTTCTATTTCATTTCAATATACATTTTCCCTTTGAAAAAGAATAATGACAGTAACAAAAAATGGATTACAGATCAAATTAAGAAAATCTAGTATAATACAAAAGATTTAAAACATCTTAAAAATTATTATCCCCAATGAACCATTCAGTATAAAAAAGGATATGAAGTTCTATTAAGAGATTCAAAGAAAATATATACTACCGAAATAGAATCGCTTGAAATTATTGAGTACTCTTTTTTTCTTGAACCAGACTCGAACTGATCAATATTGAAACGTAAACTGAAAAATAAGCATTCCTCTAGGCATAATGAAATTCCACTGTTTATAATCAAGGCATGTATAGAAAATATTGAACCTCTGACAAACTTAGTGAATTTGTCCTTTATTGAAGGTGAGTTTCGCCAATATCTAAATGTTGGAAAAACTATTCCCATCTTTGAACAGACGTGTACAACTACTATAAATAATTATCATCCAATTACTGTAACATCAAGTTTTTCTAAACTATTTGAGTATTCATATCTCAACCGTCTTATGACATTTTTATATAGATTCAATATCTTTACGGAAAATCAACTTGGATTTTTAGCCACCCGTTTCACTATTTAATGTTTTTTTTGAAAAGGTCATACATTTTATGAATGCAGGCAAATGCCCTGCATGGCAAGGCATTCAACTGTATCAATCATGAGTTAAAATCTGAACTTTATAATTATGGAATGATGGAACAATATAATGGATTTCCTTATTTTTGGAACACCGTCATCAGTACGTATTTGTACCAGATGTCTCGGGTACATCAATAGGAAGAGTAAACCCATTATTGTTGGTGTGCCAAAAGGTTCCTTCTTGGGGCCAATTTTATTTTTACTTGATTTCAATGTTCTGGATGAATTCTCGCAAGATGTTCACGTAACAATGTATGCAGACGAAATGTCATCGATAATATCGCACAAAAACCAAATTTGTATGCATCAAGAAACAGAAAAAGAGTTTTCTTATCTGCATTTGAACTCCCAGAAACTACAAATTATAAGATTTCACAATTATCAAAGAAAGTGGGAACCTGTCAGAATTCACAAAAATTATGCTGTAACCATTGATAGTTTAGACGAAACAAATTTTCTTGGTATTTTAATTTATAAACACATAAATTGCTATCAAAATTAGATGAACAGATTCAGTTCCTTATGTTTTATGTTCAGAAATCTCAAACATATACTTGAAATTCCTCATCTAGTGGCCCAATACCATGCACAGGATGTTGCACGAATTAGGTATGGAATATGTTTGAGGGGCAACTCAACCTTGGCGAAAGATGTTTTTGTAGTAGAAAAAAGAATAGTAGATGGAGTTTCTAATACACATTGTTATAGAGACATTTTCAAACAATTGAGAATATGTTTATATTTATGAATTGTCCCTATTTATTTTTCAAATATAGACACAAATTTGTTCTCACTGGAGATTTTCACTCCTTTAACACACGTCAATAAAAATGTTACCATATTTTTATATATTTTAATTTTTATTTTCACAGATTAGGCTCTGACATTTTGCTATTGCTGTTCTTATTTGACTAGTCCTATACATTTTCATATGTTTTGTAGGAAAATAAATTCCATTATTATCAAACAATATCTGAGATAACTTTATTTGGTATGTAGATGAGTCAGCAGAGACGTTTATTATTATTATTTTCTCAGCTGGAAAGACCGTGTATTTTCAAACTGCATCAGACGTGAATGACCTCTCAAAGTTGACATCGGAATAAATTTCGTAGAACAAAATAATGTATTTGACTAAGTTACACTAATGTTTTCGGCAAGTCGCTCAGGAATGTCATTAAAACGAAGGTCACCCGGTACAGACCTCTCCTTCAGCGGGAAAAGCACACGTAATAGATGAGTTTACTTCGAATCCTGGCGGAACAAGCAGCCTCGTCGAAGACGTTTCTTGAATTGATATCAATTACAGTTAAACTAACAACTTGCAGTGTCGAATATAGGCCAATTATTTTAGCAAAAATGGAGAAAAAATAGCAAAACAATGAAAAATTTCACAAATGTTGTATTTTTGTGCTCAATGAAACAATAAAAATTTGTGCTCTCGTACAAAGTCGGTAACATTTTAATTGTAATGTAATGTAATGTGAGTAGTTGGGCTTGATTTGTTTTGATGTATTTCCATAAACACATTCGTTCGACACAAATATTCTGAAATATTGTGAACAATTCACTGTGGAATATTTTATATACGTAAAAATCAGTATTCACTACAAGTAGTAGAATAAATTGAGTGACGAAGGTAGAATAATACAAAAAATAAACAAAAACAGTGAACTACAGAATATAATAGATATCGAGATTTACTCATATTTTATTACTACAGATGTTTCGTACTTGTACAGAGTGTATCACATTAGCCTAACAACGGCAAATTTCATTATTCGTATAAGAGAGTTTCAAATGTTTCGTTTTCAGATTCCAGATAAATGTCTATGGAATTTCAGAATGAACCATAACAACTGTGTTCACATATCAATCAATCAATCATTTATTTGAGTTCATTATAAGCAAGGATAATTCATCTAATAGTAGATACAGAAGAAACATATAAGGTAAAGAGGACGATTTCACGAGTAATAAAAAAATTGTCATTTAACAAAACAGAGTATATTATCATATCACAATGTTTTTTTTTGCGTTTGCCACTCTTTTAGATTTTTTTCTGCCAAGTTATCAACAAAATTATGATTAAATATTTTTTTTACTCTGTAGACTAGTCAACAAGTTCTTTTTGGGTCAGACTTTTTTCTCTCGATTCGGTATAGCGTATGGATGATTTTTGAAAAAATTCAAGAGCCGCTTGCAAAATTTGCAAAAGTTATTAACAATTAACTGAAAAAACAAACTGGGGTTTAGTTTTTTGCAAATATCTCATAAATTATTTGAAATTTTTCAAATTTAAAATAGATTCATTGAGTACGAAAGCGTGGAAGGGCCACATAGAATAAAAAATTATAATACAACTCGGAATTAGTCTAATTCCGACTTCGCAACTCGAAATTAGTATAATTCCGTCTTTACAACTCGGAATTAGCTTAATTCCGACTTCGCAACTCGGAATTAGTATAATTCCGACTTCACAACTCGGAATTAGCCTAATTCCGACTTCGCAACTCGGAATTGATTTACCCTCTACGAAGCCAAATGAATATATATTTTTGTACAAAACTAATAATTCGGTTTTTTATAATTTTTTCTATTATTTTGCTAAAATTGGAAAGAAGTGAAATCGGTCTATAGTTTGAAAGTTAATTTTTTCTGATCTATGGAGGGGAAATACTTCAGTTTCTAAAACCATATTTATGATTGTGTTTAAAGGATATAATAACAATAATGAACCCAGAAAATATTTTTGGAGTCAAATTTCAACTACAGTCATTCCCATTCGTTTCTGAAAATCAGCAAATTTCAAAGCTACTAATATTGGCGCTCTTTGTGACGTACTCTCCCGAGCCCAATCGGCCAAAGGGCGTATTCCAATCGGGTTGATTGTGACGTGAAACAGCAATGCTATTGGCTGCTCGGAATTCTCGGGAGAGTACGTCACAACAATTTGCAATGGCGCGAGAAAGAAGCCATTTGAATTTTGTCAACTGAATATTTTTTTTAAGATTAAAAACTTAAATAAACAAGAAAATTGCCAATAGAATTTTCACAAGCTGCAGAATCCATTGAAAATATTTTTGAAATATCTTGTTCTCGCCTATTCGTATCCGTATTACACCTACGTAGACGATTCATTCCATTCTAGTAATAACATTCAAATGAATATAAATAATTTTTTGTAATATATAATAAATACAAAATAAGAATAGAACTAAATGTGCGAATTAGTGCCTTCCTCCTCATAAAAGAGAACAACGGCCTCTCCGCTCACAAGCGATTTAGATGAAATTGAGGATACTCGTGAATCATCATCCTCGTGCCACGAACCAGCATAAGGATGTCTACAGTACAGCTGTGTAGTGTCCGCTATTGGTTGTCCCACTATGATTACACAATGCGTACAGACTGTAGCGACATGGATGCACGTTATTTGCTGCGTATTTACTCAAGTCCAATTCCTCTAAAGGAAAATCAATGGTGAAATTCAATTTCTCTCGGAATCTTTCTATGGGTGAAAAACGATTAAAATGAATAACTAACATTTTTGGGAATTTATGAATTGATATGGATTTCGTGCACTTCCTTCTTTTGTTGCACTTCGCACATATCGGCTTCTCGTCTCCATCCAAAGTTTCTTCCTCTGTGAATGGATCTAAACAGTTTGATAGTCCTAGTTGGCCTGTTCTTTGAGGTATTGGTAGGGAAAGGTCCCAGAATGGATCGAAGGAAACTGAACAGTGACCACAACAAGTACATTTCAGTGTAGATTTCAGCTGACCAACGGAGTTATCTACCATTATAGAGTTTTCCATCCTTAAGTACTTGACCATGACTCCTGCGCCTTCTCGCTGTCACTTAACTTTTCGTGTATCTCTGTCATAATGATTTTTGGCTTCTCCGTTATTCTATTCACGTCTTCATGTAGACCATCCAAAAGGTATCGTAAGAACTCTTGAGCATCTTGTTGGGCATAACCGATAAAACGAGATGCAAATTTCTTCAATGGCATTTGATAGAATAAACCTAAAACAATACCACCTACCTCAGAATGCATGATTTTTCTATTGTCCGGCCTAGCTTTTCATTTCATCATAACTCTTACGAAAGTACTGCGATAAATGTCCCAGGTTCTGAGGAGCTTAATCAGGATTAGTTTCACCCTCAAAAGAAAAGAATTATTCATGTAATATTCACTAAAAGCAATATTTGTAAACTTTAGATTCCAGTGGAGATTCAAGTATCCAAAGGCTCACCTGTTATAAAATTTCTACTACAGACTCTCTGACATTTGATCTTTGAATCAGTCAGGTCTTCTCGCTTTATTGCAGCTAACCACAGGGCTCTCCGCTTCCTGGATAAGTCGTTCTATTTGTCAAAAACCTGAGTTTCAGAACAGTAGGAACCAAGTAAAATCCGACTTTATCCCTGTCATGACGGGATCCTCAGCCAATTCCAACGCAAGTAAGAGGCATTTTTCTTCAGCTAAAGCACAAATGACAATCCACAAATAATTGAAACTCTCAAATACGCACAGGAAATAACAAAAATTAACAGTTTTATCACTATTGACGATAATGAGAAAATCCTATTTGTGCCAACAAGCGCCATATTCGTTTTGATTTGACAGGTCTCTGGATTGCCTAATCTTGATTTACCAAACGTTAACTGTAGATGGCTTGCTGGATCTCTATCTCTTGCTAATGCTAACTTCTCTCGATACATGTCTATTAATCTAGAGTCTATGGGGTATCTTTTATTATTAACACCATTTTTTCATTTATTGAAAGAAGATAAATAGGTGCATAGTTTCCAGGTATTTGGATTAATCCGGTCACTCACTGCTCGCCAAATTTATCACAAAAGAGATATCAATATCAGACAAAGTTGTAACCCTAGGTTTCGCCTGGCTAAATGCACCACAGGGTAGCAATTGCCATAGCCACATAAAAGAAGAAGAGATAGAGATTAACCTAACCTGAGAATTGGGGTGAACTGTCAATTCGGGTGAACTGTCAATTCGAATTTGTGGTTGTGTTCGTAATTTTGTTCCTTTGTTCATTGAGTATTTGAAATCTACTTAAGAACTATTAAGAAGAAAGGGCAGAAAGGCTCATTTTATTGTATGGAGTAGGTAGTAGTGATTGACCAAGACCCAAGTTATCAGAAAATTATATTTAAATTCCTTCAAATTTATAATTAGACTTCTCAAGAGGGCTGTATTTACAACTCGATCTGACGAATCTTCCGACCATAGTTCCTTGATTACCTTAGCAAATGCTTTGATTAAAGCTTCCTTCATACTAGATATACTTGTGTTTATATCTCTCGTGTAGGCGTCTCCTTTCAAATACTCTAATAACCATCTGGTGTTTGACAAACACTGGATAACACAGTTCATAAAACAGGTGTTACCAATATTTCTCAAATCATTGAGACCGAGATTTTTGACAGTATTATGTACAACTGGCCTCATGATGTTGAAGCTGCAATCGCCACTACTATCGTTCTCTGAGTTGTCTCTATAGTGGTGATTGTTCCTATCCCTAGAGCGGCGTGGAATTGTTCGCGACTTAAGACTGCTGGATATTGAGTTTGGATGGAGATATTGTAGAACTTGGGGCTTTTGGAGAAGTCGGTAACAAACTTAAATTCTCACTGCTGCTTATTGGATCGGATGAAGATATGGAAAAATGTATTGGTTTCGGAAATCTGCTGGTTGAAGAATTCTTGAATTTATTGTAGGGCTTCATGAATAACTCTTTAAAATCTTTGGACTGAGGAATAGTTCCGAGAAAAGAAGCAGCATTACCTCTCTGGATCGCCATACTAATCTGCTGAATCAAGAAAGAAGTAGCCTTGGGTTTATTTGTTTCTTTTGTTATCCTTTTACCTATTTCCATGATGAATTTTCTTGCTTGAGGGCCAAAAACACCAAACGTCTCAATACCAATAGGATAGAAAATGTAATTGTCGCTCAGGTTTTCATATTTGCGGGTCTTCAATTTTTCACCAGCTGCAGCTGCTGAACCAGCAATGACGGAGGTAGTTGGAATATGTGATGGAGCCACAGTATCGATGCAGGTAAAATCCCAAACAACTGGTTTGCCATATTGCCAAGGAATGATAGACATGCCGTCAGGACGTTTACCGTCATCTCTGCTGGTACCTAACGGCTCCAAAACTGCAGGTACTTTAGCAGAAACTAAAGCACGTCTTATCAAATCATTAACTGCTTGATGACGAGCGAAACGGCCAGCACTAAGTTTGCAACAGAGACCATGTGTTCCGGAATCATCGACGAGGGTACCACACACGCGTTGATGTTGAACACAAACAACTGACCCCAAACGAAAACCAACAGCAATTCTGAATGATTCATCATCAAGGAGTGTCCCAAGACAAGAAATGGGTAAAGCATTCAACCATGCCCCTGCATCTTTTGAAAAAACTGCCTTTAGGCGAGCCTTCTCAATAGGATTCGAAGCATCTCTCAGTAGTTTGTCAGTTTCAATTTTGATGAGAGGAAGATCCCAAGCATTTTGAAATATTCTTTCAGAGATTGGCAGAACGGTATTGCATTTATCAGTCCAAATACGTTCACCTTCTTTCAAAGAAACATCAGGAGGAAAACCCATAGGTAAAATGCAATCGATAACATGGGACAAGCTGCAAAGGGACGAAAGAAATGCTGGTAATGCCAGAGAGCTGGTCAGACGGATCCCTTATCCTCCATAGGTGACTGGAAGAGATGCCTGCAGCCAGGATTTGTCATCCATAGGGTTATTCACAATCAATTGCAGGGCCTCACGCATGGAATTGTCGAATTTCTCCAACGAGCATTGATCATGCCACGATGGACAGCATCTCAAGAAATAGATCATCTTTGGAATCGCAAGGCAGTGTTTGAGAAGGTGAAAAGCAACGTGTGCAGGAAGTTTGGTGAGACGGGCAGACATTAAACGAAAATTATTGATTTTCTCTTGTAGACAAATAGGAAGGTAAGAGGAGTACCAAGAAGTACAAGTTCTGATCTATTGATAGTTTTGATTCCTGGGGCGACTGTATTTAGTTTTGTCACAAATTCGGAATTAGAATCGCGCATTGGTTTGTTAGAGCATTCCTAAAAAATACATGGTATTTTTTGGTCAGATTCAACTTTCTAAATGGACTATTCCCAAAGTTAGACAGTAGAAAGTAGAAAAACACAACTGATAAATATTGTACAAGACCGTTAGCAGAACTGAAAAAAATCAACATGTCGGTAGATATTGAGAGTCGTCTAAATATATTACATGTTGAAGCCAATAATTTAAACAAAGCTTTTTGATAAATTGAAATTTACTAACAGCTTTTTGATAAATTGAAAATTACTCCTATGACGCAAATGTCTGTCCCGCCTTTAATTGTTATGTAGATCTAGGAATACTCCACTTTGATAAAATTGATTTCAAACAATATTGAATTGACATAATTTAATGTATGTCATTCAGATCTAAACAATTGGTAAGTCCATCCGCTGTTTAACTGGATTTGTACCACTGGCTTTAAATACAACTAAGATTTTCTATGAGGCATTTGGACAAAGACATAATCATTTGAGATTTCTCCCTTTTAAAAATCGTCTGAGGTGTGCATGAATTTTATCTAAGAAAAAAGCACCTTTCAATAACACAATATTCCTTTCACGTATATCTTTTTGTAGAAGTTAATATTGATGTGATCAGAAAGCATGAAGCTATGACCACCTCCAGCCAAGCCCGGGAGTTTTTTGACAGTACAAAGTGTCTTATACCTTGAAACCAAACGAAAGCATTTCACCAAGTCGAAAAACAGTAATAAATGTACAGGTCGACAAGCATAAGGATGCCTCTGAGATGCGCAAACGATAGAAAGCGTGAGTAGATGTGCGACAAAGATCGACAACTGTTTACGGCTGGTTATCATCGGAATGTACAATCGGGAGAGAAATTTTTCAGCAACACGTAGGAACGTAGGTTCTTATCTGAATTTTCATTAATTCCTAATGAACTGTTCGAATAATATAATTGTCTGTGATCACTGGACCGTTTATGAAAATTGCATAATTTTCCCGAAGCCATAAGTGTAAATAAAGTACGACTAGAAAAATAATGCATCGCCACACAATATTACAAATAGGTAAATAAATAGAATAAAGAACACGAGGAACATACTTACAGAAGTTGACTAACAATATCACATGACCTCTGACCACTGCCAAATCAGCATTGTCCATGGTAAATTTCGATTTTTTGTTTCTCTTTTTATTTGGAGTTGAGAATTGTTCCATTTCACCTTTTTCAATTTTATTCATTTCTGAATTAATTTTCCTAATGCTTCTATCGCAAACTCCCGTTGCGGCAGCAACTCGTTCTTGAACCTTCAAAAGAGGAATACTGGTTTCACCTATCATTGCTTCTGCCTGCATAAATTTGATGACATTACTGACAATTTCCCTACTTTGTCCACTCAGAATCTTATTTCTCACTTTACTCTTTGAAGGCATTTTCAAACACAACAAACTACACTATAACCTATCTAATAATATTTCAAAACTATACACAACACAAGGATTTCAAATTCAACACACAATCGCAGAGAGTTGAAGTGATTACAGTACGTGAACCTTCACGTAGACGTTAACGTACGAAATATAACGTTTACGGGTTGTTATGAAATTGAGTTGAAGTTGAACGTATGTCAACCGCTAACCCTAACATGTTAATTTGTGTTTTTTTCGCTTTTATGCTGTTTTCTATGAACAACTGGAAGATGAACTCTACTTTGCGGATCTTAATAGGGATTTTGACCATATACCTCCCTTGCCAAATGCAAATCAAATTCTTCCGGAATTGGCTTTTCGAAATGTTCATTGTTTTAAATAAAGCGAAATACCGAGCAAGATCATCAAAAATACATTGAAGAAATGATGATGGATGTAAAATTGTAAATATTGCTTTGTCACTTCTTGATTTTATGGCTTTAAAGTCAAAATTTGCTCATTCGCAACTCATCGGTGTGATTCGTATATTCTTCGGTTAACGTGCGTTGATTTTTAAGGTATCCGTGTGAGACCGTTAGGTTACGTATGCCCGTAAACCTATTTTCAACGTTAACGTGAATAGCTGACGAATGCGCATGCGTAGATGTCAATTTGTACGTTAACGTTTACGTTCATGGCAGCACTTCAACTCTCTAATAACGCCACAATAATTTTATTCCACTGACTGTACACTCACGACGTTAATGATAGAATGTACAGAGCTTTGTCCTGCTGGAAGCGCTTCCGGAATGACTTTTGTGCAGAGAGCTCTGTCCTACTAGCAGGACATTGTTCCGCTCATAAAGTTAACCTGCATGCAGGACGTAACGTACTACCAGCTGTACAATGAGCAAAATGTGAATAAAATATAACTCCCACAATTCGAAGACCTGCTGGCAGGACTCACTTTTATCTCAAATTGTGCTGCCAGAAGTACCTCCATCGCCTCAAAGGGAAATATATTTTTAGTTATGTAATTGAAATAATTTGATATGAATTCAAATACCTTTATTAATACAAATGAATTTGTATTCTATTTGAAGTAGCAAGATAAAATAAGAAAAATTTTATTTTTGAATTTCAAACTAGAGGAGAAAACGAAATCAAACGTTACAAAAATACATTTTCAGTCCTTTAGGCTGGGATACCATGCTGAATATGGTAGGTGAAACAATTTCTTTCTGTTGTTGGGGAACACATGACAGCACGTACGCCACAAGCACTGCACCTATAACTGGACTTTTGTTGTAAATGTCTTATTCGACTACAAATAATACACTTTCTCTGCACTCTTTGACCAATCTTACCTAGGAGTTATATTCTCCTGTTCATGCAGAACTAAAGGATTTTCTGATATAGTGTCTGCCCATTGATTATTTATCATTTGCAAAGCTAGAGATATAATGAAATCTCGACACTTGCCAGATTTTTCGATTTAAATACCTTTTTATTACTCCGAAACACCTGGCGGTATTCCAGTCTTCGCCAAATTGCGATATACTCCACGAATGGTAATTTTTCGTATCAAAAGCCGTTGCCGGCGTGTAAATACGCGTGCCTGGCTTCATAATTTCAGAGTAACTGACTGACAAGTTCGAGCACGCATAACTTTGGAACTAATAAAGATAGCGCCCTCGGACAAAAATGCGCTCATAGAGCATTTCATTGGCTTCTGAAATGAGTACAAATTGTCCTTCAGGTAGGTTTCATAGTCCTAATATTAAGCGATTTCCAGCGTACTCAAATGAGGTATTTTCGTACTGCCGGCAGGACTCTGTACGTTGTAACATTAACTGTTTGAATAATGCAGAGCGAGTGAGCTCCTGCCCCACTCCAGGGTTGTGTCTACTGCGCAACCAATTCTCGGAGGCATCCTTATGCTTGTCGACCAGTAATGAATTCCTTACCTGGGTAGTCTGCTCTGTTGTTGTAAGTAACCTAGCTAAGGGGTTGCAATACACTGGTAGGGTTTCTAGAAGAGTAGGCCTTGAATGAGTTAGCAACGGTTTCATATAATGAGAATCGAAAGAGCCGCAAATTCTGGCCAAAAAAGCCTTTTCATTCTGTTGCCTTGGATATTCAGATCCGTTCATTTCACTCTATTCTGCTCGAGGTGTTGTGTTACCCTAGAAGTTTTGAAAATTCTTGTACCGGACTGTATCAATAGGATCGCGAGAAAACAAGAATGAGCAATAAAAATTCAATAGTCTACTTCAAAAAATAATTGAAGTAATGTCAAATGCGCATTTCCTAATATATTCAGATAATGCGAGACTGGCTGAATTCCCTCCATGCCAAGGCCCAGCTATTCAATCTATTGGTCAATTGGTAATGCTGACTTCATAATCAAAATCGGTATAACAATTTAAAGTCTTTGGTCCTTTATCTAAATTCTCAACCTTGGTATTAGGGACAACCACACAAAGCACATCTTAGTTTATCTTTCCATGGATGAAAGAAACATGTTCTGTGACAGATACACGATAATAGGTACTTTAAGAGTTTGCATTTGAACTCTGCTTTCGTTTAATGCCGAAAAAATCTGTAATTAAACGACTATTTCACCAGGACCAGTTCAGAAGCATCCCCGAAAAGAATTTGAGGAGAAAATTAATTGATTGATAACATGATGCCATGAAAAGACCAAAGATAAAATAAATGTAAAAGAGTAGTGTCATATTTTTACCTACCCCTGAGCCTTGCTCCATGGAATTGTACACCTAGCCATTGAAATAACAGAATCAATTATTACAACAAAAAAACGTTGGAACAGGTCCGTTTCTCATGTATGAATGTTCTTCGACAATGGGCCTTGTTTCAGCATTAGAATCAGGGTAAGTAAATCTTGTCGACTGACCGATCTACGGTTCATAGAGATCAGACAGTCGGCGAAGGACCGTTTAAAACAAAACCAAATAAAAAATACAGGTATTCAGCTCTTCCTGACTGACATCCTGCGTCAACGGATTTTACATTTGAATATGGCCCACTGGCTTACAACAAAACACGTTGGTTTTGTTGAATTTTAAGTACTGTACCGCTCTTATCTTAGTACAATGCATCGCCGCTCTCTGGGAATTACTTCATGAAAGGCGTCAATCAAAGTAGGTGTAGGTCTGTCACACTTTGCTTAGTAGGCCAATCATTTTTGCATTTAAAATCAAAAATGGGAAAAAATAGTAAAACAATGCAAAACTTTCAATGATGTTCTTTTTCAGAGCCCATTGGAACTGTACAAATTTGCCCCCTTGTATAAGGTCGGCAACATTGTTAAAAGTGTAAATTATAAACTATTCTAGTAATTTTGTACATAAGAAATGCAAAAGAGTCGCAAAATAACGAAAACAACGAAAATATCATCCTTTATCGTTCCCCAATTTTGCGACCATTTCCAATTCCAAGTATGGCATCAGATGTACTAATCAAACAAGTGCTTTTTGGGTCAAACTTTTTTTCCGACTCCGAAAAATATGAACGATCGAGGTGTCATTCGATTCGGAATAGCTAAATGATTTTTGAAAAAATTGAAGAGCCACTTGCAAAAATTGCAAAAGTAATTAACAATTAACTGAAAAAACAAAATGGAGTTTGTTTTTTTGCGAGTATCTCAAAAATTATTTGACATCTTTCAAAATTTGAAAAAATATTCTATAAGAGGAGAAAATTTCCCAAAGAAAATTATACCTCCCCGAACTCTAGGACCAGTATTTATAATTTTCCCAGAGGGTTGAAAATAAGCCGAAAAGGATTTGCAGAAGACTTTCCACGTTGGACCTTTGATGAATAAATATTATTTATATGACAATTCAAAATACTTTTTGGAAACAATTTTTTATGCAAATTATGATTTTTCAAAAAAAAATCGATCCTTGAAAAAAATTGTTATTGCTTAAAAACGGATTTGTTAATTAACAATTTTTTTCTTTCACCTGTAATTATTATTAGGGAACAATTTTTGAAAAAGCATCTTGTTCTTTGATAACTTAAAAAAAATCGTTTTTATTTAAATTTTCATTATTTATGTAAAAGAAAATTGTTTTAAACAATTAAATGTTTTCTATATTTGATTTTTTTCTACATAATGAAACAAAAACCATGTGTAATTTTTTGTGAAAAATTATTTATTTATATTTTTTATCGAATTTTAAAAATTCTTCTTTACTCCATCATTCTCTCCTGGTTGGTCTTTAATGTTTAAACTTATAACTCATAATCTTTTTTAAGATACGATGAAAAAAACAAGTCTCTTATCTTTGCACTTATCCCTTAACAACTTTATTCACTCCATTTATATATTTTTTCATTTTTCTATTTGTATTTTCCTACAATGAATAAAGTTATTATTATTATTAAGTAAAGAAACCCTAACAATCCACGCGCAGGTTCACCTTTGTGGATTCTCTTCGTGTTTATTTACTTTCTGCATTCAACATTCTACTACAATTGCTTAAAATATGTGTAAAATTGTATGTATGTATGTAAATAAATATTATTTTTATTTAAATATGCGTTGTTTATTTTAAAGTATATTTGGAGCGATAACATTTTCTCGTGTCCTCTCCTGTTCCGACTTAAAAACTCGGAATTCTGACTTACTATTTCGGAATTTTATAATTTTGACTTCGATCTCGGAAAATTTTTATTTTTAATTTATCGAAAAATTTTAAAGTTGAGTTAAATTGGTGAGAACATAATTTTGTTCTTTTATGAATACTTTTGCGATTTCCATCTCCCCTACGGATTGGTACAGATATTTTTCTATGTGTACGCATTGGTATTGATGTGTTTAACAGCCTCTGTGTTATTTCGATGTGACTCGCGCCGTAATAATAGAGAAAATGATTTTTTAAGAATATTTTTGCGATTTCCATCTCCCCTACGGTTTGGTACAGATATTTTTCTATCTGTACACATTGGTATTGATGTGTTTAACAGCCTCTGTGTTATTTCGATGTGACTCGTGCCGTAATAATCATAATAATGATTTTTTTAAAATATTTTTGCGATTTCCATATCCCCTACGGTTTGGTACAGATATTTTTGTGTGTGTATGCATTGTTATTGTTGTGTTTGACAGTCTCTGTGTTATTTCGATGTGACTCGCGCCGTAATAATCGAGAAAATGTTTTTAAAATGTTTGCGATTTCCATCTCTCCTACGGTTTGGTACAGATATTTTTCTATGTTTGCGCATAGGTATTGATGTGTTTAATAGCCTCTGTGTTATTTCGAGGTGACTCGCTCCGTAATAATCTAGAAAATGATTTTTTATAAATATTTTTGCTATTTCCATCTCCCCTACGGTTTGGTACAGATATTTTTCTACGTGTACCCATTAGTACTGATGTGTTTGATAGCCTCTGTGCTATTTGGAGGTGACTCGCGCCGTATTAATCGAGAAAATTATTTTTTATAAATATTTTTGCGATTTCCATCTCTCTTACGGTCTGGTACAGATATTTTTCTATGTGTACGCATAGGTATTGATGTGTTCAATAGCCTCTGTGTTATTTCGAGGTGACTTGCGCCGTAATAATCGAGAAAATTATTTTTAATAAATATTTTTGCGATTTCCATCTCTCCTACGGTTTGGTACAGATATTTTTCTATGTGTACGCATAGGTATTGATGTGTTCAATAGCCTAGTGTGTTATTTCGAGGTCAACTGTATGTCGAAGAGCTGATTCCGAATCACGAAACGAAAACATAAAATGAAAAATTGGCTGAAAAATTCCCTTTCAACTCGATTCAAACTTTTCAATTCAATTTGAACTTTCCAATTCGGAGAAACCACGACAAAATCGGCAGATCTATTTGAAAACCGCACAATATACGTGAAATTCGAAAAGTCGAAAATTCGAAATTGCAGAGGTTCCGTAAAATACCTATGGAATCTTTAATTGAATCAAAATCAACTTGTGATTCAGTGAGCAAGTAAAAAAAATGACTTTTTTGAAAAAAACCTCTTTCAACTCGACTTGAACTCTTCAATTCGAGAACGGTTGAAGATGCGAACTCCAAACGATTCAGGATAGTCGAATTAGTATATTCTAGCAATTTCAAGTTGATCGAAAACGAAAAAAAAATCACTCGAAAAAAAGTTGTAAAAATCACGAAAAATACGAAATCGGCATATCTATAAATTTGGTGTGCAAATACAAAAAAGATAACATTTTACGAAACTGGGTCCGAAAACAGAAAAAAATTAAAAATTTGCATGAAAAACCTCAGTTTTTATACAAAAAAGAGTTATCGAAGCTTTTGAATCTGTTACTTATAGAAAATCCACACATCCAAAGAAATAATTTTTTCATTTTTAGTGCATTTGACCAAAGCTGTCTTCAAATTTTTCAACTTTGACGCCTGCACCTATTTTAATGACAATACCAATCTGATTTGCTCATTTCAATTCCATGCAACAGTTATTAACAAAAAACCTTCCAAATGTCTTGTTGTCAAAAATTAATATCTCCGAATGGATAGGAATACCAATACTGAGAAACTTTTAGTCTTGTTTTTTATCCTCTGAAACTTTGGAAAACTCTGTATTGTATTTTCGTTATGTGTGAGCAAATATTGAAGAAGAATTATTTGTGTTTTCGCAATGTGCTGTAAATTTTCAACTTTTCAATGATATTTTTCAACACAGAACTGGAAACGATGGATACATGCATTTCCCGCCACAAAGATAAACTCTACCGGTATCGTTATCTAACTTTATCGTGTTGAATATGAAGAAATAACGAATATATACTAAAAATAACGGTTTGTATTGAAACCATCGAACAAACGAATGTCAAGTCCCAAGTATACTGATAAAATATTGCATGAATGACATCAATAATGAAATTCGTTTTAATCGCATAATTTTATGAAGAAATTATAAATGAGGAAGTTCAATGTTATTGAGTGTTATTTCTGATTGAATTATAGAGTTTTCGAAATGAAATGGACAAACTCCTTGTGGAGAAATTCATTAGTGAATATGATACTTTGTAAAAAAATAATATACTTACATAAGAAATATACAGGGTGTCAATTTGAAAACTTCCCACCCTTATAATCTTCCTTCCAGTAAACAATATGAGTAATCGAAAAAACAGGTCAATTTTATTGTCAAGGGGGACACTTTCACGGACTATTCGTGGTTCAACCCCCTAGGAGGGGTAGATGTTACCCTTAGAATTTTAAATGGGAAGGGGGGTCAAGTGGCACATCATTTTGATGGGCGTTCAATTCTTGTTCCAATGGTACCCTGACTTATTATTTTGTGATGAGCATTTTCCGAAAAATTGCGTTCTAAACTAAGAGAAGTAATTATTAGAACGCCTATACTGAGATGCATTATTGTATTGACTTCCTTTAATTAAAATGGTTAGAAGAGTAGGTGGCACCGCTCCAACCCTTGAATGACAGGAATAAATTTATTACGCATGGGATTTTTTATTTGGTGGTTATTTTCCTTCTACACAATAAAATTTAATTTGCGAGAAAGACATTTCCAACATAAAATCTACTTACGCTTATCTTATTAGCTGTTCGAAATGTTGTCCATTTTGCTCTAAACAGTAATACAGTCTGTTGTCGAACTCCCCTCTAACATTACGGAAAACTTCACTAGGAATTGACCGGCATGCTGCTGTAATTCGTCTTTTAAGTTCGTCAATATCAGAAGGTTGTGTTTTCTAAACAACGGATTTAAGATGCCCCCAAAGAAAGAAATCTAAGGGTGTTAAATCCGGTGATCTCGGAGGCCATTCAACTGCTCCCCTTCCATTCCATCTACCCGGAAATCTCTCGTTTAACCACTGTCGGACGGGAAGAAAATAATGAGGTGGAGCACCGTCCTGCTGGATATGTAACAGATCCTCCTGCAAAAGTTCATTACCTTCTGCATCAATTTGAGTTTCTAGCTCGTGAGTTATAAGAGGATCGATAGTCTCTTCAAGCATATCAAGGTACAGATTGCCAGTCAAGTTTTCTTCCAGAAATAATGGACCAAGAATGGCATTTCCAAGAATACCAGCCCAAACATTAACTTTATGTGGGTGTTGTGTATGCCCTTCCCGAAAAATATGTGGGTTTTCGTCACTCCAATAGCGACAATTTTGTCTATTAACATTGCCATTCAGAAAAAATGAACACTCATCGCTGAAACAGATGTTTAACAGAAGATTAGGGATGGTATTGACTCGATGAGACATGATTTCACAAAACTCTATTCTTCTATCATAATCATCCTCGTGGAGCTCTTGAAGAATCTGCATTTTATATGGATGAAATTTATGCATTTTCAATGCTTTTCTTATAGTCTCGCGTGACATTACCGTCTGTTCTGATACTGATCGTAAGGAGCTCGTGGGCTCTGCAGCAAATGTTCCCAAAATTTCAATTTGAGCTGCTTCATTTAGTACTCTGGGTTTATTTCTTTTTTTATTTGTCACTGAACCAGTTTCGTAAAACTTATTCACCAAATCAAGCACATACCGGTGACTTACATTACAATTTGGATGTCTTTCGTTAAAAAGACATGCCGCCCTTCGTGCGCACTTTCCAACTTCGCCATAAATTACAATCATTTCAAATCTGTCTTGAAGAATGTAAACCATTTTTACACTTTTATACACTTATTAAAGTAATTCCTAAACAGCCCAACAGGTACAACGGTATTCACAATACTACCACATAGTTCAAATTTGCTAACCAATTTTTTGCCGGAAAACAGAAACTTTTTACAGCAGAAGTAGCAAAAAAGGAAGGCTATCTGTACAATTTCTGCGATGACACTTAAAAATTCAGCATTTAATAAACACAACTTTACTACCATCTACGTTTTACTATTAGACTACTTTTTTATGTAAAGTGTTTGGAGCTAATGGCTAATGTTACCCCTAATAAAGGGTTGGAACGGTACCACCTAATATTCTAACCAGTTCTGGCCAAACCATGCATGTCAGTATAGGCGTTCTAATAATTACTTCTGTTAGTTTAGAACGCAATTTTTCGGAAAATGCTCATCACAAAATAATAAGTCAGGGTACCATTGGAACAAGAATTGAACGCCCATCAAAATGATGTGCCACTTGACCCCCCTTCACATTTAAAATTCTAAGGGTAACATCTACCCCTCCTAGGGGGTTGAACCACGAGGGCTACAAATAGTCCTTGAAAGTGTCCCCCTTGACAATAAAATTGACCTGTTTTTTCGATTACTCATATTGTTTACTGGAAGGAAGATATCAAGGGTGGGAAGTTTTCAAATTGACACCCTGTATATTCATTGATACTTCGTATAGTTCAACAATGGTGTTTACTCAAGTAATGATGTTTGCATACAGCATTCAGCAATTCAGGAAATACGTTGATTTCTACATCCTTTCCTTGGGTTCTTGAGGAGTAATTGGCACCAGTTGATACAATAAAATTGCAGACCAATAATTGCGTCAAAACTTTGACATCGAATTATTTTTACTCACACGCTATTGTATTGTAACCTTCCATAGCACACTTTCATGAAAATGTTATGCTACGAGGGAAATACAAAAAGTTTTGTTTTAAATTTTGAGGTAATTTTGAGAGAGGAAAATTGGCTTGGTTTATATGAATGTGACAACTGCAATGAAGCATTCCGTTATTTTTGTGACATAATTCATGTATAACTCTGAAAGAAGCTTGCCCAAACCTAAAATGTAATCGAATAGTAATAATAAGGGTAGATAGATGATACAGTGAATGAATCAAGTTCTGCACTTAAATTTATCTTCAACTCAAAGAAAAATATACCTTTATAAGGTAGTTTCCAAATATGGTCGTAACATAGCTAGTATTATAACAATTTTAACAACAATTGACGCTGGAAGTAAGGTGGCAGCAGTAGCAGGTACTTTGGTTTGTCAGCGACTTGTTTTCAATTCGGCGGTCGTAGTCTATGCCAAACCTCAGACATAGGAGCACGCCATTTGTTTTTCTTGTCCGCCTTATAAGCAAATTCACTTTTCACGTTGACTATACACCAGCTAAACTTATGTTTCCACGATTATTCTGAAACTTGGCCCTGAACGCCCACTCCAGCCCTTTCATCCATCTTGGATCCATCTGTTTACCCCTCTGATGCAGCCCTTTCCAGGTGAGGTCCGTTTTCTGTGCAATTTGGTGGTTGTTTATGACCACTTCAAACTGCATTTCGAAATCATACATAACTGGCATGTTATATGTCAGTTTAGACATGGCTTCTATTTTTCAAAATCTCCAGACTAGCCGCTGCACTATCTGCAGCTTGACTTGTTCCAAAGTTTGTTGCATATTTGGTCACCATATCAGTGAAGAGTAGGTGACCATTGGTTTGATGATCTGTATTACCACTAGATCCTTTTTGGTATCAGCCCCATATCTTACCAAAGACTCTGGCATATCCGGCTTGCCGCCGTAGCTCTGGTTAGAATTTGGTTGATTTGGCTCTTCCATGTCAGTTTTTGGTCGACAATAGCACTCAGATATTTGACGTATTTGGAAAAGTTAGCTTGGTTCCATTCAGATATGGGGCTTTAAGTTTGTATTTTTGCTTTCTACTGAATGTTTTGCCGACATCAACTCTATCCTTTGCACACTAGCTTTTGTTATGTCTGCCCCTGATGGTGACCTTGAGTCCTGAAACCAGCGTCGTGTAGCTTCACTATCAGGTTGTCGACAACCAGTGACAGCAAACGCAATAGAACTCCCATCTGATCAGTGAAGCTACTTAGCTTTGAACCCTGAAAGATTTGGATTACATAATTTCAGAAGTTCAAGCACAAAATTAATGAAAAGTGAATGATCTACCAAAAATCAGTAGGTCGTCCAGAGCGCTATGGGCAATAGTAATAATCGCCGTCCTTCATCAGCTTAGGATATACCGTTGGATACACTTATGCGGGTTCTTTTATGAAAGATTATTATTATTAAGAGAAGAATTAAAATGCACAGAACACCGTTTTGAGATTGAAGATAGTCTAGACTTCGTGCGACTCTGGTTGGTATGTGAGGTAATGAAATGGCTCGAAATACAAAAAAGTAGATTTCCCAGGTGAAATTGATCATTAAAATCGCAATCGTCCTTTGCAAATACGTATATGAATGTCACAATCCGGTTCCACTCTTTAAAGAGTTAGAAGAAACTTTAATAATCTTTAGAAAATATCGATGATGCTGAATGTGCCTGCCGCATTTGTATTAGAAATGAGCTGTTTTTTGGATGATATGAGGGCACAGATATTAACGATGCTTTGGGGGCATTGATAAGGACGGATAATTCTTCACTGTATCATCTTGGAAAATGTATACGCTAGTATAACGAGTGTTTAAATTTGAGGTCCACCATTAGGATCTCGGAATCTGTAGGAGATACGAAGTTTGTTGAATAGGGGCGTCACGTGACTAACAATAATTTGCCTATCAAGAAATTTGAAATTCCTGAGTATTTCAGGAGTTACAATTCTGTCTGCTGTTATGCTCAAATTATTAATTTACGCAGAATTTTTTTTACCAAGGAAGATAAACCCGATGACCACCACGGCCGTGGTGGCCGTGGTGGTAGAGCGTTCGCCTTTGGAGCGAAGGGTCGAGGGTTCAAAGCCTCGTATGGTCATCGGTCTCGTGCATGGCATCACACGTTAAAAGGTGAGGGCTGCGTCTTCCCTAGCTCACACAAGTCTCTCGAAGACTTCCGAGGGTTGCGCGTAGGGGTGCAATCGGTTGACGGAAATAACAACAACAACAACAACAATAGGTTTCAAATCCAGTGTGTTGCTATAGTAGTACCCTCATTTTGACGCTACAACTGAGAAAACAGCGACTAAATTCCAACTCTCAGTCGCAGATGATTCCACAACTGACTTTATGAACATCCTGTTCATGTTGATTTCATTGAAAATATGAACAGGATGTTCATAAAGTCAGTTGCCGGGGAAGTAGTTGTTTTCTGTTAGATATTACAAAAAAGTAACTTCAATTTTATCCTAGGGTCTTTCCATTTCCAGAGGAGTCATGTATTGATTCAATTTTCAATTGAGAATGTTTCTCTTTAAAATCCTGTTCATATTTTCAAAGAAATCAACTTACCATTTCTGGTTTGACCAAACTTAGTTTTTCGAGAGACACATTTTTTTTCTGATTATCCAAAAGAACTTCGAATTTGTGAGATTTTTTTATGGAATTGCCCTCATATTTTTCAACAATTATTCGGATATTCAGAAAAAAATATAAAATGAAAAGTTCGAATCGAGTTGAAAGGGAATCGGCGTGAAATTTTACGGAAACAATTCAAATTTAAAATGAATTTGCTGATTTTGTAATTTTCGTGATTTTAACACCTTACAAATTTTTTTCTGGTAACTTTTTTCCTTCGACTAACTTGTAATCTTCAGAATGTATTGTTTCGACCATTCTGAATCGATTAACGTTAGCAGAATTGCTCTATCTCTAACCGTTCTCGAATTGAGTTGAAAGGGGCTTTTTTCCAACCAACTTTTGTTTTTTTGTTTTCTTTCATTTTTGGACTCAGTTTCGTTAAATTTGATTTTTTGTATATGCACACCAAATTTCAAGTCGATTACGATTTGGTTAAAGATTTCATTGGCTTTTTACGGAACATCTTCAATTTCGAATTTTCGACCTTTTATTCCCTTTTCTGGCTAAATTATAGGGCAAATTGATACAAAGCGAAAATAATGCATTTTTATTTTGAATCGCATTGAAGAACTCGATGTAAGTTGTTATGTAATGATAAAACAATATAACATCGCTTCGAAGTATTTTTTTCTTGGTGGTCGATATTTCGACCTGTGTCCAATCAACACTGCACTTGGACACTGGAAATATCAAACACAAAATAATCAAAATTGTAGAAACATTTCAATAACTAGTTTTAAATATGATGGAAAACAAGAAACAAACACTTGAAACATTTTAAACTACTTCTAGCCATCAATCTCAAGGTCTCACGCAGTAATATCACCACAAATTTATGTTATGTCAAATACAAATGAGAAAATCATCCTAGCGGCAATAGAAGTTGTTTTGCTAATTAATCCGGTATGAAAAGCATTATATATGTTACATAACTGGTCGAAATATTAGCCGCAAACCTTACCATCTACGCAGGAGCTATAATCTGGTCGAAAAAAAGACCGCCTATAAAGGGATGTCCGACCAGTAACCTATAAAGGGATAAATCACGGATTCACCGTGAAATTTCACGTTTATACTGCTAATTTCAAATAAATCTGCCAATTTTGAATTTTCCATGATTTTTACAACTTTTTTCGACTGATTTTGTTTTCTTCGACTAACTTGAAATCTTCAGAATATAGGTACTAATTCGACCATTCTAAATCGATTGACGTTCGCAAAATTGCTCTATCGCTAACCGTTCTCGAGTTGAAAGGGTTTTTTTCCTGCCAATTTTTGTATATTCAAAATTTTCGTAAAATTCATTTTGGCCGTGTTAAAATGTAATAAGCAAAATGAATGCCGAGACATGTGTTGAAAAAGTTAAATTTTGAAATCGGTCTTCGAACAAGAAAATACCAAGGTAGTACTACTGAAAGTGGGACAAACTGTAGACAGAGATACAATTTTAAATTTTCTTTCCTCCAGAGTTATGTATCACCACATCTCATTGTGAATATCATATAAATCATGTTGTAAAATATTTAGCACTCCTAAAGTTGATTATTTTGTTAGGAATGAAATGTTTGAGCAGATGTTTGGTGCATGGGATAATCTTTTCTCGGTAATAAAACTTAGTAATATGAAAAATATCGCCGGCGCCAATTTTACTGAATATCTTTGACTGATTCACTTTATTATCGCTTCCGAATTGCATGTGCCTCCAACTACCATAAAACGGTGATTGATGCCTTCTCAGAAACCACGGAGTTCGTATAAATACATGCGTTTGTTTCTATTCGTCGAATCCCGAGTGTGATTTTTGAAAATCCGAAGTACCTACTACGGAAGTAAAGGGTCATTGTCACTCGCACTTAGTATTTTATAAGGACAATATGACCAGTTTGATAGAGGTGCAAGAGTTTGGCGTTCCCACTTTCCTTAGTATTTCATACCGGGTGGATCATTCGTAGTAATTCAAAACTAATGACCATTCCTGTATATGGTTTAGGTGGAGTACCCAGCTCTGAAAATACTTCATATCTATTCAATAAAACTGAAGTAGTTAACGTAGATGGTTCAAAACCAGTAACATTTGAAGTTCTGCAGGGATCGTACCTTGGACCACAGCTATTTTTTAATTCAAACTCACAGGACTGAAGCCATTATCTTGTTTTATTGACTATTTGAAAATATATCATCACACATTGCCACCAATATGATGAACAGCAGCCGAATTTCAATTCGATTGGATCACTGGATGAATGTTTGGTCATTTCAAAATGTTTGTCTGTCGATATTTTTCATTCAAACTCACAGAATATACGAATTCTACCATAAATTTTCGGAATCAGCGTAAAATTTCAGGTATATAGTGCGAATTTCAAATAAATCAGACGATTTTGTATTATTCGTGATTTTTAGTTGTCTACCCTTTACAACTTTTTTCGCGTACTTTTGTTTTCTTCGACTGACTTGAAATCTCCAAAATATACCAATTTGACTATTCTAAATCGATTGACGTACGCAGAATTGCTCCAACTCTGACCGTTCTCGAATTGAAAAGTTCAAATTGAGTTGAAAGGGATTTTTTCTTGCCAATTTTTTTTCTAGCCAATTTAAATATTTCAAAAATTTTCGGACCCAATTTCATACAATTCAATCTTTTTTGTAGGAGCACACAAAATTGCAGGTCTATTCCGATTCAGTTAAAGATTTCATAGGCTTTTGCAATTTCGAATTTTCGATATTTTATTTCATTTTCCGACTAAATTGTATACTTGAGCATATACAAATCATACATTTTCGGAATCAGCGGAAAATTTCACGTATATGGTGCAAATTTGAAATAAATCTGTCGATTTTGTATTTTTCCAGATTTTTGCAACTTTTTTCGAAATTTTTACAACTTCTTTTGTGATTTTTAAGGGTCCACCCCTTACAACTTTTTTGATGTAAATTTGTTTTTTTTCGATTTACTTGAAAGCTGCAGAATATACTAATTGAACCATTCTGAAGTGATTGACGTTCACATAATTGCTCTATCTCTAACCGTTCTCGAATTGAAAAGTTCAAATCGTCTTGAAAGGGTTTTTTAAAGCCAACTTTTGAATTTTTAAAATTTTTATACCCAGTTTTGTAAAATTCAATCTTTTTTTGTATACCTAAGCACAATAAATTTAGAGTCGTTTCCGTTTCCATGTAAGATTTTATAGGCTTTTTACCAGGACCCCAGTAATTTCTAATTTTCGATCTTTTATTCTTTTCCGGCTAAATTGTTCACCTGAGCGTATACAAATTATACATTTTCGGAATCAGCGTAAAATTTCAGGCATATAGTGCGAATTTTAAATAAATCGGCCGATTTTGTATTTTTCGTCATATTTAGGGGTCTACCCCTTTCAACTTTTTTCGAGTATTTTTTTTTTGTTTTCAACCCACTTCAAGTCTTCAGGATATACTGATTCGACCATTCTGAATCGATTGGCGTTTGCAGAATTGTTCTATCTCTAATCGTTCTCGAATTGAAAAGTTCAAATCGAGTTGAAAGAGGGTTTTCCAGTCCATTTTTGAGTTTTTCAAATTTTAAGACTCCGTTCCTTTGTTTTGTATTTTTTTTTATATATGCACATCAAATTTCAAGTCGATTCCGATTCAAATAAAGATTAAATTGGTCTTTTACGGCATCTTTGCAATTTCGAATTTTGGACCTTCTATTTTCTTTTCCGGCTAAATCTTACATCTTAGCGAATACAAATCATATATTTTTGTAATCAGCGAGAAGTTTTACATAGCACATAGTTTTACGAATTTTTCGTGATTTTTAGGGGTTTACCTACCCATGTTTCAAGTAATTTTTTTTTCTTCGATCAACTTGAAATTTTCAGAGTTTACCAATTCGACCATTTCACTCACATAATAACTACCACGTTGATTAATTTAAAGAAAACGAGTAAATGAAATAACTTATTCAAACTAAAGAATTAAATAATACAAATCTGCAAGTTTATACGATCACTGCATTCAAAGTAGGTTTAAATTAGAAGGTAGTACTGAAAATGTTGTTGCTTGGGAGGATGTGATAACAAATCTGGATATTGTTTTCCATTGTAAATAAATTTTCGCGATAAACTTTTTCTCAGAGTCCTTTTTTTATTCTCCTCTGTAAACCAATAGGGAATTTAGAATTTCAGTTATCACTAATATATGGGAATATTAGGAAGTGTTCGTTTCTCATATTTTTCCACTGACCCTGTATAACGCCCTAATTATTCCATGTCACAGATCGGAAGGAATTCAAAAAGCTGATTCCCGGAAAAATTCCAGCAGCATGCATTCAAGAAAAATTAGGGCACTCAAGTAAAAGCCGGTGTGACGATGTCTATTTCCCATTCCCACAAAATCTGTTATGTGAATGGATCCTACAAGAAACATTCCTTCGTAAAATGGCGCTAAACTGCCTTTAATCTCGAATCAATCTCTTTATACGTCCAGATAAAAGTTTGTGTACTCTATTTGTGAGGTTTTCGGTATCTTTAAGGGCGTTCTGGGGTGGCATGAGAAGTCAAAGGCATCGAGGCAGAAAAGCACTTGTACATAAATGTCTTCAACCTGTTCTGAGAATTGAATAAGGAGTAGCGAGCACATTCAGTACAAAACGTACCTCTGCCGCTTCCTGTCGGCCGTCGGGAGACCACATACGTTAGAGGAATTCTGGGCTTTATGGTTTCCTTCATTTTACGTCTCAAGTTTCTGTGTAACGCGCTTAATAGGGTGATTTGACGTGAATGGGAAGACGGCGGACAGGATTCGAGCGGACTCCCAATGAATTTCGTAATGAATTCCATTCGGAATATTATTCGGATCTGTCGAAGAAAATCCCAAATCTTCGGCTTACGTAGGTTCAGAGGAACACGTGAGAAGTTAACAAAATTACCTGAATCATTCATAGCTGTCGTACGATTAGCAGTGGTGTGCCACAAGGATCAACCCATGGCCCTCTGCTGTTCACAATACACAGTGTGTCCATAAAGTAACCCCCCTGTTAACTTTTGAACGGATTGGAATTTTTGAATGACATTTTTTTTGGTGAAATGGCAGTTCATAATCTACTTTTTGACAACAAAAATGCCTATCTTTCAAAAAGGCGGCCTGACGCAATTTTGAAATAATTTTTTGAATGGCATGGGGGGTCGAGTGATACCTCATTCGAAACATCTTTCAATTCTCTATACGACAGCATAATTTCAAAACTAAATGACGGTACATAATGGAAGAACTATCATAAAGTAATCCCACTTCTGTTAACTTTTGAACGAATTGGATATTTTCTTTAAATGTTTTTTTTGTAAAATGGGAATACATAAGCTTCTTTTTGCCAACAAAAAAAAGTATTTTTTTTTTTAAATGACATCAGCCATTTTTTCTTAATGGCTATGGGAGTTGATTGATACATCGTTTGAATTGTATTTCACTTCTCTACACGACAACAAAATATGAAACAGAATTATTTATCCAAAACAAAATGGCTGTACATAATGTTAGAGCTCTGCTATATGAGGATCCTTCAGATACTTTAGTTCTAAAAAATCATCAAATCTTCTGAGGTACATACCCTTTTACAAAAGTTATCTGTACCTGAAATTGATTCATTGTCAACAAACAGATAATAAAGCAAAATTAATAGTAATAATAATATCGACTCTGGTAATCGGGGCAATCAGTTATAATTACATCTTTTGATTAAAATGAATCCCTCAAGTTAGAACCATCAGTAATTTTTTTTTAAATTTAATTCTTTCTTTATTTAGCACGTAAAGCTAATTTCACATCGACAACATAAAAAATATTAAAATAAACATACAAGACAAATCAATTACAGTAAAAAATATAACAAATATTTCACAACAAAAATGCATAAATAAAATATACAAAAAACAATGGTAAAAACATTGTAATTCATACACATTAAAACGTATAAACTCAGTAGGTAGGCAAGAGTAATAGTGACAATGATGTATGACACTCGCGTAACAGACATATTTTCAATTCTTTTTTGAAAGTTGTAATCGTGTCGCAGGTTTTCAGAAAATGTTCTAACTAATTTTTCTAACTTTTTTTGTTTTTTGTTGCAACTCGTATATCTGCCCTTCTTCGTGTGTTGTAGTTGTACAAACTGTTGTTGAATATAAATTTTGAAGACAGATACAATGGGGTTAATGACATTTTCGTTTTATGGATTAAAGTCATAGTATGGTACTCCAAGTAATGTTGTATCGAGAGCCAATTCAATGTACGCAACATGGACTTGATGGACGTGTCTCTCAATCAATCAATTAGCCATTATGATATGGTACCTGTGTAAATGTATAAATGAGAAATTTCCCTATCACATCTCATAGTTGGTAACTCAATCTTACACTTCATCAGTTTTCAATATTGAGAAGAGCGATGAGTACTGTAGATGAAAAAGTTTTTTCTATTAAAGTTTACTACCAGTCTCAGGCGAATGCTCATGCAGCTGTGCGATTATTCAATGAGATGTATCTAGACAATCCCGTTGAAAGAAAATATTTAAGAACTCATTGGGAAATTTGAACGAACAGGGAATCTGGGAAGTGGTCGACCATCTGTCTCTCCAAACACGCAGATTGATATCTTGGTGGATCTTCAAGGAAACACTCAACAATGCTCAACTGAACTAGCAATCAACAGTACCTACATAAAATACCGAAAAAAATTAAAAGGGTTCACGAACTTTCTGAAGACGATCCTGATCGTTGAATTCAGTTCTGTGACCTAATGAGTGAGAAACTTCGTCAAAATAGGATTCATGTTTTAAAGAGAAACATTCTCAATTGAAAATTGAATCAATACATGACTCCTCTGGAAATGGAAAAACCCTACGATAAAATTGAAGTTACTTTTTTGTAATATCTAACAGAAAACAACTACTTCCCCGGCAACTGACTTTATGAACATCCTGTTCATATTTTCAATGAAATCAACATGAACAGGATGTTCATAAAGTCAGTTGTGGAATCATCTGCGACTGAGAGTTGGAATTTAGTCGCTGTTTTCTCAGTTGTAGCGTCAAAATGAGGGTACTACTATAGCAACACACTGGATTTGAAACCTATTGTTGTTGTTGTTGTTGTTATTTCCGTCAACCGATTGCACCCCTACGCGCAACCCTCGGAAGTCTTCGAGAGACTTGTGTGAGCTAGGGAAGACGCAGCCCTCACCTTTTAACGTGTGATGCTATGCACGAGACCGATGACCATACGAGGCTTTGAACCCTCGACCCTTTGCTCCAAAGGCGAACGCTCTACCACCACGGCCACCACGGCCGTGGTGGTCATCGGGTTTATCTTCCTTGGTTCCAGAGGAGTCATGTTCCTCTGGAAATGGAAAAACCCTACGATAAAATTGAAGCTACTTTTTTGTAATATCTAACAGAAAACAACTACTTCCCCGGCTAAAGCCATGCTGGATTCATGTAAGCAACATTTGTTTCAGTGATGAAAGCACATTTTTCATGAGTGGACATGTGAATAGACATAATCAACGCTATTGAAGCACTGAAAATCCTCATGAGTTCAGGGAAACACATACTCAGTACATCCAAAAAGTTAATGTTTGTGCTGGCATATGAGGCAACCGTATCATAGGTCCATATTTCTTGAGAGAAAATTTGAACGGAGTTCGATATTTGAGGATGCTACAAGAAGACATCTTTCCGAAAATAATTCAGTTGGCTGGAGTAACATAGGAAATATTCATTTTTAATCCTCATTATTTCAGGCCACTCACCAACTTTTTAAATTAACATTTTCCGGAAGGAGGAACGATAAATGAATTGGAGGAACGCATAAGAGACGTATGCAGAAATCTTAGACCAGAAATGTTTGGAAATTTAAGAAGCAAATTTCAGAATCGTCTCTTTATGAGCCAGGAAGTCAATGGCAAACATTTCGAACATTTGACTTGATTTTTTCTCTCAATTTCTCAGTTATTTATGCAACATAAACATTGTTCTATATTTATAATTAATTTCTTAATTTTACTGAAATCAATAAAACAATCACCTGCCTTGTCACTTAAAATTTCATTCGAAGATGGCACTCTTTTACAATTTTTAGGAAAAAACTCTCATTTAATGATACCAAAGAAGATTTGATAATTTTACTAGAGCTCATTAATAGCCATCGAAAATATCCTCATATGGCAGAGCTTTAATATTATGTACCACCATTTGTTTAGGATGAATATTTTTGTTCGAAATTTTGTTGTCCTACTTATAAAGAATTAAAAAATAATTCAAATGGTGTATCACTCGACCCCTAATCATTTCAAAGAAAAAATCAAAATAGCGAACCGGCGCCATTTTGAAAAATGGACAACTTTTCGTTGTCAATAAGTAGATTATGAACTACTATTCAACCAAAAAAAAAATCAAAACAGAATTCTAATCCATTCAAAAGTTAACAAGGTGGGGTTGCTCTAAGAGAATTCTTATATTATGTACCTACCGCCATTTTGTTTTGGATGAGTATTTTTGTTTGATTATTTCTTCAATAATCAATTTTCACACAACTTTCATTCAATTCGCTTATTCATTCATGTTCTTTTAATGGTCTTTTTCAGTCCCAAGTAAATGTATTCATGACAGTCATTTAGCTAGTTTTTTTGCTCAGTTATCATTCGCTTATCTAATTATTCAATTATTCAACGATTCATTCAACTCAATTCTATTCAGTTACATTAGTTAAGATAGGTAACACATTACTCAGTCTCTCAGAACTGTATGTAATTATTCATTTACAAACTGTTCGGCCTTTTCAGTGAAATTCGAAACACTTTGTACCTGACGAATAATTACAGAAGAGTTTTTTCCGTTTATTTCGGACAAGAAAAAAGAAATCCTGTTTAGAGACAACAGGGAATTAATTTTGTAGTTCTTCAGGTTGTGACCCTTTGGCGATGGGTCCCAAAGTCAACGCAGAGTTATTAAACACTATTTCCCTGGCTAATACCGTGACTACTTGAGGGTCAGTCCCAATTCACCAAAATTATAGCCATTTAATTTCTTTGCCTCAATGATATTTTTGTCAGCTTTGTCAGAGATAGAAAAAAACTGTGTCATCAAGTTCTCAATTTTCTGTTGAAAATATGTGTCTTCAAAAGGTTTTAATTTTCATAAGATTGATTGGTTTTTGTCGTCAAGAAAGTATTTTTTCGCTACTATATCTGGACAGGCATTTAATGTCATTATTTTTTAATCATTTCATTCTGAATACTCATTAGACCTCATAACTGTCAATTGTTCGATCCATCAACCAATGAAGGGAGTTAAATAAGAGTGCCTCCATATGATTTATAACACTTTCTTGTGCTGTTCACAACACACAATGAGACTGAATTTCGATATTTTCCATTATCTCATTCACTTTATTGATGGTTTATAGTTGTTTACCACCGCCTGTAAAGTTCCAATTTTAGGCTTATGAGAAGGCATTTGCCGACTTTTTTGAAAGAGCGGGAAAAGTTAATGCATATCACGACCGTACACCGACATATTTCAACGGGTCTCAACTTCTGTTAGGTGACTACAAAAGAGCCATGATTTTTTAGCTATCGTTTATTATTTGACTTTACTCAATTGTTCCTTAGAAAACATCATGATGATCAGAGACGATTGGCCTTTAAGAACAAAATGCAGTCCATCTGACTTCAGTTGATGAAATATCCAGGAAAATCCGAAACGTTTTCAATATTTTGAGCAAGAAAATTGCTCTCTCTCTCTCTCCGAAATGAACCTAGAAAGTTGTAGTGGTAGTAATTGAGAGGATACCTTTGTTGCAGCCAGGCAAGTAGGCCCACATGGAACTTTTTGCCATCCACTATTTTCCTCGTATCTACATTGATTCTCAAAATCTTCCTTTTCGAACCCCCGAAATCTTCTGGTGAAGGTCAGTATGTCCGCCCACTCCAAGTCGGTTAATTTCTTTTATTGGAGTTATGCAATTTCAAAGATTTCAAATCTGAACCTCGACAACCTCCCATATGCCTCACACTCGCCGAGGAAGTGAGATGAAGTTTCTTCAAGCTCTTCACATTTGCGGCAAGTGGGGCTGTCTTCTATGCCTATTAGTGATATGTGTCTGCCCAATTTGTTATGCCCTCGCAGTAGTCCTACAAGGAGGCGCAGTGCTTGGCGGTTTCTGCCTAGGAGCCATGCCATCCTTGACTTGCTGGAGCCGGCCACAAGGTAAGACTGACGGTATTATCCATCCAAAGTTCTTCCAGTTCTTCTCTCGCCCAATCATCAAGGGCTAGTTTCACAAGATCATCTACGCATTCCTGTACAAGTGCTGAGGTTGGCTTGGGATGATCGCGGCCTGACTATCCGAACAGATATAAATTCACTGCCCGGGTCCTTCTTTCAGCTCTTGCCTCATAGCTACGGTTAGAAAGGCGAGCACTTCAGCTTAGAAAACTGTGGTGGATGTACGCAAAGCGTAGCTTTCTCGTACACTTCTTCCTTTCAGGTAGATGCCGGCACCAGAAGCCTGTCAGACCCCAACGGTCTGCATAACATATTAGGCTCCCCGTGTGATAATCCACTGTATTTCGGAATAGTGAGAGTAAACTTTTATTCATCGCAGTCTATCTTGAGCGCGGAAATAGAAATCTTTTGCATCGCCCACTTCGCGACTTTCGCATGACCTATAATCGCGTCCTCAAATGGGTGGTCATTTCCTCCTTCTAGATCCACAATGAAACTGGAGGCAGCCTCAGCAGTATCTCCAGCACTGCGGTTGGAGTCGTTCTCTTTGCACCCGTTATTACCAAACAGGCCAAACTCCGGACCTTACTAAGTTTTCGGCCTAGTATGCTCTCTGCGCCTGGCCACCAAATACCTGACCCATATTGGATCTTTGGTCTTACGACTGCCGTGTACAGTCAGCGCATATCTGAGTTGGAACCCCTAGAACCTAGGAAGCTGGTCACGAGGCAAATATCTGACAGAACGCAGCTACTAAAAGGACCCTACTGCAAGCGCTTCTTGTAATCGAAAAGCAGAGCTCGATCTGGACGTACTGACAACCTGCTCATCCGTTTCGAAATTATTTTTCTTCATCTATGTCAGAGTAGGTCTGTTCGTTATTATAGTTGATGGAGCTAGCCTATTCCATCGTGAATATCGGGAATTATATGGTGCCACAAAAATACTTCATTTACTATTACATTGAGGTGATGAGGAACCAGGCGGGAAAATAAGATCCTGGGTGCCAACTCGAATGTTTGAAGTCTGACGCCATATGCTAGCAAATCCCCCAATCCAAAGACAATGGGAAAAACTCCCCATATTTCTCAAGTAAGACCTGAAACGTGGGTGTGTAGTAGGCAAACAGGTCCAATGTGGAATAGAGTGGACTGTAAGGTGTATTCGAAAGTTCTCACAGAACTGGAGTAAGTTCCAAGGCACTTTTTCGGAGTTCCGGGTTGATAGAAGAAGATTCTTAAGGTATAGTCGCTTTATCACCATAGAAATGTGTTCGTTGTAGAATTATCGATCCGCAAGCTGGAATGCAAACCAACAACAGTGATGTCGGAAAATCTAGCACTACAGATGTACAACTCCATCAGCCCGCCTACGGCTACCTAATACAAGTTTTGATTAAATTTACGACGTACTTGGGGATTTTTTGTGTCAATATTTTTGTAGGTGAAAAGAGGTTGACAAACTGGCGTCCTCATTGATTTCAGGGTAATAGAAATACAACAGTCTTCATATCAAAGGTTTCAAAGAACGTGAAATAAAAAAAATGCAGGGAAATACAAAAAAATGGGAAAATCCTTTCGTTGATTTCAAGACTGTTCCAGAAAAGTTTACTCAATTTCAAATCGATTGTACCAAATTTGCTGAAAATAACTATTGCCACAGTTATGAATACTTTATTCAGATTACGAAGTTTATTAAATACAAGTGATTTATCAGGGCACACTGCATACTGTGAACCTTAAAGAAGTTCCCAAAACACGTCTATGATCTGACGAGCGAAAGTAGGACGATAATGGGCCGAAACTGTCCAGATACCACGAAAATTAAAGAGAAGGTAAATCCTCACCAGAAAAGGGATGCTTTGATGTGTAATTAAAATGTTGCAACCCTAAGGGTATTGAGTGGCAGATAGCAAGAATGTGGATTTCCAAGTATTTCCCCAGTCTCAGAGAACTTTCAATTATTCTTTGAACTAGAACTGAGCTTACTAATGTTGACAATACGAGGTGACTAGAAAAATAAACAGATGTGAATAGTTCTTCTCTCTATTTTTTTTATCTCCAGGAATGTCCAGAGACACTGGACACTTGTCACAGAAAATGATAATAAATATAATATGTCCCTTTTACCACACACCTTTTTTACACATAAATCTAGATGTACATTTTGATTATCATTATAAGCAAATATGGCTTTTTTTAGTCCATCCCCCTGTTAACTTTTGAACGATCTGACGTACAAACATGAAACAAAAACCATTTTGAATGGTATCACCGATACTACTTTTTTAAATAAAAGTCTTTGTGGTTGTCTGATAAAGGGGGTGGAGGGCACATCAATTTAAAATTTTCAAATGGCATGGAGGGTCAAATTACACATCGTTTTATCACAATTTCTATCTCTTTGCCTTTCGAAATTTTCAAATTCATTGTGCCCCAGCTTTATCTGTAGATGAAAGTACTATCGATAATACCATTCAAAATATGTTTTGTCCCATTGATCCACATCAAACAGTTTAAATTTATCGAGTTAAGGGTAATATTCAGATCCGCACTTTTACTTGAGTGCATCTGATGAATCACAATGTCATTTATTTCAAAATGTATTATAGGTGATACCATTCAAAATGGTTTCTGATCCATGTTTGTACGTCAAACCGTTCAAAAGTTAACGGGGTGGGGAGGGGAGGGGCTAAGTACCTGCGAATCACGAGTAATTACACAAATTAAATGCTCCTGTAATGTGGGTGAACAAATTGCAATTGAATGGACCAATATCATTGGTTAAAAATTTATGGGCCTTCTCATAAGTAACAGTAATTTCCAAATAATCTTATCTTCTGTGATCATTAAAAGGTTTCACGTGTTTCAAATTTTGGACATTGTTTTATGGTGTTCTTCCAATAAACATTTTGCTTCCTAGATACGTTTTCTCCTAAAAATTTAGCATGGATCAAATAGTCACGGAATCATGTATTTGTAATTTTTTTGTTTGTCCATAATGGACTATTCCAATAATTATAATGAAACAATTATTGCTACTAAAAGAAAAAAATCACTTGTCATGTGGTCCAGATGGCAGGATATACTTGAGCACCCACGCCACTGTTTCATATGTTAGGTAATTTGAGTATCGAAATTCCCATAGCGCACAGTTATTTATAAAAATATACGTGACCCGAAATCAAATTCATTGATGGATTTTTAACGGCTGTCCTTGAAATAACAGCTGGCTCAATGTGATCTAAAAAAGGAAGTAGTGATAAGAAATCGTTTACTAGATAATAATAATTGTTCAATTTATTTATATAAAGGTCAACTGGTAAATTTGTTTGTTTGATGATTATTGTAGATTCTTGACGGACATACTGGTTGATTCTGGTTCATGTCGTGGTTATTATTTTCATCTTGAAAGGTGTTTCTCCTTCCAAACATCTTTTACACCTTCTTTTCGTAAAATTCAATATATTTTGAGTATATATGCCAAATTTTAAATCGAATCCGACTCTTTAAGGATTTGCATTTCTGGTCTCCTGCAAGTTCGAGTTGACTTCGATTGTTTTTGCACCTTATAAAAATGCAAAATTCTTGAACTGATAAAAAATTTCGTTACTGAAATGTTTTTTTTTATTCACTTCGAAAATGCATCTTCTCTAGATGGGTGTATTTTTCCGAGTGAACATTTTTTGTAATTTAATTAATTCATGTCCGATTTTTCGTGATATAATTCGGGATCTGCTCGTCGAAAAACATATGTTTTCCAAAAATGAAAATTTAGAAATTAGAAAATTTGATCTTCCTAGGGAACTTTCGATGTTTTATTGTCTTTTCCGGCCAAACCTTATATATAGGCAGACATAAACCAATAAACCATATATTTTCGAAATCAGCATGAAATGATTGCGCATATAGTGTGAATTGAAAGTTGGTATGACGATATTGTATTTTTGATGATTTTTATAGATTTTGCAATTTTTTTTCTCTGATCTACTTCAGAATTAACTGATTTGATTATTCTGAATCGATTGGCGTTCGCAGAATGGATCTATCTGCCACCTTTCTCCAGTTGTAAATTTCATCTAGATAGGAAGGGAATTTTTCCATCCCAATCTTTTTTCCTTACCACCCTCTCTCCTATCTTCCCTACCTCATCTCTCTTCCCTTTCCCCCTTTCTCCCATCTCTGCCCTCTTTCACTTATCTCCCTTTTCTCCTCTCTCCCCTCTCACCCTCTCTCCCCTCTCACCCCTCTTTCTCTTTCTCCCCTCTCTCCCGTCTCTGCTATCTCTAATCACTCCCCTCTCTTCCCACTCACCCCTCTTTCCCCACATCCCTCTTTCCAAACATCGCTCTTTCCCCACACCCCACTCTCTGCTCTATCTCGGCTCGCCATTTATTTATATGGTAAATGCTCCTCTATCGTTTTCATTGGGATCGACCCAACGAGTTCAACCTTTCCCATTCACTGGTCGTCAGTAGGGAGACCTTTCATTCTGTCAACAATTGGAGGTTCATGGAAGTTTTCTGCAAGCATACAAACTCTGAATTTGAAAAAGACTTTATCCTCTAATTATAAACGATAATGTGCAAAATATTTCTTTCCATGTCAACTCAAATAATGGAAAAGACGATTAGGAATTCATGATTGTCGATAATTGTCAATATTCTGGAACTGATGAACTAAATAATTTTCTTCAACGATATCTCCAAATTAATTGAGGTTCTGTTCGAGTTTGACAAGCAGCAATTACAAAAGTATACCGCTTTTAAAACATAATTTATCAAGTTCTCTCAAGAAGGTCAGATGTATTATCTTACAGTATACAAAGAATAGACACGAAATATCCCGCCAATATCAAAACAGGCGGGAATTGCTATCTCTTGTGTATCGAATTCTGCTCCCAAGATTCTACTGGCAAATTTATGTGGGCTCTGTTTATACAGAGGGCAACGAAAGGTTTTCGTACCGGTTATGGGTTGAAGTAAGTGCTGATGTCTTTTTTAGATAGTGAGTTTCTGTGAAAATGTTATTTGAATTCGGGTAGATTTGTATAATTATAGGTCGTTTAATTATCTGTATATACTGAATTTCAGAATTCATGATCGATATTCAATATACGGGGTGGTGTGTCAGGAAGTTTAACGGACTGATGTCGGAGCATACATTGTATTTTCATTTTATTGTCTGGTTTTCACGGAAAAGATAAATTCTGTAATATCCAGAGAACATTTTGAGAACCAAGGGGGAGTAGGAAGAAATTAGTGTTTCCATGAACTTCTGGAAACTGTATTCCTTGGGAAACATTTCCTCAGACAATAAACTCCACAGCTTTGACGTTCGTGGAAAGAACGAGCCCTGGTGACTTGTTGCTTATATCTAACAAAATGGCAGCTATCTATTGAAAAATATGGGCAAACTCTAGCCAAAGCAGTAGATATCTCCAAGACGTTCGATTGCGTTTGGCACCATGGACTCCTCGTAACACTACTGAGCCTTCCCTCAATGTGGTGGACCAGGAAGAGAAATAGTTGGTGCCTTCGGAATACAAAATACACCAGACAACGTTCACATTGTGACCAAGAACGTGTGAGACATCAGAATAGATCACATTCCGAATTGGTACTCTTTCGACAACACATTCAGTTTATCAGTACCAGATAGAACTGAATGAGAAAATACAGAACTGGACATCATTTTGCAGGAAAAGATCTGGTACACAGACGAATGCAAGACTGAAAAAGGTGCAGGTGCAGGGGTATAAGGGTATTCAAAACCCCAAAGAATGGATCACGCATTGAGCAAACACACCTCTGTTTTTCCAGAAGAGGTATATGCAATCCTTCAGTGCCTTGAGGAAAACAATCATATTATATTCTTCATATTAGTAATTTGTATGGAGCAACCTCATGCCCAGTGCCTAGCTTTGCGGATAATGAATGAATGAACGTTTATTGAAATATAAATATAGACACAAGTTAATATACAATTTCATACATATTATTACAATAAACATTAGAGCTGTCCACAGCGTGGATTAAAACATAAAAATTAAAAGTGTTAAACAAGTTGCTAGGTAAGTGCAAAATTTACAAGGGGACAAAAAATTATAAAACAAATTCACCAATTGCAGATACTATTATCATATACACAACTTATATAAGTTACTACCCACAAGGGTAAAACCCGCGCATGGATATAAACTTGTATAAATTAGGTATACACTTTTTTAGCTGCATCTTGTAAATATTTTATACTGCACATTAAGAACAGGGATGAAGAAAATAAACTGAGCTGTAAAATTAATGGATAGAAATGCTGCCGAGAGGAAATTTTTATGAGTTGAGAAATGTATGATTGAAAATAGATGTACATTGCAAATTTTGTCAATTAATTCGTTTCGTGATTTGATGTTTTGAGAAATTAATAGCTAATAACTGAAGATATTTTTTATGTCGAAAAGTTCATGAATTTTTATCCTAGATTGAAGAAATATCCAAGATGTGATTTTACTTTTGAAAAGTGAAAATGAATATATTTGTTTGATTTGATCAGGAAGGGTGTTATATATTTTAGGGCCTAGGTAAGTGTGACATCTTTGTCCTATAGTCTTGAATGACCTTGGTACATGAAGTGTATACGTATTTCTTGTACTATATCTGTGTTCATTGATGGGGTATATTTTATTTTTATATTGATTCAGTAGGAGACGCTGACAGTATGCCTGTCTTATATCAATAACTTTGGCAAGATCATATAACTCGTCACTTGAAAAAAGATGATTTTTTCCATAAATTATTTTCAGAGTTCTATTCTGAATCACTGGAAGGTGTTTGATATGGGTGGTCATTGCCACGCCCCAAGCAATAATTCCGTAACTGTTTGTCGTTTGTCCGACTGTTTTGATCATAACATTCTCTTAAATAAACTATTCCGTTATGGCATAAGGGGCATACCGTTGGCATGGATAACAGACTATCTCTCTTATAGAAAACAATATGTCGCTATTAACTATGCAACTTCCAGCATGGCCTTCTCTGAATTAGGAGTTCCTCAAGGGTCGATATTGGGACCCACATTGTTTGTTTTATATATTAATGATTTGGAATACTCGGCACCAGGAACATTCATTACAATGTACGCAGATGACACGTCAATTATAATCTCTGACAGATCAGAGTTAGTTTTGAAAGAAAAATGTAACACAGTTTTTGAAAATATCAATAAATGGTTTTCTGCGAACAATTTGTTTTTGAATGCAAAAAAAAACAGATTCAATGAGATTTCATCATCGTCAACGGAAGTGTGATATTATTAGTTTCAGAGCCAATGATAATTCTGACAATATAACAACAGAATGTGAGAGCTTGAAATTTTTGGGTCTCTTCATTGATGAACATTTGAATTGGCAGAATCACTGCGATTTTCTAATAAAAAAAATTAATTCTATTTCATATCAGTTCAGAAATATAAGGCAGGTTTTGAATGTTGATCGGCTGCTGAAGCTGTACTATAGCAGGTGGATTCTAGACTGAGATATGGAGTGTGTTTTTGGGTTTTTTCCTCCAACTGCTCTGATGTCTTTATAGCACAAAAAAAAACTCATACGAATCATTAATGGCATGAGTCCCCATGACTCTTGCAGAAATGCTTTTAAAAATTTCAGAATTTTAACTGTTCCTAGTCTTTTAATTTTTGACTTGTGCTTATCTGTTTTTGAAAATACAAATAAATTGTTTTTACTGAATAAATGTAAGCATAATATTGACACAAGACAAAAAAAATATGTTTTTATACCATTTGTTAAAACTAAATTAGCTTTTAATTCTCCTGATCAGATGGCCCCACGTGTTTATAATTTGATACCAGAGGTAATAAAAAAATCCAAAACCGTTTATATCTTCAAACAAAAACTTAAAGATTTTCTTATTGAAAAGTGTTGTTATAGTTTTGAAGAATTTATGTGTACAAGTAGGTAGTTTTATTCCATTTTTCAGGGATTATTTTTGTCTGCTTTTTCTTTTTCTTAGACGATTCCTATACAAATTTTATAACTTTGTCAAACAAGGAAAATAAAGATATTATTATTATTATTAAATGATATGAGACTGTACAAGTGCGTAATAAATAGTTTTGAGGTGCGGAATATCAAAATATTTCTTGAGATACTTGAATTTATAAATCATTTGGCGAAGTTTTTTCTCCACATGGTTGATATGTTCATCCCATTTGAGATGATAGTACCCTTCATACCACTTTTTGTTCCAAATCATCGATATCAGCCTTTGAAACTAGAAAAAAACGGGAAAGGAACGTGAAGGATTTGAATATGGACTTGGTAAAAATTCTAGAATGGGGATTCAACAACTTGGTGGAATCCAATGTAAAGAAAACCCAAGCATGTCCTTTCTCTAGAAAGGCTGATATCATAATAGTCAACGTAATTGTGTGAGGAGTAACCATACCTATGAAGTCCTCCAGTTCGATGCTCGTTATAGCCATCAGCAGAACTGTTTCATGGAAAAACCATGTGAGGTCCATTGCCAAAAGCGCATCTGAGAAACTTTGTTTTCTGTTTCGCGCCAAAGAGTTATTTCTCTCCCCGTTAAATGATCATGATTTATATGGCATAGATCCGACCTGCCCTGGAATACTGTTTCCACAAACAGAATGCAGCTCCTACACAAACGCCATCTAGTTTTAAGCATTGATTAGGTAGATTTCTAGGTAAATACGAGGGCATGCTGAAAATAAATCAGTATAGGCAAAAAAAATATCTTTTTCGGCAAAACCCAATTAAGATAAAAAACTAGTTAGCGGCCATTTGGTCGTTTATTTAGGGGTGACATGAGCTACTGGGGTAGGGAGGGTAGGCGGGGGTTAACGATGGTAGGCGGTGATGATTCGTAAGTCATTGAAAAAGAGCAATTGAATGGCCATCACGATCACCCGACTCATCGTCCCTAGATTTCGTCTTATGGGTACATCTAAAATCGATTGTTTATAAAACACAACCTCCAGATTTGGCAGATTTGAAGAGACGTATAACAGCTGCGTGTAGACAACTTCAGCCAGAAGTTTTTCGGAATGTTAGAGAGGAGTTTGAGAGCAGACTTCAACATTGATTAGCAAATAATAGCCAACATTTCGAAAATTTAATAAGATAAATTACTTTTCACAATTTTTTTGTTTTATTGCAGAACACTTGATACTTAAACATCTTCACGGTTTCCCTTCATTTCTCCTAAAGTATTGACAAGTATGTGGTATTGAAAACGTGGTTGAACGACATTCAAATTGAGGTATCACTCAACCCCCCTTTCGCGTTGAGATTTCAGGGATTGTGTCTGCCCCCGCTAGAGGGTTGATATAATTCAATTGAAAACCATGTTTTTACATATTTTTAGATTTTACATAGGGACCGCAATATAGCGGGTGGTACGTAGAAGGTTCGCCCTCGATATCGATGAAATGCTTTTGAAGCAGTTTTTGAGATCCCCTTTCATTCTGAAGATATAACTGATTGTACACTTTTCAGTTGTCACCTTCTATATCCTAACATTGTCATTCATTAGAAATATCATTAATCGTTTTCATCGGTTTTATCTCATTTAAGCACATTTGTTCAATGAACGAAAAAGTTTCGGAACTAACAATCTCCAAAAATTCAATACCAACACCCATTCTTGTCTTCTTTTGCTTGTATCTCACGATGTTTTTCGAAAAGTACAGGGTTTTTCTTTTCGTGGGTAACTAAAGTTGGAAAAATTACCTACATGAGTAGAATTTCCTGTTAAAAAACGATCAACAAATACTTTCAAAGAAAACAAAACGTACAGTAGTAATTGTTCTGTTATTAGAAATACACATTACATCGGTTCTCGCTGTTTGGATTGACATATGCCAGCCACCCTGTAGAAATTTCCGTCCAGCGGAGACCGATATTCTTTTCGTAAACAACTTTGACACATCTATGGCTCTCAGCTGATTTCTCGGAAACTTTTAAAGCTCCCAAATCCTCTCTGGTCGACGGCAAAGTGTAATCAAACAGAACTACTTGGGTAGTCTGGCTGAGCAATTGTGATTTTTTTCTTAGTTGAAAATGCGCGCCTAAATTCCTTAACCTGTTCCGAAGTCTAAAGGGATGTTTCTCATCCCCCACAAAGAGACCTGTCTCATTCAACTCGAGAATTATACAGTTTTGGGAATCGGTGTTTACGGACGTGGGAAGTTGAACCAAAAATTATCTACTTATATGAGAACTAAAAACACACCCTTAAACCATTCCGAGCAGGCTATGTGGTATTGAGTTACCCCTTGGATAACATTCTCCAATCAGCGGTGAATTTGTATGTAGTGTAGATGTGTTTCTTCGATTAATCTAATGGGACTTTATTTACGAAAATAGTTGCATTCGGGGGCGCCGAATGTATCTTCAACGCTGTGATGACATCTGAGAGTTTCAATACTTAAAGTAAAATATTTTGCCAAGATCTGGTATAACATCTGAAGAACGGCTAAAGTAGAAGTTTCCTTTAAAACTCCGAATCACTTCCTTTCATTTTTAAGTGAACAAGATCGTTCAAAACAACTACAGGTATTTCTCAAAGAGAAAACAACTGCTGCCCTCTACGGACGTTGAATTACACCTGTTAGATTTTTGGCAAACTTTTCTGTAAGAAGTATTTTGTAATGATCTCTCAATCGTATAGCAACAATTTTGTTTCGATTCAAATGGGTGAACAACCACTTTCTGGTTTCATACAACTGAATCGAAAATCTTTTCTGTATAAGTTTGGAATTCCTAAGATGAAGTATAGAAATCACCAATCCTGGCATATGCCCCAAGATGAGATGACAAATTTTAGCTTTATGAAAGAATTCAACACAAAACTATGTAGCAAAAGTGAATGGGAAAAAGATACGATCCCAAGACTCAAGAGAAGTGCACATAAATCAAGTTTGCAAGAGAATAAACACCAGTTTTTACGCATTGGTACAACTCAAAAAGGTTATGAATGAAGAGCATTTATTGAACATTTACTATGCAATGGTTTATTCAGTACTTTCTTACAATGTGCTTTTGTGGGGAGAAGGAATCAATATTTGCCGAGCTTTCATCTCTCAAAAAAGGATTGTACGTATGATGTATGGTCTTCGATACACAGACTCCTGTAGGCCAATTTTTAGGGAAAGAAAAATTTTAACACTACCATCGATATACATTTATAATTGTTTGCTTTTTGTAAAAACACGGGAGTCTGAGTTCGAAACGAATTCGAAGTGTCACAACTACCCAACAAGAAACGGAAACCTAATTAAACTGCAACAACATCGTACGAGACTATTTCAAAAATCGCCCTCTCTAGCAGCTTCCAAGCTATTTAATTGTCTGCCTTCAGAAATAAAGAAGATCTCAATAATATCTACTTTCAAAAGGAAACTTAAAGAATTCCTTTCAGAAGGATGCTTTTATTCTATCAATGAATATTTTGTGTAACTGTGTTCAATGTTTGTAATGTGTATGATATATTTTTTATTAACTCCGTACTATATATGTTTCTTTTACTTGACGTTTCCTATATCATTGTAAAATGATCATTTCAAGGATTAAAAACATTATTATTATTATTAATATTATTATTATTATTATTATTGAAGGAACTGGAATTGAAGTATATGGGCTTGGAACCAAATATTCCAAAAGTCTTGGCAAATCCCCTAGCATTTTCCAAGCGAAAATCTACGCCATCCGGAAATGCGTCCAGTTCAACATTGAAAGAAATTTTCGCAGACCAGAGATTATCATGTCGGATTGCCAAGCATCCATTAATTCACTGAACTCCCATGTAATCAACTCCAAGATGATGTGGGAGTGCCTATTAAAACTAAATTAACTATCTAAGAACAACTCTGTTATCCTCCTATGGTTTTAGGACACACTGAGTGTAGGGTAACGAAATAGCAGACGTACTGGCAAAAAATGAGGATGAAACACCTTTCTGCGGAATAAATACTAGCACTCCAGTTCCCTGACATATTTCTCATTCATTATCACCGCTAGGTCATCAGCAAAACCTATAGAGCTAACTCATTCTGTCAACCGTTCTCTAAGTGCCCCCGTACATGTTCCATAGTAGAGACCCCAGTACAGAGCCCTGTGGTACACCTCTTGTTATTAAACCAAAACTGTTATTAAACTTAATTTAAGAATTTTGAAACCTTTATGCTCTCGGTTTGTTCAATTTTCTCTTCTTCTCTATGATTATTTTGACATAAACGTAACCTCAAATCTGCATCAATGTCTCCTTTGTTTCGAAAGCTTTTATTTGACTTGCTCTGTGTGTTTGTGGGTGTGTGTTAGATGGGTACAAATCTTTCCAGCTGAATTAGAACCAGTTCTTCTTATCCTATGGAATTGAGAATTTACATGTTGGTTCAGTTCTGATGACAATATATTAATGTCGAAGAAATTACCCCCCTGCCCCCCGAAAGCTAGATAGAGAACGCGTAGGATTTCGGAAGTTTTATTGACGAATTTGGACGTCAAAAATTACAGCAAAATAATTAGGTATGTGGAGCTCACCCCACTCCTTTTCTCGAAAAAAGTTGGAAAACTCGCGAAATTAAAATCAGAAAAATTCGTAAAATAGTGAAAAATAGCTTACTGTCGAATATTATGGCTTGAAGAGAGAAATTGTTCTCTCTGCCCCCGGAAGCTAGATAGAGAATGTGTAGGGTTTCAGAAGTTTTCTTGATGGATTTGGACGTCAAAAATTACATTGAAAAAAAAATAGGTAAGGGGGCTTGTCCCCCACCCCTTTTCTCGAAAAAAATTTAAAAACTCGCAAAATTAAAATTTGAAAAATCCGTATAAATAGTGAAAAATATCTGTCCGTAGAATATTAGGGTACAAAAAAATTCATCTTCCCTTTCCCCCCTCAAAAGCTAGATAGATAATACAACAGAATTTGGAAAATGTTTCAACATGACAAATAATGATGAAAAAAAAATCGACCGGGGGCTCAACCCCCTTTCCTGTCACGAAAAAATTTGGAAAAATTGTGAAAATTATCTGACCATTGAATGATACTGTTTCAAAAAAATTTACTCCTGTCCCCCCTCGAAAGCGAGATAGAAAACGAGTAGATATTCGGAAAAATTTCCAACGGTAATTTAACAGGCAAGCGACCGTGCAATAATGACTCATCAATTGAAACGAACAGACCAAGAAACATCTCCACAGAAAACCAAAAAAACAAATAAATAAATGAACTTAAAAAACTTTTTAGAGAAAAGCTTTTATTCAAATGCACTAAAAAGAAGAAAATGAATTTTAACGTGAATTAAACCCATTATTTTCTTACATTATAAAATTTTAAATGAAATAAAAGCTTGGCGCGAGAATGAATCTTCAATTTTTAATTTAATTCACATTAAGAAATTTTATATCATTTAAAATTTTATAATGTAACAAAATGATGGGTTTAATTCACTTTAAAATTTATTTTCTTCTATTTAGTGCATTTAAATAAAAGCTTTTCTCTAAAAAGTTTTTTAAAGTTTATTTATTTGACAAAAATCACACTGGGAACTTTCTCAGGCCTACCCATTGTTACATTATTGAATTTAATTATATTTCAAAGTGTACAATGGAGATTGAAGAAGCAATAGTATTTTAATGATTTGCCAGTACAGATTTGCGCCTGCGCAATTTGCATTTCTAGTTTTTTTTCCTCAAGAGATAAAAGTTAGATTTATCTTAAAGAATAGGTAAAGAAAGATATAAAATTTTATTTGAATGCATAAATGGTTCATGAAAATACATAGTTTCAACACCTCAGTGAAAAAAGGTAATGAAAGTGAAGATAAAAATTAAAGAAAAAGCGGTGTACATTTATAGTGTTTAAACTTGATCTTTAATTCGTTTCTTGATACGGGAGTTCTTGAATACTTGGCTGCTTCTAGGCGCGAATGTCACTGACGAAGTGAGGATCCCCATACTGGGAAGTCGTTCTCTAGCTGGTTTCTGATGTAGGTCATGTAGATCGAAGCTAGGAGCTTATTTGTCTTTTCTTTCGAATGAGAGAGAAACCAAGAAGGTATGCAGTGAAATTGGCCTTCTTGACAATTGTTCCAGTACGATTATAGTCTGAGGACAGCGTTGCAATTTTTTCAGTGATTTCAGAAAATACTTATTATTTGACTATGATAAATGATGAAAACAAGCGTCAGTCGTTAGGGTCCTAGTGGAACGGACTGTGGGAATCTATAGAACGTGTAAAAATAAATCAAGAAAAAATCTTTTCATAAGTTATGAACATTTCTTAAGCTTTTTTTATTAAAATTGAAATCAATAAGAGTCAGCTCTATACATGAAATATTGTGTATTACTAGTATAAAGTGGTCACAAAAAGTGGAGGTACCAAAGTATTTAATAAATTATGAAACACATATATTCATAAGACGGCCAAAAGGATGAAACCAATAATCAGGATCGTCAGCTGGAGGGTTGAATGTGTCGATCGCGCATGAGATGTGACAGAATAATGTTTTTTTTGGTAAAATTATTTTTTCCGTTAACCAGCTGTCGTCCCCTTACGAACGGCAGCCCTCAGAAGTCGAAACTTCTGCGATCCAAGGATTAACGAGGTCTTACATTTACACGTGCGATTCCTAGCACTTTCTCGTGCCATCAGAAAAATGTCTGCAGCTGCTAGGGTTTGAACCTTCGACTGGCAGCTAGAGTGGTAGAAAAGATCGGCGCTTTTACCACTCGGCTACCTGGTTACATTAACTAACTGACGATCGTCTACCTATTATATCTGCAGCTGAATATTCAATTCATAAAACATTGTCTTTGAACTATTGAGTATGAAAATTTCAAAAGGTAAAAAATCAATTTGATGAAAGTTTCACCACTTCAATCTTTTCTCTGTTATAATATGATAACATGTTTCATTTTGAGACAATCGTAATTTTTTTATGAGAAAAAAAGGATGATATATACGAATACAAATAGCACTCATCTTTTTTTCCAGTTAATGGCAGTTTCCTCAGTGGAAGAAAGTATTCAATGTATGCAAAACAGGATAATTGTTTTAGAATGCATCCGCCTAAGCTTGACATTAGATTTTTTTTAGTATTTTTGACAATAGCACCCCTATGCCCTTACATTTTGGTACCATTGACAGGTATCTTCAAAGAGCTCCCTAATGAAGATTGACGATTGATAAAATGTCTCAATATACAGTGCGATCAAAAAAAGTGTGTAATGTTCTTGAATCTGACCATTTTTTCAGTGCCTTAGGGACTGTACGGTATAAACTCGGGATTAGTACCTACCATATTTCTTATAATAAAGTAATTTGATAAAATTATTTTGAATTGTTTCTAAAATTTTAATTAAATTTTTATTTTGAGGATCCCAGATAATGTATGCATGCTCTCATTTTGTTCGGACGAGTACAAGGAGTGACGGTTTGATAGACTCTATGTAAAATTCTCACTCAGTTTTTGTCTCCTTTTCATAAACAGCTTCATTAAATTTCTCTTGAAACACTCCTTGAGTTACTGATTCATTGAAGATCACCATCAAGAGATACATGAGATGAAAGCATTCTCCAAGTCACCATATGATATAATTTATAACAAAATAAATACCACTTTCTCAGTGAGCATAAGAATTAGAAGTTCTAATAAAAGTGTTTTTCATCCAAATTTTAAAAATATTGTCTAGCGTTTCATAAAGGCCAATTTCATTCAGCAACCATGTGTTCAACATTTTTGAGAAAATGATTAAAAATGGGCTAACAAATTCCAAAACAAAATTTGTTTTGATTTCTTAGAAACAGTGTGGTTGCAAAGCAAAAACTTCTACTGCTGACGCTGTTTTGAATTTAACAACAAAAATACATAAGTTATCAGAACAGGGCAACCCTTCTTTGTGTTTATTTATTGATGTAAGTAAGGCATAAGACACAGTGCACCAGAAGATTCTGCTGTAGCCCTTGATAGGATAGGTATTCGTGGTAACGTACTGGATTTATACTAAAGGTACCTAAGTTTCAGAAAACAGCCAGTGATAACGGATGGTGAGAAAAGTTGTGAGAGGTTCATGGAAAATGGCGTACCACAAGGCACTGTCCTAGGTCCCATATTATTCAATTTATATGTCAATCATTTATTCAAATCAAACATCACAGGGGACATAATAGGATACGCTGATGATACTCATATTTTATGAATCAGATTCTTAGGAAAACTGAAAACTTGAAAACTAAGGTAGAAAATGATATCAGGGGAGTGAAAAAATGGTTCGATCATAAACTGCTTACTGTCAACCGAAACAAAACAAAATTCTTACCATTCAGCACGCGCAAAGAGATTGAGGGCGCGTTGCGAGTGCTATAGGCACTTTTACACGTATAATATTATACTCAATTTTTTATTATGTCTGCATCGTAACTTCAAAAATGAATTTTCCGTCACCATTTTTTTCGCTGCAGCTAATAAATGTGTAAATTCTTTTTTTCTTTACAGTGCCGATGGAGACCTCTGCAAATCTCCATCGCAAATGAAGCAAAAACTTTTTGTAAGTATATACAGCATAATTAATATATTGAAAGTCAATCGATATTTTCCACATCATATAATAGTCAAAAATCAAGAAATATCTACTGTATTTTCGATAATTGACGTTAGACATCCAACCCAGTTTTGTATAGCTAATCCTGAAAAAAAGTATAATCAAGAAAGTTGCTTCTAATGACCTCTAGTATGATATGATATAGTGTCGCACTATATTTTAATCAAAGAGCTTTTTTATTATGGTATTCGTGGGATTCCTCTAGACTTCATCAAGACATATTCATGTGGGAGAGCACAAAGCGTTTTGACGGACGGTGTGAAATCAAACTTGGAGGAAATTATACATGGGGTCCCTCAGGGTTCTATCTTGGGTCGACTCTTTTCATTTTATACATAAATGACCTTTTTTATCATATTTTGGCCAAAAAAAGTATTATTTTTGCTGATGACACAATTTTAATTGACCAAAAGAGGGATATGGGTGGAACTGATCGAATCCGCCAAAAACAGTTTGGAATTAGCAGGGAAATGGTTCGGCACCAACAAGCTTTTGCTGAATTCGGAGAAAAACCAGAATCTCATTATTTCTGCCATTGCAAATATATCAGCTGGGCATAATGTCAAGTTGCTTGGCATACTCGTATATATTGACGATAGACTTAACTGTCATGTGGAAAAACTGGCGAATAAATTAGCTAGTGCTACTTTTATTATTCATAGACTAAAGAACCAAGTAGGTATTGATACCCTCAGGCCCAGCTACTTTGGACTTTTCCATAGTCATTTGACCTATGGAATCATTTTGTGGGGAAATTCGAGTCACTCTAATAAAATTTTCATTTTGCAAAAAAGTATCGAATGTTAGCAGGAGCGGGTTACAGGGATCATTGTCGTGCCCTCTTCTTTCAACTTCAAATCATGCCATTTCCTTGTGCTTTATATGTACTACTCTCTCCTTGAAATACATAAAGATAGTGCGGATTTTGCTCTTCATTCGGATTTACAGCAGTATCATACTAGATCAGGAAATTTATTGAGAACTCCTATATACAGGCTCTCATGTCTCAAAAAAACTCTTTAAATATTCACTTATATAACAAGCTACCAGCAACAAGAAAGTTGAATTTCCACATGTTCAAAAATAAAGTTAATTCTTTTTTGTTGAAGTACTGTTTTTACTCGGAAAATGAGTTTCTCATCTACGACTACAAGATCGAGGACTGGTGAAAACCCCTCAATCACCTGGGCTTAAATGCCTTAAATCTAGTATATCTAAGTAAATGTATTTTATCTTCTTTGTTTTTCTTTTTCAACTAGAATTTTTATTGTGGATTTACTTGTGCTTGATATACTGTCTGAATTATTTCAATCAGACTGGATTTTTTATTGTCATTTCAAATATGTACTGTCTTTTTAAATAATAATTTTAATTAGGTGATATTATTCTAACTATAGATATTTTAAAAAAATCTCTTCTCTAAGGACCTGCTATAAATATAATCAAATTATGTAACGTAGTCAATAAACTGTACTCTACTCTATATCCAATAATCAAAAAAAATTACGTGCCCTAGGAATACATGTATACAGTACCCTGTCTTTTCAGAGAATTTGACATAACGCCCGCCAGTTTCTAATGTAAAAATTGTCCTTTCTCGTTTCACAAGATTCTGAAATTCATGACTTTTATGCTTGATCATTCATTCTCATTAATGATTTCTGGTAATTTCTGTAGACTAATCCCTCAAAATTTTTCGAAAAGAATATGAAATCAATGAAAAAGCAATACTACAAAAAATGTTCTTTTATAAAATAATTACAAATCATATAGTAAGTGTTTCGGAGACACATTCCGCAAATTATTAAAAATTCAGATTTTACCTTTTTTTACCCTGTACAAATCAATTTAAAGTCACTGATTTTTGTGTACTACCACTGCTCTCTTTTCGTTCCATATTCCTTTGTAAGAAATTCCTTTCATTCCGAATCGTTAGTCTAATTATTTCGAAAACTCCCAACAACTTCAACGGCGATGATAGATACTTTTTTATGGTTTGAAACGTTAGAAGGTGACCCGGGTAATTCGAAAAAATCAGGTTTCTAGGTATGGGCCAGCTAGACCGTTGAGAGTCGCGGACCTTTCACAAGACAAGTGCCTCAGAATTGTAGACTAACTTGTCGGACGGCCGACTAGATCCCGTCACGGGCCCTAAGACCGAAGGTTTTTTTTGTTTCGTATTACTGTTTATAACTACTATCAGATTTGACCGTTTGTTCTGGCCGCTTCTTTTCACCTTTGGCTTAACGTCCGAAATTCGGACTGAAATATGTTATGAAAGAGGATGGACTATTTATCATCTTCCACCTACCGGTGGATATATTGTTGTTATCGATGATTTGTCTGAATTAGTTTTGGTGCCGAAATGTTACGAATAGTACTAACTCGTTCTAGCGCAAAAGGGACAACATAGACTAGTCAACAAGTGCTTTTGGGTCAAACTTTTTTCTAGATGATTTTTTAAATATTCAAGAGCCACTTGCAAAAATTGCAAAAGTTATTAACAAATAACTAAAAAAACAAAATGGGGTTTGGTTTTTTGCAAATATCTCAAAAACTAGTAGAATTCTTCTGGACTTCCATTGTCTAGAAACAAAGAAAATAAATTCTTTGGCTGCGTTTGAGTCACGTTTCAACAGTTTACATCTACTAGCGTTATCAAGTGTGTGAATGCGCCAAGATATCTCGGATACTTATTATATAGCGTGCAACTAATGTACCTGCTATAAATTTAATTAGCAGGTACATTAGTTGCATGCTAGATAATAAGTATCCGAGATATCTTGTCGCATTCACACACTTGATATCGACAGTAGATGTTGAAACGTCGTGACTCAAATACATGCAAGGAATTTATTTTCTTCGTTTCTAGATAATGGAATTCCAGAAGAATTTTACTAACACTAATACATTCAAACAAAAAACTTTTCAACATATTTCAAAAATTAGAGGATCAACAATTTTTTACGACTTGAACATGAACGCAAGTGCGATAATTGTTAAATAACAAATCTGAGATTTTTTGGAGCTATTTTTGAAAGTCCCAGAAGGATTCGTGCGAAGGCGTAAAAAGGCCACATGATTTTTTTAAAATATGTTTCACTAAATTCCGACTTTGATCTCGAAATTTAAAAAAAATTACGAGTTTAAAGACAGAATTTGATAAAATATATTAAATTCCGACTTTAAACTCGGAATTTTATTAAATTCTGACTTTAAACTCGGAATTTTATTTAAAAAAATTTAAGGAAAATTTAAAAAAATATGTTTTTTAATTTGTTATCAAAAAATTAAAAAGCTTCATTGATCATTGATTTTTTTTTGCCCATTGGTCCGTTATTTTATGATCAGAATCAAAATTGTTATAAACAAATACGTTGTTTATAAGATAATTTAAAATTACTTTTTGGAAACATAATCTTTGATGCAAATTATGATTTAAAAAAATCGTTCCTTAACAGTTTTTTTAATTGCTTGAAAACGAATTTGATAATTAACAATCTTTTACAGCCTGTAATTATTATTGAGGAATATTTTTTTTAAATCATAATTCATCTTGCTCTTTGATAACCACGTATATTTATCAGTTATCAATTATACGTCAGATAACCAGTTACATAAGTAATATAGTCATATTTATTATGGTTTATGAGTTATTTAAACATAAAAGTTGAAAAAAAAATTCTGAAAGTATTGTTATAAATAAATGCTATAAACTAAATAAATATTTGGATAAGAGCTTGAATTTTAGGCTTAATTTGTTCTTTAATTGATAAATAATAAATAAGTCTTGGGTTTTTTCATCTTAATTAGTGTATAAGTAATAATATGTTTAAACATCAAAAGCTAGGAGACAATGATGGATTAAAGGAGAACAGAATTTTTGAAATTTGATGAAAATCTAAATAAATAATTTTTATTAAAAAATAACAAATGGTTATTCATTATATTTAGAAAACATTTAATTCTTTATTACATAAACAATGAAAATTTAAATGAAAACAATTTTTTTAGTTGTCAATGAGCATGATAAATTATGATTTGAAAAAAATGTTCCTCATTAAAAATTACAGGTGGTAGAAAAAATTTGTTATTGTTTTAAGCAATGAAACATTTTTTTAAGAAACGTTTTCTTTTTCAAAAATCATAATTTGCATCAAAGATTATGTTTCCAAAAATTTTGAATTATCTAATAAACAACGCACTTGTTATAAAAATTGTGTTTACAATAGGAAATAAAAAATTTTAAGAATCATTTTCATGTGGCTTCTGATCATAAAAAAAACAAATCAGTAGTAACATAACAATTTTTTTTTTCAATAAATAATCAAGCTTTTTAATATTCAACCCAAGTAGATTTTTGATAACAAAGTGAAAAATAAATTTTTTTCAATTTTTCCAACGGGAATCTCTTCTGAGACCTTTAAAAAATTTCTCCAAAAAAAGAAGAAAATCTCAGATTTGTTATTCAACAATTATCGCACTTGCAATGTTCATGTTCACGTCGAAAAAAAATGTCAATTAACTTATGCATGATTGATAGAAATATCCAGTTGATGCCTGAATTTTTTCAATTCTTAATTTTCATATTCAATAAGTATAAATAATATTTTTTCATTAATGGGTCATTAAAGTGGGACGGGCTACAGTTCCGGAAGGTAAAATTTTTTTGAGAAAATGTTGTCCTCTTATTGTATCTTTTTTCAAATCTTTTTGAAAAATGTCAAATAGTTTTTGGGATATTTGCAAAAAACAAAACCCCATTTTGTTTGTTCAGTTAATTGTTAATAACTTCTGCAATGTGTTCAAGCGGCTCCTGAAATTTTTCAAAAATCATCTACACGCTATTCCGAATCGAATGAAACCTTGTTCATATTTTTCCGAGGCGGAGAAAAAAGTTTGACCCAAAAAGCACTTGTTGACTAGTCTAACAGTGCGGTCTATTATCAATACCCTTTATGTGCAGAAACTTGATGATGGCATTCAGTATTCTATACTCTTTGACAAACTGCCTTGAGTAATTTGTCTAGTAGGTTCCATTCATGAACTGCAACAAATGAAAAAAATCAGTAGTTTGTATGGAAAAGTACTGTATCAATCTTGGCTTCAACTATTTGACAGAATGTATCTCTAAATGAAAATTACCTAGTCACTGTGTTCGGTTGAGAAGTGTCCACCCCAAATGGCAGGCAGGCAAAGTAGATCATATGCATCATTAAAGTTTTATTCCACCTGAAGTCTATAATGTTCTTCAATGCAAATGAAATCGACCATTGATGACCCCTATTAATGAACGATTTGAAATTTAAATTCTTGTTAGAGGCTCCCAAATTAGTGAGAACCCTGTTCAATTCATGAATATTTGGATGTGTGAATTAGCAGCCTTATACAAATTATGTTGACGTTTTTTCGTTTTGTATTTTCTCGCATATTTTTCTGTAAAAGATGTAAAACATCACTCCAAAATGTATGTCATTATTATTATAAAAGCAAATTCACGTGACGAGATGTAAAGTTTGTTCAGGGTTTCCATACTTTCTAGCTTATTTTTCTATAAATGATATAAAACATTCTACTAAATATGTATTATCATTATAAAAGCAAATTTGCTTGACGAGATGTAAATATTATTCATAAACTATGAGAACCCTTCGACATTTTTGATAATAATAAAACTAGAAGACAAATCAAACAGGTTGATTCTAAATTTTAATACAAAAAAATTGTCTCCGCTACTATGTAAGCTGTGACGTCATCACATATTTTAGTGCAGTTTTCGTTATTTTTTTTGTTAAAATCTTTTATTTAACTCGCCGTGTTTGTCTGTTTATATATTTATCTATTCGTTCGGGTATTGAATATCTTGCACTTGAATTTTGACCCTCTTCTAGTCGTCCGATTAACAGGAGTTTATAATATCGGTTGCAATGCCTTATGGAATTTTTTTTAGAAAAAAATGGCGGGTCCAATATGGCTGACGAGTTTTGTGATCATAGTCCGATCAATCAATGTAATTTTTTATTCAAGAAAGATTTTCTTATTGACAAAGTTAAAATTAACATATTATCATTTCATCTTAGAGGCTTATGATATACAGGGTGTTTCTTAAGTACGTGTAGAAACTTTGAGAGCATGTTGCTGACGTCGAAATAAGAAAAAAAGTTCCCATAAACACATGTCCGCAAGTTATTCGTTTCTAAGATACAGAGTGTCAAAGTTTAATTATTAATTTTTTTTTTGTGAATAAATGCCAAAATATTTGTGATATTCGATTAAAGTTTGATATCTGGGATGATATTTCAATGACAAAATCAAATTTTGTGTTAATTGTGGAAAAACTAATTTCTAATTGAATTTATTTTGAAATAAAAAATCTTGTCATTCAAAATCACTTGCATGGATTATTTCAATTCTCAATAACTCAAAAACAGTTGCTCGCAGTACCCTCTACCAAGAATATATTTCTTACACAAACTAAATAATAAATATTCCCAGATACCAAACTTTACCCAAATACCAAAATTATTTAGAAATTAATCACAAAAAATAAAAATGACTTTGACACTCTGTATCTCAGAAACGTATAACTTGTGGACATATGTTTATAGGAACTTTTCTTCTTATTTTGATGTCAGAAATACGCTCCTGAATCTTCTACACGTACTTAAGGAACACCCTGTATAATATAATAATATAATATAAAATATAAAAATATATGTCATGGATACATTTCAAAGTAAATGGAACATGTCATGACTGATGATCTAAATAAATGTAAATAAATAAAAAATTGAAGTACATGAACAAAAAATACAGAGGGAATGAATACAGAGGGATGTGTAAACAGAACGCTCAGTAAATATATGTATATGTATGAAAATAAAATTAAACAGATACAACACACAAATATGTACATAAACATATGAAGAAAGTTACTTATGACATCTACAGTCACTAGTTGAAACCTAATATGACACGAACCAAGGAATCCAAAGTTAGATGTTTATCTACTCATTGACAGGCAGCCAACAATTCGTTGTTCTGACCAACCCAAGGTTCAATCAAGTTTCTAGTACGTTATGAGGAACGCAAGCAACGAATTATTGGCTGCCTGTCAATTAGTAGATAAACATCTAACTTTGGATTCCTTGGTTCGTGTCAAATTAGGTTTCAACTTGTGACTGTAGATGTCATAAGTAACTTTCTGAAATTTTTTTCTTGTCTTCACAGTACTAACTTTGAGAGGATTCGTTTTGATTTCGAGAGATCCATAAATCCTTTCTGATGAGTGGGTGACCACGAAACAGCTGTAAAAGGTTGGAACTCTCGGAATCAAATCGAAAAATACTCTATTTTCACTTAAACATATGAACAAATATAAAAATATAAAATGCAGGTACAAGTTTGCTAAACAGATACAAACACACTTAGATGACCATAATGATTATAGTTTCAATCATTAAATCTGTCATCAAAAAATTTTTAATATGCTCTTTCGACTAACAGGTCATTACCAGATTGTTTAAATTGATTAAAAGGGATATGAAAAATATATTGTTACCATTACTGATTCAACAAACACGTTTTCGAACTGATATTTTGTTTCATAAATTAATTAAAGGAAAGTAAATACTGAAAATACAGTGGAACCTCAGATTCCAAAATTAAAAAACAATTATTAAAGGACCCCGCAAACTCCTTATGGAATTTGGGTCCCGGTGGATTTTTTTGAATTTTTGGTATGATGTAGTCCATGTAATTCTTAACCAATGTTACCATTGCGCCAACCCAAAAAAATGAGCAGTTTTGCAGCTAGGGGGCGTTGAAATCACCCCTTGCGCAGATTAGACTATTTATTTTTGAGCCCGGTAACAATATTTTCACTTGTTTCATTATTGCTAATATTGCACAATATTGTGTTGTTTTATAAAAAAATTTCTTACCCCCTCCCCTTTTTCTCCCAACTCCTATTACGGAACGCAAAAAAAATATTTCTCGAGTTCCTTCAAATGTATCGTCGAATGTTTAAATATGCCTAAATAAGGAAAATAGCAATTTTTTATGATTATCCCCCCACCCCCCAAATGACACAAAACGAAAAAAGTTCGGTGGATTTTTCTGAATTTTTGATATGATGCAGTTCAAGTTATTTTGAATAGAAATAAATCGGGTGATAAACCCCCAAAATGAACAGTTTTGATGCTACGAGGCGTTAAAATCATACCTTGCTCAGAATAGACTTATTCATTATTATAGGCGGAAACAATATCTCTACGTATTTTTGTTTTATTTTATGCCGAACAATTATGTAAACTTTCATAAATTGAAAATCTAAAACCTCCCCCTTACCCCCAACCCCTATTTCAAAACACGAAAAAAAATTATTCAGGCCCCACCTCAAATTCAAATTATGGATGTCTAATTTTTATTTATTTGCAAGATTTTCGCCCAATTAATTGATATTAAAATAATATGAACTACGCCCTACTAAGAAGTCAGCAAACTCCATCAATATTTTTCTGAAGGGAGGGAAAGGTGATATTAAACAACTGTACGATTTCCTCAATTTGAGCTGATTAAAACATTTATTGTGATAAAGCATTTACAAGTAGCCGGGAATACATTTTTTCGTGTTTTAAATTAAGGGTAGGGGGTAAAGGGGAGGTTTTAGATTTTCATTTCACGAAAAATTACAGAATTGATCAGCATAATCTAAACTAAAATACGTAGAGCTATTATTTCCGCCTATTATAATGAATAGTCCATTCTGAGCAAGGTATGATTTCAACGCCCCCTAGCATCAAAACTATTCATTTTTTAAGTTTGTCACCCAATTTATTTCTATTCAAAATAACTAGAACTGCATCATATCAAAAATTCAGAAAAATCCACCGAAATTTTTTCGTTTTGTGTCATTTGGGGGGTGGAGGGATAATCATAAAAAACTGCTATTTCCCTTACTTAGGCATATTTAAACATTCGACGATACATTTGAAGGCACTCGAGAAATATTTTTTTTGCGTTTCGTAATAGGAGTTGGGAGAAAAAGGGGAGGGGGTAAGAATTTTTTTTATAAAACAGTACAATATTGTGCAACATTAGCAACAATGAAAAAAGTGAAAATATTGTTACCGGGTTCAAAAATAAATATTCTAATCTGCGCAAGGGGTGATTTCAACGCCCCCTAGCAGCAAAACTGTTCATTTTTTTGGGTTGGCGCAATGTTAACATTGGTTGAGAATTACATGGACTACATCATACCAAAAATTCAAAAAAATCCACCGGGACCCAAATTCCATAAGGAGTTTGCGGGGTCCTTTGTGAAAATTTTGAAAAAACTAGTTGATTTCATTGGTAGAACTTGGATTCAATTCATATTAGATGTTCAAATTGATTTCCCTTTCATTGAATACGAATTCTTGCACATTTGTTTACTTTTCTTATGTTACAGTAATTTCTACGAAGTTCTCTAAAATCATTTAGAACATTCCTCTCCAAATCCCATTTATGAGTGATATCCTTTCGGTTAACTATATCTTTGAGAATATCCCTCAGAAAAAACCAAATGGGGTAAGATCTGGGCTTCTGAGTGGCCGTTTCACTACTCCACCATTTCCTACCCACTTACGATTTCCTATCTACTTACCAGCAAAAAGTTCGTTCAAATTCAACCAAAGAATTTTTCAAATAGTAATCATGAGAAAGTTAGGATTAAAAATTTAACGTGTTTTTGTAAAAAGCTGACCACAAAATACAGAAGGACTCCCCCAAGAGCAAAAAAAAAGTTGTATACTTAACAAGATGTGCACTTTCATTCTAACATGTTCTCGAAGGCACATAATTGAGTGAGAAAAATTGCCGGGTCCCCACATTTGACCAACGCTGTATGTAAAAAAAGTGACTATAACGACTGGATTTACATATATAAAAGAATGATTGAAACCGGCTGTCACTCAAATAGTTCAAATATTAGCATAACACCATTTTCACACTCCAGTTCAAATGAGCCACTGAGATTGACGGGAGATATTTTAGATTTTTTGCAAATTGAGTTTTTTTGGGTTATCGAAAGATGTGAGAATATAATGATGAAACATCTAAATCCAAGGTCCGTTTAAACTTTTTTCCTACTAAGTATATCTGCATTCAACATGAAATCTTGATATCAGTGCGACTGGTATTTATACAGGATGTTCATTCCTAAGAAAAGCTTTCAACAATGTCCAACCATTGTTTAATGTTGAGTCTCCTGCAAGATTTGGGAATGAGATATATAGCAAACTAACTTTTCAAGAGTTATTTACTGAAGAGTAAGAGTAGGAGATCATGAAAGTGTATACCCAAAGTGGCAGAACACCCTTGGACCACCACTCTATCCACCCTATCCGTTTTACATAGAGTATCCTGTGTCCAATTTAAAAAAAAAACATCCCGGCATTATGATATCCAATTTCATCTCGAAATTCTAGGAGTAGGCATATATTATTGTTAAATTGTTATTTCGACTTGAAATTCAGTGAGCATATACAAAAATATTTGAGTTTTACGAAACTGACTTCTGGAAAAAAAAATTTGCAGGAAAGAACCCCGTTTCAACTCCATTTGAACTTTTCAATTCGAGAATGATTAGAGATAGAGCAATTCTGTGAACGCCAATCGATTCAGAATGTTCGTATTAGTATATACTGTGAATTTCAACTCAATAAAAGAAAAACAAAATTACTCGAAAAAAGTTGTAAGGGGTAGACCCCCAAAAATCACTAAAAATGCAAAATCGTCAGATCCACTCAAAATTCACATATATATGTAAAATTTCACGCTCATTCCGAAAATATTTGACTTGTATGTGCTCAGATATACGATTTAGCAAGAAAAGTCAATTGAAGGTCCACATTTGAAATTGCAGAGGTTCCGCAAAAAGCCCATGAAATCTTCAATTGGATTGAAATCGATTTGAAATTCAGTAAGCATATACAAAAAAGATTGAATTTTACGAAACTGAGTTTGAAAATTTGGAAGACAATTATTTGGCTGTCAAAAACCGCCTTTCAACTCGATTTGATATTTTCAATTCGAGAATGGTTAGAAATATAGCAATTCTGTGAATGCCAATCGATTCAGAATGCTCGTATCAGTATATACTGTGAATTTCAACTCTATCAAAAGAAATCAAAATCAATCGAAAAAAGTTGTAAAAATCACGCAAAATACAAAATATATGACTTGTATATGCTCAGATATAAGATTTAGCCAGAAAAGTCAATTGAATTGGACCAATTGTGAGAACGCCAATCGATTCAATATGGTCTGATTAGTATAATATGCTGTGAATTTCAAGTCAATCAAAATATTTTAATTTGAAAGTTTCAGAAATAACGACGAAGGGTTGAAGATTGAACTCGATGTGTCAATCTATAGGGACTCTTTCAACAAATAATAATAATAATTCTTGTTCTTATTGATAATACATTGGTAGGTTGAGTTCATACATAAGTAACCATTACATAATTCTTATCAAAATGCAGGATTCACTTTCATCCATGTTCGAGACATGGACAAAACTTGCTCTTCCATCCAAGCTTATATATAAATACAAATTGAAAAATAATAATAATTGAGTGAAATTAGTTTCAATTTGTAATTATTATGTTGGGTACATTTAGAAATCTATAGAAACTTGTTTCAAAGAACACACTTCAGGAAATTCATCCCGCAACTTCACTGACGCAAGACGCGAAGACAATCGCTGTACGCCACTGCTGGAAAAAGAAAAATGAACGTTATTGTTTAGACCGAAAAATTAAAGAGATTCAACCTACTCACTCTGCTAGATCCGTTCTCGATGCCCTGCGGTAAGTTATTAGTGTGGCTCTTCAGTTTAATCTTTATCTTGAACGGGCATAGTATATTCAATAAGTGGGACGGCCTGATACGTTTATTACTCAAACCCAAATTAATTTTTTCCCATCACTTTATGTATTAGAGTTAATTTCATTTTATTTTATTGCTTGTAGATTACCTCATCTTTTGTACAGAGACGGGTTTTGGTATTTGAAGACTTATTCTAACACTAATTTTAATTGTCAGTGGGTTATTCCATTTTTTTTTTTGGTTCTTGGATCTGTGGAAGCATACCTCATGCACTAGGTTCTTTAAAAACCCAGATCTCAGAATTTCCCAAGATCCAGTTATGCTGAGAAATGCCTGAGTCAATAGATGATGATGCAATTAGTGTACTTGAATAATAGGCTTTAATATAAAGGGTACATGTTTTAAATGAGCATCAAAATAATTATTGAGCCCAACATTATTTGCCAAGTTTTATACTGTCTCCAAAATAATATTTACGCACCAAAAGTAATAGACTAGCATCAGAAACCTCAACCAGAAATGAGCACTTATGAGCACCTGAATTGTTGACAAAGTTGGCATGAATATCAAAGCCATACCTAAAGTAATACATGAACACAGAAAACATTAAATAATCTCCAAAATGAATGTATGATATCCATTAAAAGTCATTGAGCTGAAAGATAAACTAAATGAAAACCCAAAGTAAATAGTATTTCCCAAAAATTATCAGTAAACACCATAAATTGCAGAGGTTCCGGTAAATTGCCTATGAAATAATTAATTGAATTGGAATCGATTTGAAATTCAATGAGCATATCAAAGGGTATTGAATTTTACGAAACTGAGTTCGAAAATCTGGAGAAAAAAAATTGGCAGCAAAAAACAACTTTCAACTCGATTTAAACTTTTCAATATACGTGTAGTATATTTAATATACTATACAAACTCCAAAATGATGGTTGGGAATAATACTGTGACCACCACAAAATGAGAATAGAATAGCAGTTAGTTGCCTTCTTGTAATAGTCCAATAATATAATTGTTCTGTTGTTTTCTATGTTCTAAGTTAGAATGTATTTTCAGCTTTACGTTCGTTAGTTCTTGTTGATTTATAAGTATTACTTTGGGGACAGACAATACTTGATATTTTTAGTTTTAGTGCCGAAGCATATAATTTTGTATGCCTGTGTTCTTGTTTTTTTTGGTTCTCAAATATTTAGTGTTGGTAATTAAATTTTGGTTCTCAACTATGATTTTTGGTGGCACATGACAAATATTCGGAGATCATATCAATATCACTTTGATGTTTGGTTGAATACAACCCTTATATAAATGAGTCCAAGATTGGTTTTCTTAGTAAACTGGTAAACACAATGTATAACTAGGCATCAAGAAGGATTTCGCCCTGGAAGAGTTCTTCGGTGGCCTTTCTTGATTATGTCCATGCTGCATTGGTCCGTGGAAGGTTTGTTGTGGTACTATTCTTAGGCCTTGCTGAGGCATTTGATTCTATAAATAATACTGTTGCTCTGGACAAATTATCTGGACTGGGGTTTCGGGGCATTTTTTTGCCTTGGCTCGCATCTTATCTTGAATATCTGTGTAAAAGTGGATGTTCTAGTTCTCAACTACATGATGTTGATTTAGGGGTTCCTCAAGGATCAGTTTTAGGTCCCTTGATTTTTCTTGTACACGTCAACGATTTACAGAATATTTGAGCACTGAATACATATTTTTGTACCCTTTAAAATTGGAAAATTGGTAAAGGTTCATACTTATGCTGTTGGAGACTCGCTTCAGAGTGTGCGAGAATAATTATATTCGGTAACATCGCCGTTTTTCAAGTGATTACTGTTACTGAGATATCTTGTTTTATTTTAACAGTAGTCTTAAAAAAAGTTTCAAAAATGAGTAAACGTCAAAGAAATTCAACAACATTAAATTCCACTTACGTATTTATTCATTCATTGTACTTGATGTAGAAGTGTTGTGATGAATACTTAAAGGTCCTTCGGAAGTTTATTTTGGACAGCCTCCTAACCAGACACCCACCAGATCAAGACAACGTGACCTAGCTCGCCATCGAAGAATCTACATATAATATTGGTCCTTCGAGCCGGATATTGATTTACAAGAGTGGACATTGGAAAATCAGGACAGTGAAGCGTGGAGCGATACACATTAGTGCTCATCGTATCCAGTCGAAGAAATATTAATTTCCAGCAAAATCAGCTACAAACATTCCTGTCAGGCATATCTAGAAACAAATTTTTATTTGACATATCTAGCCATCAGTATTTTTGGAATATTCACGTGCTTTGAGCAATGCTGCAAAGGGAAATACTGCAGAATTTTATCCGAAAAGTGATGGACCTTACCGTATGATTAGGAAGGTATCACTTGTTAGTTTTGAAGTTACCACACTTGAAGGATCTAAAGAATCACTGGGCATTTACCACGTCTCATCGTTCACACATGAAAAAGAGAAGCCCATAGCAGTGTTGAAGAAATACTTGTGCCAGGCCAGGTGGGAGAGAATGTAACAGAACAATCCTGGATCCTGTCCTGATCATCTCGAATTATTTTTATCGTTCTTGACATAATCCCTGTGACAATGCATTAAGAAATTTTAGTCAGAGAAAAAAATAGTGGGTCCAATTTGGCGACGATTCGATTCTAAATTGGATAGCGTTTAGCTAAAAGGTACCAGCGTCAAATTGTGATATTGAGGAATGACTTGATAAAGTTCAATCATTTTTGAAAACTGCACAATAATTATTGAAGTGGCGCCTGGCACTTTCATCTATAGATGGTACCACGTTCAATAAATCACTTGGATCTTTTTGCATAAAGTAGGTACCCTCATTTAAAATTTGGCGAGTTTGCGCTTGGTACCTTTCAGTTAAACGCTACCCAATTGGTATGTGGGTCTTTTCGGGCTCGCAGATTATGAATTGATTTGTCAAATTTCGTAAATTAAATATGTCTGCTCCAAGATGGCGGACTAGTTTTGTGATCATAATTTCTTCAGATGTTTGACGTAGGTTATTGAAAGACGTATGCGAACCTGTTATTGTATCACTATTTGAAATTCGTTTGAAAACCTATTAGCCAATAATACTTTTTATACTTCAGATGAATAATAATTTAGATGAATAATTTGTGACCATTCCTATATGTTATATTTTCATTATTTTTATTTATTTTTTAGTGCATTGAAATAAAAGCTTGTCTTTAAATAGTTATTCACGATAGAAGTTCGTAAAGTACGACTTTTTTGTATGAGCATGAAGTTTAAAACACGCAAGTAAGTTCTGTATGGAAATGAATTGTACAGAATTTTTTCTACGACAGGTATTATATTGACGAATTGTAGCAATTTTTGAATGTTTAACCCTATGAAATTTTCAATTTTCTTCGTATTAGCAGATGGTCACTGCCGAGTAAAATCGAACGCAAAAAACTGTATTTTTTAAAAATATGTGAACAGTGCATAAAACATTACTTTACGCACAATTGATTTTTTATGCACTTCTGCTAAAAAGTATCACTTTACGCACTGTGAACAGTGCGTAAAACCTAAGTTTACGCACTGTCGTAGTCAAAATACTTTTTTACCTAATTTTATTTTAGGATTGCGTTTGATAAAAAATAATATTACTAAACATAGTAAATGGGAGAACAAGTACAAAATACAGTAATCAATTACCAATTACCATGTCAGGGGCAAAGATATAACATACCCACCCTGTATGCTATCATATGAAATGATATCTAACCTCATTCAATTTATTTGAACCAGTAAAACCCCCATTTTTCTCTCTCTATTCCGTGTTACAATAGCAACAGTGACATACACATTATTACAGGCTTATAATACTTTACTTTTGCAATTTGTTTACCACTTGACACACCATAACAAATGCGTAACGCCACTCTCTAGAGGCCGTCAAATTTTCTAGAAATTGTTGGCTTTGTTCGATTGTTTGTCTGTCTCAGATGGTCCTACCTGCTGATGGGAAAAAATTTAAAGGGACACTGACAAAGGCCTTTTAAAATCAGCTGATTTTCAGAAATAGTAAATACGTGCCTCCTACACTTGTAGCCCAGATAGGTTTGCACCAGAATGCATTCTTCTCTGCCTCTGTACAACGTAATCTATATGTTCTTTATCGGGAATGTGTCTCGACCTTACGGGGTCGTTTGCTCGGACTATATTTCATGTCGTTTGAGAACGGATGCGATACGGGAACCTGTTGGCGGCAAAAATTCCCGCCAATAAAGTCACAAACGTAATTAAATCGGTCGGTTCCGTTTCGGAACTGATTTCGGCAGGAAATGGGACCACATCTAATAACTTACTTGAAGTATTTCGAAGGAAAGCCGTGACATTCGGTGATTCCTGGAAATTTATATACCGGGTTCCACGAAACTAATGCCTACGAATTGGTTATTATTAATGTCAGACCTTTTAATTCTAGATTCGGGTCAAAGGTAACTCAAGTCTCAAGTCAAACTTTGACGTGGTCCCTGTAATGAGTTGAGCTACCAGGTGGACCGAAAGTAATAGCAATTTCATATTCCCAATGAAATACCTAATTTTTCCAAACTGTCGATTATCAAGGACGAAATAATCCTTAAATGTCAAACTATTTCAAATGAAAGTCCTGATTTTTCATTCATAATATGCACTTCGAAGTTTTCTAACCAACCATGGATAAAAATTCGTCATTCAACGACTAATTAGTCTTGAAATGTCCAATTGTTGATGTTTTTGCCATGATGATAATGTATTTCAGGGAGGGGTGTACTGTTTTTTATCCAGATAAGGCATTGGTAGCAATATAACTGTTTGAGATCTAAAACTCCTATTTGATTATAGTTGCTCAGTTCCATACCTCCTGTTCTTATTAAACAATATTTTCAGTAGGATATTTTGTGTTACTTCTAAGCAGTGAAGAGAGGTTCTGAAAGTCCCACCCCAATCAACAATGCAGTAACGAATTATAAAACAAGTCGCCGAAGCAGATAACTCATCAGGAAATTTAAAAAAAGGAAGATAGTTTAAAATTGAGCATTTACGTACAATATGCAGGTGTAAAAACATAACTTATCGTCATTCGTTTAACGTAAATATTCAGAAATTAAACATAAGAAAACACAAACAGTTTACAACAACAAAAAAGTTTATAGTTTATAATTTTACCTACATGAATAAATAATAACAAATAAAAATTATAAACGAATACATTAACGGTATTATAATATGCACAGTGAACATAAACGTTACTCAGGCTAACCTACAAAAAATATAAACAAAATATGTGTTTAAGAAGTCAATTGTATACAGGAAAACTAATTTAGCAGCTTTATCGGTTCCCAAGCGATTTCAAACTTTGGAATTACAAACCAAGTGTCGAAAACACTCTTTCGACAGAAGCTGTAGCAGATAACAATTGTTTAATGGTGGGCAGTACTTTTTGAACAGCATTGACATACTGTTAGGATTACCAATTTAAAGCTTTTGAAGTTTTGAGAATTTCTTCATCAAACATTATGTCAATAAGAAGATCTGATTTTGCCATAAATTGAATTATTAGTGGCAAGAACCCACAGGGAAGTAGTTCTTTTGCGTCTTTCAAAGCACAACTCTTTTCGTCGTCTGTTAGAGCTAATGCTAATGTGGTTTTGTCGGATCTGGAAGATGTGGAAGATATGGAGTGATGCATTGTTCGTATCGGTGTCTAAATTTTTCGAACGAATTTTCTTGTTCCGACAGGAAAGTTGCAGCACGCTGCTGAAAATTTTCATGTCAACAAAAATGTTTTGTATGTCGCCGTGGAGATTATCTTACTGTAAATCTAGACAACACATGTTTTTGGCGAATAGAGAAAAATAATGAAAATAAGTTATTTTCAAGTTCATTATTTCCATATTTAAGGAAAAAATCAGTAAGATTTAAAAAAATCACGATTCAATCGAAAAAATCTGATTTTTTTCAATTTTTTTAAAAAATTCTACGACGAATCATAATATTTTTATCCTCCTCTGGGTACCTTAAGGTTTGGATACAGTTCAACCATATGATTTTGTCAATTAGGTAAACTGGTATTTGGTTGGTAAATTTCATTTCTTCTTGAAAATACTACTACACTTACGTACATTTCCTTACTTTTTATATTTTTTTAATTTTTATTTTTTTATATTTAATTAAGGCTAAAATCCCCAAAAAACTGTAAAAAAATTGAAATATTGATACTACTAACTCAATGTATCGAATGAAACATTTGATATTGCATAGTCAAATTATCTATCCAAATACTATACGAATGAATGTCCAGTAAATTATGCCCTGTATAATTTTCTTGGAAGATCATAGTCGTCGTCGTCAAAAGCATAATTAACAAAAATTGTCATATTCGATTCTCCTCGAATTTATTCACGTACGAGCTTACATCATGCTTTATGTGATAGACTGATTGTTTCAGACGTATAACAAAACAAAACATCCTGCCAGGAAAGAACAATCAAAACTTTCTTCCGCCCGTAAGGAAGAAATAATAATAGAAAACAAGTGGTTAAGGCTACTCTAGTGGTCGTAATAATAATGAATTAAATTTGTTGTTCTGCGCTGTTGTCAGATGTCGGTTTGGTCCTATGAAGTTGCATAATATTAATATACAGGTTAATTTTCTATGAGTTAGGAACGGATATTCATTACTTCAAATATTGAAATAACCGATTCTTCAAAGATGTATGGTTATTGGTATTTCAGATATGGCCTTCACACGTTTTCCTCAGAATGAGTTTGTTCTTGGAACCTTTGGAGGGTGTTTTTATTTTTATCAAAAGGCGGAGAATCTCATTTCAATCAACTCATAATGTGGTTATTGTGATGAATGATTTAATCCATGATAACTCTATGATAGCGCTTTCATGTCCTGAAACCCTTAGTAAACTAAAGAAGCTACAGCATTTCCCCAACATGTTCTCCTTTTAACTCCACATCTTTCATTCAAAAATGCTTCAACTTCTACATTACTTCTTCAAAGTACGAATTCTGAAACTCTGCCAAATAGCGGCCCCGAAACATATCCTAGGAATACACCTTTTTATAATCGTTTCTCTGAAAAATGGAAGGTGTTGAGTCAGAGTTATGAGCCAAAAACGAAAAAATGTAAGTGCCATGCCCCCAATGCAACAAAGTTCGAGTGTATCTAGTGATGTGCCAACCACACCTCAAGTCTTTGCTCAGATCACACGTGGACATTGTCATATAGTAACTCAGTTCAAGAATTTCAACAATGTTGACCATTCTGAATCGATTGTTGTACGCAGAATTGCTTTATCTCTAACCGTTCTCGAATTGAAAATTTACAGTTGTAGTTTTTGAAAAATGAAAAAATGTGGTCATTTACAAATTTTTGTCTGTTGACATTTTCCATTCGAACTCACAGAATATACTAATTCGGCCATTCTGAATTGACAGAATTTCTCTATTTCTGTTCGTTCTCGAACTGAAAAATTATAGCAGTAGTTTTTGAAAACTGAAAAAATGTGGTCATTTCAAAATTTATGTCTGTTGATATTATCCATTCGAACTCAAAGAATATACTGATTCCACCATTCTGAATCTCTAACCGTTCTCGAATTGAAAAATTGTTGTAGTTTTTGAAAACTGAAAAAATGTGGTCATTTCAAAATTTTTGTCTGTTGATATTTTCTATTTGAACTCACAGAATATACTAATTCGACCATTCGAAATCAATTTTTGTCAGCAGAATTGCTCTGTCTCTAATCGTTCTCGAATTGAAAAATTATAGTTGTAGTTTTTGAAAATGAAAACATGTGGTCGTCTCAAAATTTTTGTCTGTTGATATATTCAACTAGAACTCACAGAATATTCTAATTCGACCATTCTGAATCGATTGCCGTCCGCAGAATTGCTCTATCTATAATTGTTCTCAAATTGAAAAAGTGAAGTTGTAGTTTTTGAAAAATAAAAAAATAAGGTCATTTCAAAATGTTTGTCTGTAGATTTTTTTCCATTAGAACTCACAGAATATACTAATTCGACCATTCTGAATCGATTGCTGACCGCAGAATTGCTCCAACTCTAACCATTCTCGAATTTAAAAATTATAGGTGTAGTTTTTGAAAAATAAAAAAATGAGATAATTCCAAATTTTTTGTCTGTTGATAATTTCCGTTAGAACTCACAGAATATACGAATTCTACCATTCTGCATTGATTGCCGTTTGCAGAATTGCTCTATCTCTGATCGTTCTTGAATTGAAAAATTATAGTAGTGGTTTTTGAAAAATTAAAAAAATGTGGTCATTTCGAAATTTGTGTCTGTTGATATTATCTATTCGAACCCGAAGAATATACTAATTTGATCATTCTGAATCGATTGCCGTCCGCAGAATTGCTCTATCTCTACCCATTTTTGAATTGAAAAATTGAAGTTGTAGTTTTTGGAAAATGACAAAATGTGGTCATTTAAAAATTTTTGTCTGTTGATATGTTCCATTCGAACTTACAGAATATACTAACTCGACCATTCTGAATCGATTGCCGTCCGAAAAATTGCTCAATCTCTAATCGTTCTAGAATTAAAAAATTATGGTTAAAGGTTTTGAAAAATAAAAAATGCGTTAATTTCAAAAATTTTGTCTGTTCATTTTTTTCCATTCGAAATCACAGAATATACTAATTTAACCATTCTGAATCGATTACCGTCCGCAGAATTGCTCTATCTCTGATTGTTCTCAAATTGTAGTTGTAGTTTTTGAAAAATTAAAAAAGTGTGGTCATCTCAAAATGTTTGCCTGTAGATTTTTTTTCCATTCGAACTCACAGAATATACTCATTCGACCATTCTGAATCGATTGCCGGCCACGGAATTGCTCTATCTCTAACCGTTCTCGAATTTAAAATTTATAGGTGTAGTTTTCGAAAAATAAAAAAATGTGATCATTCCCAAATTTTTGTCTGTCCATTCTGAATCGATTGCCGTCCGAAAAATTCCTCTCGAATTAAAAATTTATAGTTGTATGTTTTGATAAATAAAAAAATGTGGTCATTTCACAAATTTTATCTGTTAATTTTTTTTCCCTTCGAACTCACTGAATATACTAATTCGACCATTCCGAATTGCTCTATATTTAATCGTTCTCGAATTGAAAAATTATAGCAGAACTTTTTGAAAAATAAAAAAATCTGTAATTCAGTAACGGAGTGTATGAACTATATTTCCTATTGATTTGCATTCTTGTATGCTGCTAGTTTGATTAGGATTTTTGATGGAATTTGTACGAGAATTATTGAATATTTATGTTTTCATCTTAAAAATCGTACGGTAAATTGTCCGAAATCCATGTTCCGGAAACGCTTCCACTCACAACTCACGTCCTTCCAAATTAACGAACTCTTTTTCATTATCATGAATAAACCATATACGTGACAACACTGTTGCAGCATCTTCTACCATCTCAGAAAGAACGAGCATCCTCTTTCATCCGAGAATGCACGTTCGTTAGAACCTAGATCGGAGAAAGCAATAAAAATAAAACAAGTGAAACAACAAAACCACAGAGGACTTAATATTACGTGGTCTCTTACTGACGATGGCGCAATGGCCGTGACGAATTTACCGAAATTCGTGTTTTTCAAACGATGCGGCTTTCTGGGTCGATTTGTTGATCAGAAACAACTCGAAACATACTCATGGGTTCTTGAGGAGCTTGATCGGCTCACGTCTGTCAGTTGTCTGGATATTCCCATTTATTTAATTAAATATACCAGAAATTTAAATGTTCGCAGTGTGAATATCTCGAAATTGAAAAAAAAATCAAAAGTTTAAGTGACATCCCCCATGTCTGATGGGGGTGTAATTGTCAAAAAGTTTAGTAAGTTTAGCCATTTCATCTAATACTACTTCTTATTGGGGTGAGAGGGTCGTTCATAATTTTACATTTCAAAGCTCTCCTTCAACTTGCATATTTTACTAAATAATGAATTTGTTTAACAATTTATTCACACACCGTATACATATAACGTCACAATAATGAAAGAATTGGTTTAAAGTTATTCGCAGATAGTATAAAAATAAGTTCCCCAGCTTTATCATAATCAGTGAGGACAGAAACACACCGCGTGACATGCCTATAATGGTATTTCCAGTGTTAACACTTTTCAAATCTACTCTTCATCTCAAGGACAAACAAGTAATTTTATATTAGTTGAACACTTGTGTATTAACTCAATGGTTGTAGTGAAGAACCCCATTTTCCTCATTATACTTCCTACACCGCTGATGCTGAATAGAAACAAATGTTCAGCCCCACATACAGGTATTAACTTCTGGCAATATGATTGTGATTTTATTCATCTGTCTATGTGTACCTATACCTGTGTGTCAGAGACGTTAGAATTGGTATTATTGGTTGTAAAGGCATTGACGTCAGACTCTCTTGGGTTAGGCTCCAAAACAGCATTAAATAATTTATAAAAAAGACATAAACCATGGTTACAGGACAATGGCAAAAACTGGGACCATAGCATAAATTCAAATATTGAGAAGCGGCATTATCAAAAGATGGAAGATTGAAGAAATTAATAGAAAAATATGAATCAGCTGAAATTAAATTATTTAATATTATAATATTATGCAGTTACTTGAGAACAGAGAAGATACCTGAAGACAGAGTAAAAATTAATTATAAAAATAAGAATTATAAATTATCAAAAGTGGTAATACTGTTATTCACATATAATAAATAATAATAATAATAAATTTTATTCACCATAAGTATACAAATATAAATGAATTGATCATTACACAGATTTTTGACATATGGTAAATAAGCAGAATGGCCCAAAAAAGCTCTCAAGGAGCTTGTCTATGGGCAGTTTCTACGCTATGGACAAGATGAGTTGAATCAATCGTGTGAATATTTTATGAAATAAATGGATATGGAAATTTATATTAAGTATTCAATAAGTAATAAGTACGTATACTTGAGCATGTGGATAAATGCCGGTAAGAATTATGAAAAACTCTCATATAAATCTTAAAAAATGGGACTTAACAAACAATAATACGAGTAAAAACTATATCTGAATAGAATGGCACAAAAATCTTTTTAAATACATACATAGATTATATAATTATATGTTCACATAACGAATTAAAATTTTCAAGACATTTATTACACTCGAGCATTAAATCAAATTGAATTACAGTTGTTGAACATAAGTATAATATAAAAATCAAAAACATGGAAAATATACGAAACGCTGACATGAAACTTACATTATGACGAAGTCAGGTTCAAAAACATCAAAATGTGTAGGAAATTCTATGTTAGTAAAACACCGTTTTTCTCAAGAGTCAATAAGGTTGTGTAAAATAATCCTATTCATGGACAAAATCCAAACCTTCACTTTCTTTTTGAACAAATTCAAGGAGTTGATTGATTTTATCGGGCCTGGTACCATATTCCTCAACCTCGGAGCAATGTAAGTAAATGATCGTTGGCCTATTGATTTAAGAGCACGGGGTAATAACTCGTTTGCTGAAATTTTTCCCCTTGTGCGGTATGGGTGTTCAAGTACAGACGAGAGTTTTACGTGAATGTTAAAATTGATTTGCAAAAGAGCTGTCTTGGGTCCATTATCTGAATTTCATTGAACAAGAGATCGGAAGAGTATCTAGGGGGTTTATCGAATATGATTCTCAAGATCCGTTTTTGGACAATCCTCCCCAGCCTATTATGCCATATTGTATGATAGACTCTACCAAGGAATAATAAATTATCTTGAGATGATTCACCCTGAAGAAGCATTTCATCTGTTTGAATTTGAATACGAGTCGACGCAGTTTGTTGACTACCGTTTGAATGTGGACATCCCACTTCAAGAATGAGTCCACCATTATGCCAAGATATTTAACTGAGAGTGTGACTGGTATAGAATGATCATTGAACTTTATATTTCCGAACTCAGGCAAGTGTTTTTCATAAGAGGTGAACGGGATGATTTTTTTTTGTATGGTTAATCGAAAGGTGGTTTTCGGTGAACCAGTTGGTAACATTTTTCAAATCACTAGCAGCAGTTTCTCTTACCATGTTCCAAGTGTCATCTACATATAACAAAACAGTATCATCGGCAAAAGAAATAATGGTACCTTTGGAGTTCATTGTGAGCAAAACCATAAATTCTTACAGAAAGACATACACAGTATGTCCAATTATTAAGTCGGCACCATATGGAAAACTTTATTATTTGTTTTATGAAAACAAGTTATTTCTGATGAAAAGTTCTGCATTGCCTAAAACCCAAAATGAAATAATTAGATATTCATTTTTTGCATTCGTATACGAGGTTTGTCGAAAAATTTGAATTTTGCTCAAGAGTAAAGTTGTCGTAGAAAAACGATATTTAAAAATCATGTATTTAAATTCTACAATAAATATAAAAATATAAAACAACAAAAATTAATTGGCGCTCCGGGGCGACTTGATTGATTCCAGTGGCGCATTTGCTTTTTCAGCTGCAGGAAAACCCGGAAAAACCTGCAGCACCACATCATCTGAAGATCTGCCAATGTCCTCTCTCTCATAAAACAAAATGTAGGGTGTCTCCAGAGGCTCCAATAAACCCAAGATATCGTCAGAGCATTTAGAAACAAAACTATCGTCAAACTTAAACCAGTCCGTTCCATCTTTCGCCAATGCGTAATAATGGCCACATTCAACGCCGGAACCACAGTGAACAATGACTGCATGAAGATTATAATTGTGGTCTGCTAGATTGAGGTGTTCATCGATTTTCAATCTTCGTATAAGTTTGGTGCCTCCGCAAGAGGATGAGTCATGTTTAAAGAGCATCAGTGTTATTATCAGATTGACTGGTGCCTCAGTTATACTCGTTGTCTTATAATTATCAGTCAATTTGGCGCATATTGGGCAGTATAGTTGATCATCACCAGTTAAAAGTTCTATTTTCATATGATGAAACAGCAAGCTCCGCACGGACTGGCTATCAGACATATCTGGAAATACTAGTTGAAGCTCCAGAAAGTCACATACGTTTTTATTGTCCACAACATAAACTAGTGAGGATTTTTCCAGCGAAAGATCTAGAAACACAAGACGAGATAAGCTGTAGGGAACCATTTGATCCAGAACGGTCGAGACTACTGATTTTGTAATTTTCCTGCTCACGAAAAGTATTCAATAAGAATCCCAAGAATTCGGAACAATCCTCTTGTTGTCCTAACGAGTATCTAGTAGACTTCAAAGACTCCAGGAAATCGATTGGTGGGAAAGATGATAAATTCTTACGAAACTGCAATTGCATAAACAGTGATTTGATATTGGTGAATAAGTAGGAAACGTTCTCGTTCATTGTTAAAATCTCGTTCTTGAAATTCTTCGTCATGAATAATACTTGTAAAATGCTATTCATGTAGCAAGTGTTTCCCAAATTATCTAATCCAATCTTATTAACAAGATCCTCAGGACAACTCTCCACTGATTCGTAGGGAAGCTGGTCAGACTCTGCATCGCATCCATTTCGTAAGCTACAATCAATCCGTCCAAGTGAAGAAGGGTTTCGTAGAGGGATCGATTCGGCTCTTGCTCGATGAAGCTCCTCCGCTGAAACGAAACCAGAACCTCGAGGAATGCAATTCATATATGGGATGCAGAAATGACTCATGTCCATTGACCGCACTGAAAAAGAAGAAGGTGGATCAATCACTTGCGAATTAACCTTGATAGGAGACTGATGACGATACACTGCTCTCGGCTTTTCTCGAATAGATTTTAGTTCCGTATTGAAATGAGGGCAATGCATGATCTCATGAAAATTATGAGATGGAGGAATAGTTCCAAGAACCGAAGCAGCATTACCACGTTGAATAGCAATACTAATTCTTTCTATAAAAAAAGTGGTAGAACGGCAATCTTTCGTTGCGTGACCCAATCTCCTTCCAAGTTCATGAACAAATAACAGAGATTCCGGACCATAAACACCAAAAGTTTCAACCGCTACTAGATGAAACAAATGATTGTTACCAAGATTTTGGTATTTTTTTCGTTTCAATTTTTCGCCAAAGCTGCAGTTCCAGCAGACTTCGAACTTTCGGCTAGATGGGAAGCCGCGACCGTGTCAACACAAGTGAAATCCCATACCACAGGTTTACCGTATTTCCAGGGTATGAGAGACATACCGTCTGGTCTTTCACCATCATCTCGACTTGTACCTAAGGGTTCCAAAATTGCAGGAACATCCGCTGACATCATGGTACGCTTCAATATGTCGTTCACCTGGTAATGTCGAGATGCACGCCCTGCACTTCTCCTGCAACTTAAACCGTGCACACTTTTCTCATCAACTACACCACCAGAAACACAAGTATGAGGCACACAAATAGATGAACCCATCCTAAGACCTACTGATATTCTGAAAGATTCATCGTCTAATAGCGTTCCAAGAGATGCAACAGGTAAAGCATTCAGCCAAGCACCCGACTCCTTGATCATTAAAAAATTACGGTCAGATTTCGAATATTATCCATCTACCATGAAGAAAAGAACTTTTATAAATTCTGGGAATAAATTAATTATAATTTAATTTTGCAAATCATAAAGCATGTATTGTATTGGAAAACCTCATAACCTTTCGGTTCATTAGTAAGTTATCTATCAATCTGCTATTGCATTAGAATAATTAATGCACACATATCATAATAATTTATTTTACAAATGAAAAGTTAAACAGGAGAAAACAAGCTAACTAGAAAGTAATATTAATAACACTATTGGAAATGAAATTATTTTAATTTTAATTCAATCCACCGAAGCTTCAACATATCCACCATTTCTTCCAAAACATTTATTGATTCGTTCATTAAATTCCTGTAATCATTCTTTATCATTCTTGGAGTAATTTCCTGGCTTGAATCTGAAATGATCCTCTCCCAATGATCAATATCTTGAAAAGGTCTCTGCTGGTAAACTCTTTGTTTTCAGTAGGCCCATAGAAATTTATCCAGAGGTGTTAGCCTGGAGATCTAGCCGTTCGAAAAATGTCGGAATATCTATGTATTAATTTGTCATTGAAAATAGTTTCAAGGTTTGTCCTAACCAGCTACTGTACTATGGCATGACTTGTCTTGTTGAAACCATATACGCAGACGGTTTTGTAAAAAAAATAGGTAGCGTCTGCCATTCATGGACTGTCGAAAAAAATATGGTCCTATTATTTTATTCTTGTAGATACCGCACCACACGTTTGTCTTGAAATAATCTGATCAGGAGTCTTGATCGTAAAATGGGGATTATTGTCACACCACCAGCGACAATTTTGAGAACTGGCAGTTCCATTGGAAGTGGATGTCGCCTCATCAGAAAAAATTATATGTCTTGAAAAAATCGGATCCTCTTCTAACTTGCCTAGTATTAAAGAGCAAAACTCAAACCGCCTATCATAATCAGTTTCTTTCAGTATGAACAAACTGCGGTTGTGGATGATATTTGTGTTTTTTCAAAATATTTGCCATTATACCTCTACTTACATTTTCTATCGAAGACATTCTATTTCGCATAGACATTTTTGGATATTCTACGGCAGATAGCATCACTTGTAATTCTGTGTTATCATCTGCAACCCGCTTCCTGCGTTTTTTTATTGAAATTATTAATAACACTTCCAGAAGTCTTAAATTTATTCACAATTCTCGTTACTGTTGAATGTTGAATATTTTTTATCAGGGTGTCTGTTGTTAAAAATCACTGCCGCTTCTCGATGAGTTTTATTATTATCTCCCACAATCAAAACTATTTCAATTTTCTTCTCAGATGTTAATAGAGCTATTTCTTGTATTTTATCTAACTAGCGTTTTGACGTTTGCTATCGAAAATGCATTTGTTTTTTCAGTGCATTCTAGATTAATTATCGACGAGTATACGACATAATTTTTCAGAGCATTCGATAATTATCGATATTAATACAGAGAAGAGGTATTTAAAATAACTGAATCTGTTTTTTCATGTTAGATGGAGAATATTGAATATCTGAATGTAGTTTTCAATTAGGATCAACTTTTCTTATTGGAGATTGTTAGTATTGTAAGAAATAAAGGTACTTTGCTCGTGAGCAAAATTCAAATTTTTCGACGAACCTCGTATACGAATAGCAAGAATTGATATCGAATTATTTCATTTTGAAGAATCGCCGATAAAACAAAACTAGATGGGATTGGACACACAAATTGAAAAATGAAAAAGGGTAGGTAGCCTAATTTTGGAATAGACACTAGACAGGTATATATTTGTCAAACTGGTAGAACATTTCAAAATCGCACTCATGAACATCTTATGAGTTATGTGAACAAAAAACTATTTCAACATATTCAAATCATCTTTTAGAAGTTGATAAACTTAAATATTCAAACATACTTAACGACCAACTTGATTTGAATAACTCCTTTGTTGAATTTATTTTCTTGGAAGTGGAGCTAATTTGAGGTCATCTCATTAATGTTGACATACTAAATAGGGGTTATAGGTACTGTTGGTAATTTTGATAAGAACCTACGTCGATAAGGTAGTACTCATTAATAATCACAAAGGGTATATAAATGTTTATTCAGCTTATTGTATATTCACTTGAAGAAGCTGCTCTGTTAGCGAAACATGTAATATTTAAATACAGTTTGTAAGGATCGAATCATTTTGTGTGTGGTTTGTTTGTATCATTACCATGGATCTTCATCATTAAGAAAAAACTCAACTGTATAAACTCTATGTGGGTGCTGACTAGAACTTAGTTTCAAAATTATTATAAAGCCCCAAAAGTTATCTCCGCTAGTGCTAGCCTATTTGAATTTCACTATTCGGGAAGTTAGCCACGCCTCTTCTTATAAAAAAGCGTGGCCCTAGTAAACTGGTTTTTGATTATACACTCTCCATAACTATACATTGAAACATCACGTTCAATAACTATCAATTATACAGATCCCGAAGTGAGCATATTCATTTTTCGTTGCTTCATCGTACATTCTGTGATAATAACAAACGACGTCAGTTCAAGTGCGCTATCCTGGCGAGATTCAGTTGTTTTCGAAGCCACCCGCATAGCCGATTATTTCTGAATGCCTGGGAATCTTCGGTCAGCTGACTGCACCACAAAGGACGAATAAGGCGGGAATCTGTGCAAGTTTCTTGACCCACTCATGGAATCTCGAATAACGTTTATCTGTGGCGTGCACATGGGGTTCAAAAGGATGAACATATGACGGTTTGCGAGTTGATAAGCAATGGATCTTCACGTTTAATTACATATCCGGTACTTAGGCGATTACATCCTTTTGACTTGAGTGTAATATTTTTTCAGATACTAAATGAGAAATATTCAACGGTTTGTGTAAATGTTTTCAAATCACAATACCTAACTCGATATATTCTTCAAATGTATCCAGAAGGAGCAACAAAAGTACTGGAACGAAATGTCAGGACAACTACCTGCAAGGAAAAATATTCAGGATTTAAAATAAATACCTGGGGAAGCACAGTACACCTTTTTGGCTGCAGTGCCTCCTGAATGTCTATGATGGACCTACAATAGGCAATAGGCCAAAAAAGCTATAATTATTTTGCTCCAAAGCTATACAACTTCCTACCTGACTTTCTGAAGACTGAAAATTCCTTCTGGGTATTCAAAAAGAGTTGAAAAAATTCGTATAGGAGTTTGAAAGAAAGGAAATCCATAAAATGATTGAAGGCTGAAAAATAATAACACAAGAAATATTTTAATGAAAAATTTGAATTAGCATGTAATGAAAAAAAAAAGGTACCAACTATCGAAATATACATTTTTATTTTATTTCAATTTACATTCATCAACATTTAATCACATTAACATTATTATCATTGGCCAGGTAGCCGAGTGGTTAAAGCGACATTGTTTCAATCACTTTGGCTGCCAGTCGGCGATGGTTCAAACCATGGCGACTGCAGAATTTTTTCTTATGGCCCAAAAAGTGCTAGGAATCGCACGTACAAAGGTTAGGTCGTTAATCTTTGGCTCGCACAAGTTTCGACTTCTGAGGGCTGCCGTTCGTAAGAGGACGACAGCTGGTTAAAGGAAAAAACAATTTTAACAAATTTTCTATCTTTAACAACATTATAATTAACTAAAATATTTTATAACCCGTTCTTTGTACGTAGACAGTATTTATATTTTAAATAGTGTTTTATACTACTTGTTTGTACTACTTGTTTATACTACTTGTTATATGTTTACCCAAATATTCACCCACACACAGGGCTCTTGCCAATATCCCATATCTGTGACGAATTCTTACTCCTCTTTCTCTTCTAGTAGTGTCTTTTCTTCTGACTATGTATCTCCTCTTCATCTATTTTTCTTTTCCTTTTGCTTTTGCTGAATAGTGAAACCAATCGTAACATAGGCTTCTTTGGCCTAGAAAACAAAAGTCAACCAGATAACATTGTATACAAACCAAGGAAGGAGCGAGACTTTCTTCTGTTTGGGATTGACAAAATTAACCCTTTCACAATAGTAATGGACGTAGGAGCTGAGAGAAAGCTGGTGCTCTGACCAGAAAAGCAGGACTGAGACTAGGATCCTCCTGCAGCGTACCACAATGGCATCTATCCAAAGATGTGTGCAGTCCAAGGATTCAAACAGGCAGAAGAGTAACACTAAACCCTTCTGTATCATAGTTGGATTTCTGACGGGACATCTTTGGCTCAAAATATATTTTAGCATTATGAGTCTCGTAGGAATCCTGATGCAGGTGCTGCCTGGAAATAGACCTGGAATAGACCAATCTGGATGACGTTTTTGCAAAGAATGAAATAGTCTGCAAGTTATCTCCTTACAAATTATATTCTGATTTAATCTAAGAGTTAATCCCTCATCTCATTGTACTTTATTCCTGTGATATGAATATTGATGCCGGAACCCCAAGGTTAAAGATGGATGGATATGTAGCTGACTACTATCATGGGTCTGATTGGAATAAACTACCAAAGTCGTGGCAATAACACTTCACAAACATAGAAATGAAACCACTGAGCGAATTAGAAGAGAAAATGTACCCCTTATCGCTGCTATGTTTACGTGAATTGATAATTCGTAATACCTTACCGGATCCCCAATCAAAATTGGGATAGCAAGCCAAAGTCAGGATCATAAAATTGGAGGCAGAATCTAGAGTTAAAAGTTGGCACGGAAAAAAATTTGGAGTGCCTTCAGTGTCCAGCAACAAGGAAATAATTTGCTTGATTGAGACTGTGATCAAATGGCGAATGAAGGCCTTGACACCCAGAGAAGTGACGTCAGCTACATGAGAGAGTCTGGAAAATGTCGAATCTTTGTCAGGGTGGACTAAAATGGACAAAATGGTCGTTATTTGTTGCTATCCCAGAATAACTCAAATTGTTTTAGATACATTTGTTTTACAATGACAGAAACTGAAAACATTCAAACTAGTGACTATTGCAGACAGAGTATCATCATAAACCCTTCAGCCTTTCGGAGAGATACTGGGTAAGCTACTGATCTCTCATGAAGAAAGACCTGTTTGATAAAGTATTTACATTCAACTACATGGTCGCAGGTAAGGGTGGATGGTTTGTGAGTTTTGTTATTAGTTTTGCCGTCTTTATCCGTTGTCACAGATTCGAACAGGAACCCAGTTTGCAATCGGCAATTTATCAGAAAGGGTAGTTGGTCCCATGGGTGGGTTTGATGTATCAAGTGTCTGTCTAGATGACCACCTTGAAGTGACAGTAGACGTGACTAGGTCAAAATAGGTTGATTTGCTGCTAGTGGAAAATCTGTGTTGTTTGGATTTTCCGAGAAAGAAGACGTACAGGAAGGAAAAATTTAAAAAATAAGTCTGATTTGAAGTATTTACCAGCAGAAGAAAAATCAATCGAACCTGTCCCAGGGGCGGATCTAGGATTTTTTGAGGGAGGGCGATTCCGAAAAAAAAGTAATATTAAAAAAATAAATAAAATAGAAATCAAATAATGAAACATACTCATATTGCAAAATAACGCCGGCACCAGGGGGGAAGGGCGAAACCTTCTTCGCCCCCCCCTAAATCCGCCACTGGCCTGTCAATTTTTACTTATTCAAGGGGTACATTTTTACATACATTTCTAAATTTATCATCCCACCCCTAGCAGTGTGCTAGAACCATGTCTCTTCAGATTTGTACATTTTGAAAGTCTTCAAATACATTTTTGAAGTTTCCAAATCATCTTAAACACCGTAATGATAGATTTTTTGACAAAAGTCTCAACCTTAGAACAAGAAATTACATTTTTTTCAAAATAAATTTTGCAATTTTTCAAATCAGACAAAGGACAGGGCACAAACCCTATAAAAACGGCTTTAAACTAAATTTAATTTTTTGATATTTTGTTCGGTTCAGTGCCCTACAAAATTTTGACAAGTTACAAGAGGATCGTATGATTAGGAGAGCAGTTAGAGGGCAGCAAGTTGAATAATCCAAAATACATTATTGTGATATTTTCCATAGGAAAATCACGATTTATTTGATTGCGATGCATTTTTAAAGCAAAAATCTGTTAAAATCAAGGGTCAGTAATATTCTCATGTATACAGTGAACACCAAAACTAAATGGTCCAAGTAATTACAAGTAATGAAGGAGACGAAATGAAGAAAAAAAGTTAGTAATCATAACCTTTAAATCAATAACAATGAGTTAGACGTAACTACGGTGTTAATAACATTAATGAAAATATAACAGACTGGTAACTCATTCACAGAGTTTTCAAAGCATATCAGTAATAATTAGAAAATCCATAAGTCATTCGTAGAAGAACATTCCAGGAAGTGAAATTTTGGAAATATATTCATTTCTTGTCAAAATTGACCAGATTTGAAAGTTAAAAGAAGTGAAGGAATATACTGTTATTAATAAACAGAAGATCCAAAACTGTAATATCCTTTACTATACAGGGGTTTTTATTCAAATCGTAACCCAAATCTTGTCGATAGTAAAGCTGTATACTCATCTGGAGAAAAGCACAGGTTTTTAAGTTGGGTTTTCTATTTTCAAATGTGTTTTTCGTTGTTGGACCTGTATAATAATGAATATTACTTTTCTGTAATATGTTTACGCATTAGAGTGCATTTCTCCACTTCTAGTACCTTGCAAATCTTCTCAACGCATGTCTAATCTATCTAAATTATCTTTCTATCGGACTATCTGAGAACTTGAACCAAGTAGGATGCTGATATACAGTTGTTGACTTCATTTTGGATTTTTTTTATTCAAAAACTATTTCAAACATGACACTATGGAGCGACAATTTTAATTGCCATGTCAACCACATACTTGTGCCACCTGGGATCAATTTTCACGTAATTCTCTAGAACAAACAATCGCAAAGTGACAATAAAGAAGTAAACACATGAAAGGAAATTAAATGGCCTGAATAATCTTACAGTGGAATCACGGTTTTCGAACACCCTGATATCTCTAATTAGTGTTAATCTGTTAGTGTTGCAGATGTCGGTCCAAAATATGCAAAGACCGTTGCATCTCACATCTGGAGACAGTCATCTAAATGCCACTTTGAGATGGGAGTATGTGAGTATGTGCCCGTCTTGGCAGATTCGAAGAGGGAGACTAGTTATACAGGTTGGTTGGAAAGTTATGTGATACACTCCAGGAAGTAAAGCGATCATTTTCTAGTCGCGGAACATTCCGAACATATGTTGACTATACGGGGTGTTCGTTGTGGATGGAATTTGCTTACGAAACTATTCAGTTGCGTACCATTCGATATAATCGTGACAAAAACTATGCTATCTCATTAGGAGAAATATAATGAGAAAAAGAATAGGGAGACTATCAAATCACGGTTTTTTCCATAATGTTGACTTTGTGCTAAATAATGAATTCATAAAGAATGGAAAGGTCTCAATAGCTTCTGTATGAATATGTTGAGAATTTTCCCATTTGTATTATAGTTATTGCAAGAATCCAATTCAAGAAAGGTTGAAGATAGAGCAATTCTGCGAAATCCAATCGATTCAGAATGGTCGAATTAGTATATGCTGTGGATTTTAGACAACCAAGAGAAAAAAATTTACTGGTGAAATGTTGTAAGGAGGCCCTTAAAAATCACGAAAAATACAAAATCGTCAGATCCACTTGAAATCCGCACTATGTACGTAAGATTCCATGCTAATTCCAAAAATATATGATTTGTATATGCTCAGATACAAGAGATAGCCGGAAAAAGGAATAAAATGTCGTAAATTCAGTTATTGCAAGAATCCAATCAGATCAGATTCACTTGAAATTCGCGCCATATGGGACAAAATTCCGAAACTAAGTTATTTGTATCATGAAAACTCTAATAAATTTGAATTGCCGTGGTGGCTGAATTTTGACCCATATACCAATTCTGCGATGGCGAATGGATTCAGAATGGTCGAATTAGTATATGTTGTGATTTTCAGCAAATCGAAAAATTAAAATTACTCTTGAAATGTTGTAAAGAATCACGGAAAATACAAAATAGTCAGATTCACTTGAAATTTGCACTATATACGTAAAATTTCATGCTGATTCTAAAAATGTATGATTTGTATATATGGAATAATATGTCGTAAATTTAGTTATTGCAAGAATCCATACGAGAATGGTTGGAGATAGCAATACTGCGGTCGCCAATCGAATCAGAATTGTTGAATTAGTATATGCTGTGGATTTCAGGCAACCGAGAAAAAAAAATTTACTGGTGAAATATTTTTTTCATATTCCGACAAAAAACGAAACGAGATGTTGAAAAAATGTATATAAACAGTTTTAGTTTTTTCGAAGAGATCTACAAAAAGCCCCAATAAATTTTTTTTCATATTTAAAAAAAAAACTATTGATAACCGGACTTTCCGATTTTTTTAGAAAAGTCAAAAACTCGAAAATGAAAATAAACAGAATATTGATTTTTTTATAAAAACACTAACAACTCGAAGATTTTGATAATTTCTCCTTCCATCCCAAAATTGGCGCTTAGATTTTGATAAATTCTCTCCTCTACCCTCCACCCTCCAAATTTTTCCGGGCGCTTTGCACCCGGATTTTTAATATTTTTTCAGATTGAGAAATTATTAACTTAAAAATGTTTACCATTTTTCTCTAAAAACATTAAAATTTCGGCAACGAAAAGAGATTATTATCGAAAAAATTTATATGAATAGTTTAAAAAAAAATTGAGATCCGGACTTGGATTTTTTTTAAACTCCAAAATCTCGACAATTATACGAGATATCGAAAAAATATAAATGAACAGTTTCATTGTCCTCAAACACATCTACAAAAAGTTCCCATTGAAATTTATTCATATCTCTTAATTTTTTTTCAAGGATCGCATGTGTCAAAGTATGCATATTATTGGTGTCCAATTATAGTTTTGAATACATTGAAGTCGTATTCATATAATTGTTATCCAATTATAGTTTTAGACGTATCAAAGCTATTGTATTCATATTATTGGTATCCATTTATAATTTTATACGCATTAAGTCGTTGTATTCATATTACTGTTGTCCAGTTATAGTTTTAAACGCATTAAAGTCGTTGTATACATGTTACTGTTGTCCAATTATAGTTTTGAACGCATAGAAGTCGTAGTATTCAAAAAATCCCTACAACTTCTAGGCCCTTCAACTTGCGAGCTACGCGCGAGAGTCCCCCAGTTGAGTCGTAGTATTCAAATCCCTACAACTTCTTGACCCTTCAACTTCCGAGCTCCTCAACTCCCGAGCTCCTCAACTTCCAAGCTCCTCAACTTCCAAGCTCCTCAACTTTAGAGTTCCTCAAGTTCCAAGCTCTCACTAGTTTTATTCTTCCCCCGTATATTCAATATATCTCCGGACTTGCTTCCACCAAAGTTATCATAGAATAAACGCTGTACATTCTATATTATTGTACCGATATTTGTTCAATTATAATACATTATGGAACAGGCCAATGATGAATGGACCAAAGAAGTTTATCTAAAATTAAATCTTGTCTTGGTTCATTTAGGCAGTCGGGTTTTGAGGGTGCGGATAAGATAAATCACCGTGAAAGATGAGACACCAGAGGATCACCACAAATGTTGTCTATAGGTAGTTTGAAGAGGAATGTTCAAAACTGAAAAAAATTGTCGGCTATTTAAACTCGTTATTGTACAATGTTTTTTAACATCTCATTATATTGCTTTATATATAGGGTGATACAAAATCTTCTCTGCTACTAACAGTTATAATAATAAATACAATAGACGGGAATTTCTCCATTCTCCTATGATTTCCACAAAGACTTTTCAGCGTCATTGGTTAGTAGTACAAAGCAGTTTGTTTCAAAATTATTGGAACTATACAGAGCTCAAATGAATAACAGTAAAAATTAAATTAGTTTTAAAATTGGATTTTGTTTTCAATTCAGTCTTGACAGTTGAAAGTTTTTAATCTATTGTGTTTATAAGACGGTTCATTAAGCTACTCCCATTATAAGAAAATAGTATTGGACGAGTGCTGAGGAAATATGTACAATGAATCTCCTTAATATCAATACGTGTAGCTAAACTAACATTTGAACAGTAATAATGATATAAAAACTTACCATCCTGTTTTCAATTTGAGTTCGAATTGCTGATGATACAATGATATCTAAGGAATGCTGTTTCAATAATTTTATTGGCATAATGAAGCGACTGTTCATGAATGATCCAAGATTTCTGAATACCTAGCAAGTCAATATCTGAATTATTAACTGAAAGGTACAACCAGTTCATTTTTTTTCAAGACTCATTCAAATAGCAACACTGTTGATGTGATTCAATTTGATTACATTTCCACTGCACCAACCGTAGGTATATGATTACTAAATATGTATGAATGTTATCCTTAACTTAAATAGTTCCACCATCTACATAAAAAACGTTTTAAAATTAAATTGTAAAAAAACAATATTGGAATCAGCTGTGGGTCCAGGACACTGTCTTGTGGCACTCCAGAAGATGTAGGTGTATAACCTAACTCTCGCGCTCTGCAATGGTTCATCTCTAAATATCGTAGAACAAAGTCGCTAACCAAAAAATGCAATTTTTTTAGGTTTAGTTGATTTTTTCGAGTTTTTTTATCAAGAAATGGAAAATGTTTATGTCACTTTTTTGTAAAGCTGTTCAAGGACAATTAAACTGCAATAATACACTTTTTTGATATCTCGTTTCGTTTTCTAGTTTTTGGAGATTTTAGATATAAAATACAAATCTTGCAACTTTTCATCCATTCTCCAACCAAGTTGGAGAAAAATGATTTGGAACATCGGTTGGGCTTATGAAAAAATTCAATTTTATCATTAGTATAGTCAATCTCTCAATTTTTCCTTTTTTTGAAATTGATTTTTCCAAAAAAATTGATGTACATTTTTTGTAGATCTTTGAAGGCGGTCAAAAAAAATCTTGGTATATTGACGTAGTTCAAATTTCAAAGCGATATATCAAAGGGTGTGAAAATTATATCTTTTCGAAGTGTTCACGCGGAAAAAAGCTACATACAGACCGACATATAGAATTTTTTTCTTAAAATTTTTCGATGGGGATCATTTTCTCTTCAGGAACCATGCCTCTAACTCGTAAGATAAGAAAGTTAGGGTCCCTCTGAGGAACCATAGTAAGATCTTCGTATAATAATAAATAAACGTTATAAAATAAATATAATATTTTCTTTTTACTCTCAATTGTCGTAGCTATTAATATAAAAGCGATAAACTCTAATTTGATCGAACAGTACTTTTTTCTTTACAAGCTTTTACTCAAGTTGTCGTTAGTCAATGAGAAACGAAGAAACTAAAGAAAGTTTATTATTTTTTCAAAAGCTTGGGGCTCAACATCATTACACTTGAAATGAAGCCTGGTCATGGACCACACAAGATTTTTCCGGTGGTCTCGAAAATGAGACATGACCAATGTGCTCTTTGAAACGTACTTTCATTGTCGTTCTAGTTTGGCCCATATACTTCTCGCATTCCTCGCAGCTAATTTCATGAATCCCGACTTTGCTGAAAAATCGAGTATGACCCAGCATGCCTTGGATCAGGACCACCGATTGGATGACACAAGTTTGAAATCAATTGGACAGGTTCATGACCATAGACTTCTCGATGCATTCTAGAGTGAGTAAATGCCAAGTTCAAAAATAGCATGCATGCTGACAATGGCTTTATTCCATACAGCCTGTGGTTCAAGTTCATAGTACAATGAAGGTTTCTCCTCTTAGAAAAGAATTAATTAGTCATTAATGTATGTCATTAAATCCAAAAGAGTAGGTATAAAATTAATTTAGACCAGGTGAATTCAAAAATTTGGTAAACAATAAGAGTAGGAAATTTGATGCAGGCGAGTATAATGAATGAATGCTGTTAACCACTCAGATAAGTAGTAGAGCAGGTAAATTCAAATAATTAGGTAGGTGCACAATTAGATAAGACAATTTGATATAAGCGGGGATAATGAGTCTATTTAATCGAAAAAGTGCTAGGAATCGTACGTAAAAAGGTAAGACTTTGTTAATCCTTGGCTCGCACAAATTTCGACTTCTTAGGGCTGCCGTTCGTAAGGGGGCGGGCGACAGCTGGTTAACGGAGAAAACAATTTCAAATCAAAACAAAAAATTCAGATCAGTAGTATAAAAAGGATCAGAAAAGAATAAAGTAGTTTAGTAAGCTTTTAGCTCTTGAAGGTGCCACATTTTTTATGTAGAGTTTAAATTGACATAGTTTTGGTGAATAAAAAGAAACTTCCCCTTTTTCTTGAATTATATACAAATCAAAAGTTTCAAATATTTTTATATTACTTGATCAATAAAAATATCATGAATTCAACAAGGAGTTGAAAAAATTAAAAATATATCGGGTGTTCCTAATGAAACAACAAAGTTGATTTCTATTTCTGAAATAACCGAGAATTGTACAGATAATATTCTCGATCTGGATCCTTGAATTTTTTCACAAGGCGATTTTAGAAAAAAAAAATTAAACGTTTGCAGAAATACTTAGGGTCCCAGACTTTTTTGAATAAAAGCTTTTATTTTATTTACTTGCTCTGTGTATGTGTGTTTTAGATGGGTACAAATCTTGCAAGCTGAATTAGAACCATTTCTTCTTATCCTATGGAATTGAAATTTCACATGTTGGTTCATTATGACATGATGGTTCGATGACAATACATTAATGTCGAAAAAATTGTCCACCTCTGTCCCCCGAAAGCTAGATAGAGAACGCGTAGGGTTTCGGAAGTATTCTTGACGGATTTGGACATCAAAAATCACAGCGATAAAAAGGTAGGGAGTCTCGCCACCTCCCTTTTCTCGCACAAAGTTGGAAAACTGGCGAAATTAAAACCGGAAAAATCCGTAAAATTAGTGAAAAATATCGGACCGTCAAATATCACGGTTTCAAAAAATTTCACACCCTTGTTCCCCCTCAAAAGCTAGATAGAGAACACAAAGGAATTCGGAAAATGTTTCAACAGTTTCGGACATTGAAAATAATGATAAAAAAAAATGATTGGGGGGCTCGCCCCCCTTTCCTGTCCCGAAAAAAATTAGGAAAACTCGCGAAATAGAAATCGAAAAAATCCGTAAAAATAGTGAAAATTATCTGACCCTTGGATAATACGGTTTCAAAAAAACTCACCTCTCTTCCCCCCTCGAAAGCTAAATAGAGAACGCGTAGGGGTTCGGAAGTTTTCTTGACGTATTTTGACATAAAAAATTACAGCGATAAAAAGGTAGGGAGGCTCGCCACCTCCCTTTTCCCGCACAAAGTTGGAAAACTGGCGAAATTAAAACCGGAAAAATCCGTAAAATTAGTGAAAAATATCGGACCGTCAAATATCATGGTTTCAAAAAATTTCACCCCCCTGTCCCCCCTCAAAAGCTAGATAGAGAACACAAAGGAATTCGGAAAATGTTTCAACAGTTTCGGACATGGAAAATAATGATAAAAAAAATGATTTGGGGGCTCGCCCCCGTTCCAGTCCCGAAAAAAATTAGGAAAACTCGAGAAATAGAAATCGAAAAAATCTGTAAAAATAGTGAAAATTATCTGACCCTTGGATAATACGGTTTCAAAAAAACTCACCTCTCTTCCCCCCTCGAAAGCTAAATAGAGAACGCGTAGGGGTTCGGAAGTTTTCTTGACGTATTTTGACATAAAAAATTACAGCGATAAAAAGGTAGGGAGGCTCGCCACCTCCCTTTTCTCGCACAAAGTTGGAAAACTGGCGAAATTAAAACCGGAAAAATCCGTAAAATTAGTGAAAAATATCGGACCGTCAAATATCATGGTTTCAAAAAATTTCACCTCCCTGTCCCCCCTCAAAAGCTAGATAGAGAACACAAAGGAATTCGGAAAATGTTTCAACAGTTTCGGACATGGAAAATAATGATAAAAAAAATGATTGGGGGGCTCGCCCCCGTTCCAGTCCCGAAAAAAATTAGGAAAACCCGAGAAATAGAAATCGAAAAAATCCGTAAAAATATTGAAAATTATCTGACCCTTGGATAATACGGTTTCAAAAAAACTCACCTCTCTTCCCCCCTCGAAAGCTAGATAGAGAACGCGTAGGGGTTCGGAAGTTTTCTTGACGGATTTGGACATCAAAAATTACAGCGATAAAAAGGTAGGGAGGCTCGCCACCTCCCTTTTCTCGCACAAAGTTGGAAAACTGGCGAAATTAAAACCGGAAAAATCCGTAAAATTAGTGAAAAATATCGGACCGTCAAATATCACGGTTTCAAAAAATTTCACACCCTTGTCCCCCCTCAAAAGCTAGATAGAGAACACAAAGGAATTCGGAAAATGTTTCAACAGTTTCGGACATGGAAAATAATGATAAAAAAAATGATTGGGGGGCTCGCCCCCCTTTCCTGTCCCGAAAAAAATTAGGAAAACTCGCGAAATAGAAATAGAAAAAATCCGTAAAAATAGTGAAAATTATCTGACCCTTGGATAATACGGTTTCAAAAAAACTCACCTCTCTTCCCCCCTCGAAAGCTAGATAGAGAACGCGTAGAAACTCGGAAAATTTTTCAATTGTAAATTAACAGGCAAGCGACCGTGCAATAATGACGCATTATTTGAGATGAACAGACTAAGAAACATATCCAAAAAAAATTGAAATAGAAGTAAATAAATAAACTAAAACTCGATTTTCGTTCATAATCGATTTTTCAGTAATCTTGAGAATTTCTTATTTTCTATTGCAAATAAGCGTTGAAATTGATGAAAAAGATTAATTTTCATATATAATTTTATTTACATTCAATTACTCATTTTTTGGTGGCTTTGAAATTACCGAATACATTGTTTAAACAATAATCGAATGAGAAAAACGTCAAAAAACAAAGGCTATTCACTCAAATGAAAAAAATATACATAAACTATAAATAATGTACTTGTCAGTTTTAAAAAATTTAAATATAAAATTGTTTTATTATAGGAAAATCGTTGTCGAAATAGTTTTATTTTAGTTTAATTTTCTTCGTAGGTTGCTCTGCATCATCAGCACTATAGACCGTCAGATAGTGACAGATTTAGGTGCGCCATTTTCACATACAAGCCTCGAATAGGGTTGAGAAGTACATCGATGTTGAGTAAAATTGAGGGAAATTTACGAGTGGCTCCTGGGGATAATATATGGAAAATTCGATTTTCCATGGAAAATTCGATTTTCCATATTTTAACGCGAGCCGTGTTCACCTAATCATTAATTAATAGAACCTGGCTTCAGAAGATCGAAGGCTTGAGTGTTGAAGGTGGCTAAAGGGTTAAAATGAGGCTGTAATTTTGTAAAGAAAAATCGAGATTTTAACAGGTTTTCCCACGCAAGCCCATCGAAACTATGAAAACCTACATCGTCACTACACCGAAAAACATAATGGCTTGAGTGGCGTGAATGGAAAAGTAGATTTTGTCGTCGGAAAATTTAATGGAAATTCTTTTTGATTTATCCATATGTTTTCCCCACGAGCCACTCGTAAATTTCCCTTAATTTTACTCAACATCGACTTACTTTTCAACCCTATTCGAGGCTTGTATGTGAAAATGGGGCACCTAAATCTGTCACTATCTGACGGTTTGTTCGTTTTCTTCTGGTTCATCTTTGAACTCTTCGATTTCTTTTCCCTCGAGGTAATTTTAAATTTATTTTACAATAAGAAATACATAGATTCTTCTCGCGACAAGCTTTTATGTTATTTAAAATTTTATAATGGAAGAAAATGATGGATTTGATTCAAATTCATTTTAGTGCATTAAAATAAAAGCTTTTCCCTAAATGTTTTTTTTTAATGTATTTATATTAATATTACATGCATATTGGCCTCACTGCTCTGTTGAATCCAAGAGCGAGAGCAGAGACTTATCAAAAGCTTTTCACTAAAATGTTTTTTTTAGGTTTATTTATATTAATATTACATGCATATTGGCCTTACTGCTCTGTTGAATCCAAGAGCGAGAGCAGAGACTTATCAAAGGCTTTTCTCTAAAAGGTTTTTTTAAAGTTCATTTATATTAATATTACATGCATATTAGCCTTACTACTCTATTGAATCCAAGAGCGAGAGCAGAGACTTATCAAAAGCTTTTCTCTAGAAATGTTTTTAAAAAGTTTATTCATATTAATATTACATGCATATTGGCCTTACTGCTCTGTTGAATCCAAGAGCGAGAGCAGATACTTATCAAAAGCTTTTCTCTAGATGGTTTTCTTTTAATTTTATTTATATTAATATTACATGCACATTGGCCTTACTGCTCTGTTGAATCCAAGAGCGAGAGCAGAGACTTATCAAAAGCTTTTCTCTAAATGTTTTTTTTTAAAAGTTTATTCATATTAATATTACATGCAGATTGGCCTTACTGCTCTGTTGAATCCAAGAGCGAGAGCAGAGACTTATCAAAAGCTTTTCTCTAAATGTTTTTTTTTAAGTTTATTCATATTAATATTACATGCAGATTGGCCTTACTGCTCTGTTGAATCCAAGAGCGAGAGCAGAGACTTAGAGGCTGTGTGCTCGCAAACGGATCACCCTATAAAAGTGTATATATGCGTGGCAAGACCTCACACTCACATATTGTTGATTGGCTCGAACTGCTCGAAGGAACTCTCATTTGGGATTCGTTTATGTCAGTCGCAAAATCGAAGTGCGTCTCACGACCGAGAAGAAAAGAAGGCGTAAGGCAATCCTCGTCGATAATAAGTGTTAACCGCCAGAACGTCCAATGAACTTCCTTACTCTCGCATCTTCAGTATATTTCGAATCTTTGTGCAGACTTTATAATGCACGTTAACTATGTTCAACCATCTGTCGTTTGTTTTTCTAGTTAGTGTATGGGAAAAAGCCGAGAAAACATCTGAGAAAGAAGCGCTAGTTGTTAAACCAGATTCTCGAAAAAGTCGATGAAATATAAGCTGGTGGATGCACACAGCTTGCTTGATGAAACGCAAAGCAGACGCATGATTTGAATCACAAATGAACGCGGAGTTATAGATAATAATCGGTTGGGTATATGATGTCTCCGGACAAACTTCGCCCGGCCTATCCCTGAAATGCCTTTGGTCTCTTTGGGATTCTGTTGGTGCTCCGTCGTGCGATATTTCTCTTCCACGGTGCATACCGTGTGACAGACTCATGCTCCCCACCCCCACTTCTTGTCTTCTATAGTCAGCAAGCTATTTCTCTAATATTTGATGTGCTTACTAAGAGACGGTTTTTGACGAATTGAGAGATTTTTTCAACATCCGGTTGTTCCGGAAAGTACATCCACTCAAACTGAAACACTCTGTAAATAATAACATTTTTGAAATGTACATAATTCTCTAGGTAGCACGACTAAATATCCCGTCCAAAAATATCCTGTCAAAAATATGTTGCGAAAAATCCCCCGTCCAATAATATCCTAAGACATTGATTATTTTTATCTCTTCCTGTTTTTGTCATCTCTCAATAGTGTTTCTTCCCTTGTCAGTACTATTCTTCCTTCATATTTTAATAATATTCCAGACTCTTTTTATGCTGAAGGTGAGAACCTGTGGCTATCTCGATCTACCAGAAGAATCCAAAACAAAGTAAAGTGTAAGGGATCGTCCCCAACATGAAAACATTCCTAATAATCTGCTTGAGACTGCTGTGTCTATATCTGAAAAGGCTCATCTCAATGCGGTTATGGTGAAGGAATCAAGTGCTTGGTTGGTTGAATGCACTACCTGTGGCCGCTCTTGGAAATATCTTGGATAACGAAAGCTTCCGAATAGCGGTTGGATTTATATTGGGTTTATCTGTTTGTGCTCATGTTTGCGTTTGTGAAAGTTTCGGAAACAGTAAGGGTATTCATGGATTGTGTTGCCAAAGAAGTGCTGGCCGTTTTCCAAGACATTCCCAGGTGAACGATATCATCAAGCGTGCCTTAGTATCAGCTGGTATACTAGCTATTTTGGAACGAGACGATGGAAAAAGTCACGATGGTATGTCCCTCGTACAATGGAAGTGTGGGAAACCTTTAGTTTGGGACTTCACTTGTTCAGATACCTTGGCTCCTTCACATTTATCGTTCACTTCAAAGTCTGCTGGAGCCACTGCTACCTCGAGTGAGGAGTTGAAAAATCGAAAATAACAGAATCTTGGAAGTAGTTACATATTTCACCCAATAACTGATGAAACTTTAGGTGTTTATGGTCCGCAATCTCTGTCTCTTATATATGACATAGGGAGAAAACTAGGCCTGGCAATTAAAGAAAGCAGATCAACTACATTCTTAATTCAACGGATCAGTATCGCAATTCAACGTGGTAATGCCTCTTCTCTCTTCGGCACCATTCCTTCTTCGCAATCTTTAGATGAGATTTTATACCTACCCGGATCCCAAAATAAACGCCACTTCAAGGTTGGAATGAATGAAGTTGAAGTTACGAATGTAACTGATTTCGACTCTCTGAATGTTAATAACTCGGATTCTCACATATCCATCATTGCTAATCCAATTTCGTATACGTGTGATATAAATTCCTCGAAGAATCTAGCAGTGGTCTATGCAGCATAAACAGTTCAAACTTCATCTGGCCTGCAGTTGATAGTAATGTCCAATCATCTGGTCTCATTGGGTTGTCCAATATTGATAATACTTGTTTTATGAACAGTGTTTATGGAACACAAGATGGTTATTGGAGTATTCTTAAAGAGACGCCCACACAAGGTATATAAACACCCACATATCTAGGTAATCAAAGCATTTGCCCAGGTGGTCAAGGAAATTTCGTCTGATGACTCGTCTGGTACAGTTTTTAATACAGTCTCCTTGAAAAGTCAAATCCAAAGAATCGCTCCTCGTTTCATCGGTTTTGCCCAGGAAGATGCTCAAGAGTTCTTACGATTCCTGTTAGAGGGTCTACATGAAGACGTCAACAGAGTAACGGAAAAGCCGATACCCTCGATGAGAGATATAGATGAGAAATTGAGTGACAGTGAGAAGGCTCAAGAGTCATGGTCAAGATACTTAAGTATGAACAATTCAAAAATTGTAGACAAGTTCGTTGGCCAGTTAAAATCTACATTGAAATGTACTTATTGTGGTCACTGTTCAGTCTTTTTCGATCCGTTTTGGGATCTTTCCCTCTCAATACCACGAAGAGCAGGCCAACTAGATTTGTCACAATGTTTGGATTCATTCAAAAGGGGAGAAACTTTAGATGGTAAATATATGAATATTTTTATTCGTGAAGTCTCTTTTTTCATTATTTACAATTTTAAACTGTAATGTCACTATACAAAGCACGAATAAAAATATTTATATACTTTACAGTCGTATCTGCCGTAATATGAAGAGGAAAGGGAGGGGGAGGATTTGTATTACCAGTATATTCGTTGAGAAGTTATATGTCCAACAGAATTTAAAAGGTAACAGTGGAAGGACTAATTTCTGAGTGCATTGTAAAGCTACTCTTGATTATGATTATCACTGATAAATTTTATGTTTCTACAAACGCTCATTCAGCGCTGGCCTTGACCACCCGCCATGACAAAAACTGAATCTATAAACAAATGAATGTCGCTAATTCTCGTCATCATGAGTTTAGGTTCAGTTTGTGATGAACTGCGACAACAAGTTTCTTGTATGATAATGAAAATATGAACATAGCAATTCTCGGTGTGGACGCTTCTCACGGGATCCGTGGAGTCCGTTACATATCCTCGTCGTTTTATGAAATTTGATAGGTTTTTCTGGATTTTTCAGTTGAACAAGTGAAACGGAGATGCCAACAGGTCGATAACCTGTTACGCGTAGACAAGTCTGAATCTCGCTCAAACAAATGCCGGTCAGACGTTTACAAATTATTTTCAATTAGAAGGAATTCAGTGTCTGTAAATCATATTAGAAAGTAGCAGCGCAGTGGTTTGCACACTCGCCTGGAAACGAGATGGCACACGTTCGAATCTTGGTCGGTTCTAGCTTCTCATTCAGTTTCGTTCTATGCATCTCACTATTTTATTCGGGTATCGCAAGGCATCTAAACAAATATATAATTAGGGCATACGAAATTTTAATAAGTGTCTTGCAGTAATCGATACAGGCCATCGCAAGGTTACGCCTGTACTGCACGGAGCCCTGCGTGATACATCTTTCGATGAGCAGCATCTCCTTGCAGCCAGCGCGACCCCCTTCATTGACCATCTTTGCTCATATATCCGTCCATATACCAGGTCAAAAGCGGAGATTATTGTCATCATTCTAAAACTATCAATAGCATGGTGCCAAAACGAATTTTAAACGCTAAAAATATGAAAAAAGTAACAAGCAAGGACCAGATGGAAAACACTCAAAATGGTGTAATGGGTATGCAGTGTATGGTGTGAAAACGGTTTTTTGCGATTTACGTTGAGAAGTGACCTTCTAGAAAAAAATTTGAAAAGTTTTAGATGAGAGAAAATCAAAAACTTTTGTTTTCAACACTTTTTGACATAACTTCAAATAAACCGTCAAAATGGCTAAAAACCGATTTTTCAGTATTTCATTGTTTTCTCGAGTTAAAATTATTTAATTTAGTTGAACATTTGTTGAAATATGTCATTTTTAGTGTCGAATAAGTATGATTCTTTCGCAATTCAGAAAACGACTAGTTTTCGAGTATGTATGTACATTATTCGAAAAAAATACCCTTATCTTCCACGTTTTTTTTTTGTATTTCGAAGATCTATAGGTGATCATTTTAATTGTTGAAATGTCTACTTTAAAATGGTCCATGTTACTTGATGGTTTATTGATCGTAAAACCGCATAAAATTATAACAAAAAGTAGTTTATATTGAATAATTTATAACAAAATATTTTAATACAAAATTAATTTATTAACATCGTTTTTATATTCTTTTTTACAAGTATTGAAAATCATTGGAAATATTGAGAAAATCATGATTCAGAGAGACTTTTTTTTAAAATTTTATGCGAGATTTGTGAATTATTCAGAAGCAGTCTTTACAGATCAGCAGAATTCATTAATTACAAAAGGTTTTAAGCATAATTTCAGAAGCAATAATATCATTAAGGACGTGGAAATTCTTGGGATTGAAGCTGAAATTGCCTTGAAAGGTACTTTGGACATTAATAACAATAAATATAAGGCTACTAATATTATCAAATCAGCATTGCTGAAGGATAATAGTAGTATAAATTATTAAATCTATAGAGAATAAAACTAAGGAAAAGACTGTAACCTTTACAAGAGCAGAGAAAGGTAATTGCAATGAATAGGAATGATTATGTTAAAAAAACTGTTGATTTTTTAGATTCCGGTAAAATTACAGTACTTAAATGTGACCCCACTTATGTGTACCAACTACAAATCAAAGAGTTCTTGAGAAGCTCTAAATCAATTTTTAACGAAGCCGAGAAGTTCAGACTAAATCTTATGAATCCACAAACTCCGAAATTATATTCTTTGATAAAATGACATAAACAAAACTACCCTGTCCGGCCAGTAGTATCATTTGTCACAGCACCATCATTGATCAAGAAAGTTAATACATTTAATAACAAACTATTCTAAATTTTTAACGAAATTCAGTCTTGAAAATTCTTATGATTTGATAAATAAAATCCAGGATATTTCTGTTCCAGATAACGCAAAATTAATTTCTTTTGACGTTCAAAATCTTTTCCCTAGTATACCTCCCCAAGATACCATACTCTTAGTCGAAGGTTTACTAGATAGAAATCATGTCAACCCGGTTATTAAACAAGATATATTAGACCTTTTGTCGATATGTCTTGAACAAAATTACTTTCAATTTGACAATAAAATATATTCTTCATCTGAAGGTTTGATCATGGGATATCCGCTCTGAGTCCTCTACTGGCAGATATCTTCATGGACAACCTTGAAGGAATAATTCACAAGCACCCACTATCGCAACAGTTTTTGTATTGGTACAGATATGTGGATGACATTATAGTTTGTTTTAAAGGTACCAACAGACAGTTAGACACCTTTCATAAATATATTAACACTATTCACCCAAACATTAAATTCACAATAGAAATAGAAGTAGAAAAATCATTAAATTTTTTAGATTTGACAATATGCAAAACCAACAACAAACACCATTTTTCATAAACCATCCCATACTGACATTACGATTCATAATAATTCGATACATCCATATATACATAAAATATCAGCATACCATAGTATGATACATAGATTAGTGAATATTCCTCTTTCTGAAGAAAATTTCTGCAAAGAATTGAATATCATAAAACAGATAGCAGTTAACAATGGATATCACATCAGATTAATAGAGAATATTATTGCTAAAAAATTTCATAGAAAGGCTATCCAAGAAGTGTACCCCACTATGAGGAACCTTGACAATAATTAAAGAACTTTAACTTATTCAGGACCTGTTTCAGAAAAAATAGAGTAATTTTTGAAAAAAACAAAATTTAAGAGTAGCGTTCAGAACATATAACACGTTGGGATGGTTTATGAAAAATAATAAAGATAAAACACAAAAATCTGAAAAATCAGGAGTTTAAAAATAGAATTGTGGATCTTGTTCCAAAGTATATGTAGGCCAGACTGGTAGACCATTCAAAAGCCGCGTACGTGAACACCGTATGAATTATGTAAAGAATAAAACACATTCAAAATATGCAAATCATATTTTGGAAGAAGACCATGACTTCGATGAAAACTTTGAAATCCTTCATGTTGAAAAAAGGGAATTAAACTTAATTATTTAGAATTCTTGGAAATTAATAAATTGAAAAATTCGAATTGTTTACTAAATGATTAATTGGACCTTGATAGTTCCCCTTTGTTAAACCTCTTCAATAAATTAAATAGTAGCTATGTTTTGAGATTTACAGCACCTACATTGTATTGTCAACTTTTACTTTTATCGTAGGTAGGTCCTAATTACCTCAATTGATAAGAAGGATATTTAAGTAATGTAAGTAAAATAATTTAATGTATTGACAATTAATCTGTGGAAATTTAATCGTGTTTACCTTAGTGTCATAAATTTTTTTTTTATTTACTTTTTCACAAAAGTTATGGACACCAGTCTATAAACTACAAGTGCGTTTATAATTAGATAAAAAATATATATATACGCATTGGGTCGTACTGTTGAAACTGGAGATGAAAGAAATCGTAGCAACAAATGGAAAGAGTCGAGCAGGAACATCACTACAAGACAAAATTCAAGGAAGCGACAATTATCGCAGATAACACACTGGTGTATTCAGCCATCCAAGTGTGAAATACAAAGGATACTAATGAAATTTATGGGTTTGAAATCCATTCATGTGAATGAGAGAAACATCCTTCACATTTCAGTTAGTTTTTGTGTTTGATTTCCTGCAGGAAGAGCGTATTAAAGTTGATACTGGTATAGGCTTTCGTCATATCATTTCATGTTTTGGTTAAATCGGTTTCTGAGTTTTGGCTAGCAATCATCTAGCAACACCTCTGCAAATTTTCCTTCAAGAATTCGTCAATGGTTTTCTTCAAAATACTCCTCCTGGTACATGTAAAAAACTAAGCTGCAGCGTTGTTTGAATATTCAATCAATCTGCTACGTACTATGATATTACTACTACAAAAGTTCGAAGTACACACTTGTAAAGTTCTTTATGGATTGTTTAATATTCGTAAGTATGATCTTAAGACTCTCGGTAACAGCTTTATTTGAGCAAACATTGTTTCGTTACGAAATCTCCCGAAATATCTAATAGTACAGGGAATATCAATGATATTTCGTCAATAACTTGCACATGAATCTTGAAAGGTTTTGACCAGCAGATATTACAAGAGTTTTCATAAATAGCTTAAACTGTATTTCAAAACGAAGCTATGCACGTGTCATTGGAATAGACCACCAATCGAATGGTAGTTCAATGAAGAACTTAGTAAAAAGCGGAAAATTCTGCCGACAATCAAACGACTGAAACTTGATCATCAAGTAGAAATTTGAAAGCAGAAAACATAAATTCTATTAGGTCTTTCTAAAAGCAGCATATGACTTTTTTATCAATTTATGTTAATTTTAGTACAGCGGTGTATCAATAATTATTCAGTACAATTGCAGACAATATAATTGAATCATTACCAAATACATTTTTCACTAGTCATGATTGCCTGAAAAAATTGCTTTCCCAAAACTTCTAGGTCCAAATTGTTTTTGCAATTTTTTCAAAAAGAAATTCGGACTCAGTTTCATGAAATTCAATATTTTTTGTAGCTGCTCACTAAATTTCAAGTCATTGAAGGTTTCATAGGCTTTTTATGGAACCTCTGTAATAGCGAACTTTCGACATTTTCTTCACATTTCGGCTAAATCTTATACCTGAGCACACACGAATTTTTTAGGGTCTACCCAAGAATCAATTTCGTAAAAATCGATCCTTTTTGTATAAGCACACCTAATTTTAGATCAATGCCGATTCAATTATAGATTTCATAGTCTTTTTACGGAACCTATGAAATTTGGAATTTTCCACTATTTATTCCGTTTTCCGGCTAAATACCTGAGCATAAATAAATCATACATTTTCAGAATCAGCATGAAATTCCACGTATATAGTGCGAATTTCAAATAGATCTACCGACTTTGTATTTTTCGTGATTTTTAGGGGTCTACCCCTTACAACTATTTTCAAGTTAATTTTATTTTCTTCGATCAATTCAAAAATACTCAGTATATACTAATTCGACCATACTGAATCGATTGCTACTCACAGAATTGCTCTATCTCTAACCATTCTCGAATTGAAGAGTTTAATCGAGTAGAAAGGGGTTTTTCCAGCCAATTTTTATTTAAAATTTTCGTTAGAAATGTTTGCCTGTTGATTCACAGTATATACTTACTTCTTCTTACTACTTTATAAGAGTAGCTGACGAGTAGCTACAACCTACTTTATCACTAAAATTGAGCAAAGTATTGAGAAAAATACCAAAACTTATAAAGAAAACCGGAAATACATAAAGAAGAAAGATTGGATTACGATAAGGCTAATAAAGTCTATAAAAAAGCGCGACAAACTATATAAGGAATGGCAAAAAGATAAGGAAAATATAAGGCTAAAAGAGAACTATATCAAATACAGAAATCATTTAAATAAACTCATCGATGTTACCAAACTCAACCATCATAAAAATCAAATTGAACAAAATAAAAATAATTCGCGAAAACTCTGGAAAATTATAAAATATATTACGAACACCAAAAATAAACCTACAATAATAAAACAGCTCAAATCAAAAAATGGCAAGAACTTAGACTCCAATATAGAAATCGCCAATACTTTCAATGATTTCTTCCCCAACGTAGGGCAAGAACTGGCACAAAACATAGAAAGGCCTGTTTCACCCTCACCCAGAGTGGTAAATCTCTGATCATTCTTTCTCAAGCCTACGGATGAAAAAGAAATTAGCGAAATTATCTTATCCCTAAAAAATACTCCTGGTATAGACGATATTAAAGCAGAGACATTGAAAGCAATTAATAAGAAAATAGCAACACCCCTGTGTTATATTATCAATAATATAATGCAAAATGGAATCTGCCCTACTGAATTTAAAATCGCGGTAATAAAACCTTTGCACAAAAAAGGCGACAAAACTTTACCGTCAAATTTCAGACCAATATCTCTGGTAACTAACTATGCTAAAAGCTTCGAAAAAGTTATAAAAATTAGACTTAGAATTAGAAATATAAAATAATTGCTGATAATCATTTTGGATTTCAAAGCGGAAAATCTACGGAAAATATAACCTTTTTTAACTGTAGTATCGTGTAGAAACTACAGTTCAATTTTTTGCATATGAAACTTCCAACTAAGTCCAGAATCTATATCTCTATATATCCTAAAAATTTAGTTGTCTCTGATGGACATTTTGTCGTGTTGGTAATTTCAATATTCAGAGGTTTGTATGTATATATGGAAACTGGACATTTAATAAATAATCAACTATCTAAATGAAAATGCAAATTTTCACTTTCAGATTTTTTTCTCTCAAGTTATATAGGGTCTTTCTCAATATCTATCAGATGTAGTTCAAGCGTGGCTTTTGCCGGGGAAGTAGTTGTTTTCTGTTAGATATAACAAAAAAGTAACTTGTAACAACAAGAAAATACTCTACCAATCTACAGATCTCTGCCATATATACAAGAATTGACTCCAAAATTGATAAACGTTTTTAAAGTTGACAATATTAAAATCTCCAAGAAAAATATTACTACAATATCAAAATTACATAGTAAAGTGAAAACACCCATTTCAAAATTACAAAAATCAAATGTTATTTATAAAATTCCTTGCATGGACTGTCCTAAGTCATATATTGGTCAGACGTCTAGAACACTGAATGGTCGCATTATTTCACATAAAAGCGACTGTAGACGAAATGTTGATTCATGTGCTTTGGCAGGACATGTTATCTCTAGAGACCACAGGATGGATTATAATAATACCGAAATTTTGAATAGTGAAACTAATCTGTCTAAAAGAATTTTCATGGAAATGGATCAAATTAATAATGAAGAACAGTCGATGAACAAAAGAACTGACCTGAGTAATCTCAGCAAAATTTATACGTATCTACTTAATTTTGAGAAACATAGGATAAAATCACCCTCTAATCAGAATCTTCCAACTTGATTACTGAAATAAATTAAGTCACTGTCATTCTTACATCAGTCATTTCATTTCACTTCATGTATATTTTATTTTCGTTTTTTGCCAATTTCATTATTCATTCTCACGTTAGTAAGTACTCCATTTATTATTTCCTACATTTATTGTACAATGCGTATTTTCAGTTGTCCTGAGGAAGGTATCGAATTATACCGAAAGCTTGACAGTATCAAAGAGTTTTCTTTGAAATAGCCCGCAACCCTGACTGCAACCCCACAAATACTACAAACTAATATACAGCCAGTCACGAATTTTCACCTCTATATATATATATATATATATATATTGTTTCAATTTTAGTAGGTTTCCGTTTCTAGTCGGATATATGTGACACTTTGAATCAGTTTCTAACCTGTATTCGTGTTTTTTCACATAGAGTAGACAACTATAAATGTAGATGGAGGGTAATGTTAATTTTTTTTTCTTTGTATCTGTGTAGCCAAGACCATATAATACGCGAATAATACGTTTCTGAGCTACAAAAGCTCTTTCTATATTTGTTCCATCACTCCACATGAGTACATTATAAGAAAAAACTGAATTCACCATTGCATTAAAGACATCCTTCAAACAGTTTTCATCCAAAACCTTTTTTAACTGTGGTATCGCGTAGAAACTACAGTTCAATTTTTTGCATATGAAACTTCCAACTAAGTCCAGAATCTATATCTCTATATATCCTAAAAATTTAGTTGTCTCTGATGGACATTTTGTCGTGTTGGTAATTTCATTATTCAGAGGTTTGTATGTATATTTCCTGCCAAAAAATGTAATCAAAACTGCCTTCTCTGGATTGACTATAAGCCTGTTTCTGCGATACCAATCAGTGAATCGTTCTCTAATAATATTGAGTTCAGTAAGGTAAAGTAAAAATATTAATGGCCCTAGAACTGAACCCTGTGGAACTCCTAGGTTTACCTCACACATATCAGAATAAGTATTGTCCTATCTTACAAATAATCTCCTATATTAAAACTACGTTTCCACTCAATGTGTAACCGACTTCCAAGTCGATATCGACTTTTATTAAAAAAGTGTCATCTTGGCTCGGACTATTCCTCTCGAGAATTCCGTGGCATTGCCTGAGAAACCGGCGAAACTTCGAAAGCCTGTCGTTTCGTCGGTTCCCTGTTGGGATGGAATGTGGACCAAACTAAATATGCGTTGAACGTTTCATTATTACCGTCATCATAAGAGTTTGTTTTTTTTCCTCGAACAGGTGAACGAAAAAGTCATTCTGTGACCTATTTATTTCTTTATTTTATTCTTGTCGTCGCCGACAGAGCATAGTCAATATCAATAGTGAACGTGCTAGTTGAGAAGACGGTATTGATTTTAATTACCTATTGAATCTGGAAAGTTAGGCAACCAGTCGGTAATAAAATCAATTTTTTCTCGCATAAAGAGTTATCTGTTCATACATTTTCAATAAGTTGAAGATAATACCTAGAGTGGTGGTTTTTTTTTAATGTTCACTGGCTGGATGATCTAAAGAAATTATTATAATATAAGGAATCGTGGAAGGGCTAAGAATATTTGTTTATTTGATCCGCCATAATTTCGACTTACCTAGAAATTTCGACTTTATGTCGAAATTTCGACTATTATCTCGAAATTTCGACTTTTATCTCAAAATTTCGACTTTTATCTCGAAATTACTACTTTCTATTCAAAATTTCGACTCCCATCTCGAAATTTGGACTTTATTCTAGGAATTTCAAATTTCATCTCGAAAGTTCGACTTTCTTCTCGAAATTTCGACTTTTATCTCGAAATTTTAACATTTAACTCAAAATTTCGACTCTTATTTCGAAATTTTGACTTACTTTTATCTCGAAATTTCTACTTTTCCCAAAATTTAGACTTCTATCTCGAAATTTCGACTTTACTCTTGAAATTTTGACTTTCAACTCGAAATTTCGACTTTTACCACGATATTTCGAATTTTATCTAAAAATTTCGACCCACATTACGAAATTATGACTCTAACCTTGAAATTTCGACTTTTATTTCGAAATTTCGAATTCTATCTCGAAATTCCGACTTTATTCTAGAAATTTCAATTTTTATCTCGAAAGTTCGACTTTTATCTCGGAATTTTGACTTTCAACTCAAAATTTCGACTTTCACCTCGATATTTCGAATTTTATCTAAAAATTTTGGCCTACATTACGAAATTATGACGTTAACCTTGAAATTTCGACTTTTATCTCGAAATTTCGAATTCTATCTCGAAATTCCGACTTTATTCTAGAAATTTCAATTTATATCTCGAAAGTTCGACTTTTAACTCGAAATTTTGACTTTCAACTTGAAATTTCGAATTTTATCTCGAAATGCCGACTTTTATCTCCAAATTTCAACTTCTACCTCGAAGTTTCGACTTTTTATTCCGAAAGTTTGACGTTTTTCTTGAAATTCTGACTTTCAGTCCACCATCAAACACTCCAAGACGGCGACAAAGTTTTAAATTTTAAAAGATACGAAAACGAAAAATAACTTTTTTATAAAAACAGCAAAAACTCGAAATTGAAACGAGATATCGAAAAAAGTCCTACGAACAGTTTTATTGTCCTCAACAGATCTACGAAAGTTCCAATGAATTTTTTTCATATCTTGGAAATTATACAGAACATTGATTTTTTTTTTATAAAACCGCCAAAAATTCAAATTCGACAGATTTTCAAATTTTACACTTTTTTGATTGACTTTCAAGAACGTACAAACAATTTTTATGAATTTTGGCGTATAATATCAATGGTCCGGTTTATATTTAAAAAAAACGAAAAATTAAGAATTTGGAAAAATGTTACCATTTTTTTCTAAAAACAACAAAAACTCGAAAACGATACGAAATATTGAAAAAATATAAATGAACAATCTCTATGTCCTGGAAGAGTTTCACAAAAACTTTCCAGAAATTTTTTCAAATCTTGAAAAAAAATTAATTTTAGTTTTTTTTTTTTGGTTTGTTTGTCATGTTAGGTTCGGAAAGGTTAGATTTGGTGATAATTCTATAATTGCAGATAATTTTTTGTTAATCATCTCCGAGGTTAAGCATTAAAAATAGGTGTTTTAGGAAATATGTAGAATCGATAGAGGAGGTCGAAAACGGTATTTTAGACACATTTAGAAAATAGGAAAAAGTTCCATATCGTCCTGCAAGTGGCGTTTCATGAAACTACAGACTTGTAGCACTGTGTACTGTACTAAGCCGACAAATTTTTCAATATGTGCATTCAGAGCCAGGTATTTCCAATTTCTATGATAGAGAAAGAATTTTAAATTTCGAGGTGAAAGTCGAAATTTCGAGAGCAAAGTCGAAATTTCCAGATAAAAGTCGAAATTTCCATAAAAAAGTCGTGTTGGTCGGCTGGTAGAACGTTCGCCTCTCAAGCGTAGGGTTGTAGGGTCGATTCCCGATCATGGTCACTGGTTTCATGCATGGCATCACACGTTAAAAGGTAAGGGCTGCGTCTTCCTTAGCTTGCATAAGTCTTTCAAGGGTTGCGCGTAGAGGTGCAATCGGTTGACGGAAATAACAATTTTATAATTTTTTCAAAATTTTAACAATAACAATCAAGAAGAGGAGTGTGCCTAAAATTGAACCCTGTGAAACACCACGAGTTATAGGATGGATTGCAAACCTACCTAAATTTGTTTTCACGTATTGTCACGAAATGACAGCAAAGAGTTTTAATGCAAAAGCCTAAGCTGTATGCAAGTTATTTGAAATTGCATGATCTCTTCCAATAGTTCGTATGACAGAATAATCAAGATCGATAGCAGTTCACTGACGTTTTCAATATTTCCTTTTTTTGCAGTGGGATAACCTTTGCTACTTTCCATATATTCGGGAATATACATGTATCCAGGTATCTACGGACAATAATATGCGTCAAATTTTGAAGGATGTAAGAAGAGAACATCAAAAGCATATTATCTATATGAACCGAGGCCGCTTCCAGTGAGTATTTAAAAATAATACCAACATCCACCATTGAAAAAAAATCATTAAAGTTATATTATCTGCTAGTACCCTGAAACTGTAGTGTTTACTTTGTTGTGTTAACTTGACAGGTTTTTCAGAAAATATGCATGAATCCATGTGATTTTCGAGTGGTTTTCTCCGAAAACTATCCACAGATCTGATATCTCGCAAACACAGAACGTAATTGAGGAAGTAGTTGTTGGTTTAGTAACTGAAAAGTGTGATAACCGCGTCTTATGCACAACCTGTATGAGAAAGCGATTTTTATCGATGGGAAATTAGGATTTGATTGTGTCAGATGAGGAACACTAGTGTTAATATTTGTTGAACACGCGCTTCACGATGAGATAAAGCTTTTCTTTGACTGTCAGTAACAACAAACTAACAAACTCTTGCTCCGCCCTTGAATTTTTATGTTGTGAGAAGCAGGTTTACTTGTAGGCTAACGACCTCATATCTAAGTAGTAAATTCAGCGTTTGTCGGTTAGAGGATCTACTCCAAGATGTCTAAATTCTAAGTGAAATTAAACAATGAAAATTTCAAATTGCTTATCTGATGAACTTTTATCTGGATGGCTACTTGAGTATCTTACAGCTTCAACAGAGGGAATCTTTGTCGAGTGCGGTCTATAACGATCCACTTTGTTCTCACGATGTTTTACAAGTTGTAGTAATGAAAAAACAAATGAAGAAAGGTAAATAAAGTACCGAATATGGGAGCGAGCTAGTATAAACAGGAAGGAGTCTTTGTTTTGAACTCACTTTCTGCTTTGACGTTGTATGATAGAAATACTCATCGAACAATGAGCCCCTGTATAGTGCCTCCACGGCTATCGAAGATATAGTGAATATACGCGCGAGGATTGCCAGAGAGGCTGTTTCTGCAAGTATTCATGAGCAACACGCATGAAATTTGCGATTCAGATCAATTATATAGGCAGAGATTGCAACTATTTTCTTATGGATTTTTGATAAAATCGATTCAATAGGCTAGATTTTGCCGATAATAATTATGGGTGGGTGACCCAAAACGAATTTACTATCCTATATCTTCTTTGTTTTGTTTATTATATTCCAAATTTGGTGCATCAATTTAATTTCATTAATTTCCAATTCATCAAGTACAGTTCCGGTGTGACCGGAAATTGTTTCATCTTTTTATTTCAAATTGAAAGCACAATATGTTTTATGGAGAATTGCGAATAAAAATAAAAATACCTTTCCAGCGATATAATATCACAATCATACTTTTTATCCACATACTACTGACATACCCAATTAACTTTTAATAACATTTTTACTTTTTGTACTCCCCTCGTAACGGATCATTTTCATGAAAAGAGTGCTTTGGAAGATTCAACAATGGCATGTAAGTAACAACGATACGATTTTACAGTTTTGATGGAAGAATTTGTATGATCACTAGTTCTCCAATTTCAACTTTTTAATTTTCTCATATGTTAATGAAATCATCACTTGTAAATGATAGCGTAGGCATTTTTAATAGTGGTTATAAACTCAGCTAACTCAGATACAACTAGTTACAAAACTAAAAATCCCCATATTTGTGGCCTATTTGTACTGAACCTTTCAAATTCATCTCAGGTAGCTCGCTGAGTTGTTCTGTCATTGTGTTTATTTTCAAACTTCCGATTTTTCAAAGATGAACGTTGTTGCTTTTCCCAAAATAAAAAAGTTGGTATGCTATTATTTGATGGAGAAGCGAGGAAAAAATACTTCTTTCAACATAGACACATTTTTTGTAATGGCAATGTTGCTAATACTAATCCTACAAATCCTACAATTCCTATATTACACCAAGATTGTCCACGCTTCTTCATTCAGTGTGCAATATCAAAATAGCAAATAAAACTATTTTACCAATTCGATCAATTTATTCAGAAGTAAAAGATAAAATTCCATTAATTTCTACTTCAAATATTGTAGTGTATAGCATTCCTTGTCAGGACTGTGATAAAAATCATATTGGCCAGACTTCTAGATGCCTGAAAAGTAGAATTTCCTCACATAAAAGTGATTGTAGACTTCATCCTGAAAGATGTGCTCTTGCTGATCATGTAAACAAATTTAACCATCGAATAAATTATAACTCGACAAAAATATTAGCTAAAGAGACACATTTGACTAAGAGAACTTTTTTGGAAATGGCATTTATATCTCAAGATAAAAACTATATGAATAAAAAAACTGATATAAATCATTTGAGTGAAATTTATTCCTTCTTACTGTCGTTCGACCACACTCTCACTATGAACAATAATATTTCCATAACTACTCAATTGTAAATGTAATTTTTTCCTAACTTACAAAACAACAGTCGTATATATCAATTTTCAACAGTTGGTAACATTGATTTGAAAATTACAGATTTCTTTTCTATTGACACCTGATGTATATCCCTTGGATATAATCAACAAGTCTTTTGCTTTTCGTTTGAAATTTAAAAATTTTCTGTTATTCATATTCGTAAAGCCGATTTTTATATATTATTTACAATTTTAAACTGTGATGTCACTATTGAATGAATTAAGAACATGTTAACCAACCTCACTATAGTTGTAAGTAAAATTCAAAAACATCAAAATTTAAAATTGACATGAATAATTCTTTGCAGTTCCCTGAAGATGTAAATAAAATTTGCGAAAGCTTGGAATGAACTCTATAAAAGAGTACACTTTTGACTTGCTGCTATCCCCAATATCAACTGGTTTTATATGTGTATATACGGAGGCAGCTATAGCTACCGTTAGTTGTTGCCTTGTAAGCACAATGTCTTCTAACCGAAGCCACAAATATGTGGTTTGCTTCCTTCTGTTGACTTCCTTTGTTTCTATTTTTACATCCAAGTGTTGTACAACTTCGCACTTGATTTTACCGTACTGATGAGAGCTTAAGCTCGAAACACGTGTCTACGGTTGCACAACAATTTGAGGGTTATACCAATAACTTTTCTCTTTATATTTTCATATATAGCCCCTCGATTTATCGAGGGGCAATATATAAAAATTTAAATAGAAAGTTACTTATGACATCTACAGTCACTAGTTGAAACTTAATTTGACACGAAGCAAGGAATCCAAAGTAGAGGTTTGTCTACAAATTGACAGGCAGCCAACAATTCGTTGCTCTGACCAACCCAAGGTCCAATCAAGTTTCTAGTACGTTATGAGGAACGCAAGCAGAATCTAAGTGAAAATAGAGTATATTTCGTTTTAATTCCGAGAGTTCCAACCTTTGACAGCTGTTTCGTGGTCACCCACTCATCAGAAAGGATTTATGGAGCTCTGAAAATCAAAACGAATCCACTCAAGAATTAGTACCGTGAAGGCAAGACCGATATAACAGAAAGTTACTTATGACATCTACAGTCACTAGTTGAAACTTAATGATCTATTTTCACATATATAAGTGAAAATAGAGTATTTTTCGTTTTAATTCCGAGAGTTCCAACCTTTGACAGCTGTTTCGTGGTGACCCACAAATATTTTTCTGACATAAAACCTGTCATGGGTACGGCATGTTGATTTTATTGCAAATATGAACAGAATGTACGAATATGAATGAAAACAGTTGTGGAATCATCTGCGACTGAAAGTTAAACTTCAGTCGCTATTTTCCATCGTAAAGGATAACCTCTGATAGATATTGTGAAAAGTCTCTAAAGCCACGCCACTATTAGCCGGGGAAGTAGTTGTTTTCTGTTAGATATTACCAAAAAAGGTTTTTTTCACTTCAACTATCTGAATGAAAATGCAAATGCTCACTTTCGGATTTTTTTCTTTCAAGTTATATAGGGTCTTTTCACAATATCTATCAGATGCAGTTCAATGTCCACCGTGGCTTTACCCGGGGAAGTAGTTGTTTTCTGTTAGATATTACAAAAAATAACTTCATTTTTATAGTAGGTTTTTTTCGTTTTCGAGAGGACTCATATTTGGTTCAATTTTTAATTGAAAATGTTTCCCTTTTCAGTTTTGATGATGTTTTCCCAGAGCAAAGAATTCTTGATGGCAATTCCTTGCAAGGGTTGTAGAATTAGTATGAGGTAGAGATGGGGTGATATGCGATAAGGTGGTGTCAGGTGTGTCCTTTCCTTGTTTGGGATGTATTCATTAAATTTTCTCAGAGAGTGGTAGATTTTCTTTCCTATGGTATTGGATCCTTCTGTAGGTGGTAATAGTTTCTTGTTTCAATATATTTCACCATAGGTGTGGGTTTCTATGACAACAGTGGCATTTGTTTTGTCAGCAGGAAGATTTCGTTTCATTTTCGAATATTTCGGATATCTTAAGCTCTATAAGTAATCTCCTGGTAGAATGCTTGGCGCGTCTAGTTGCTAAGGAAAAGTTGTGGGAAGACTGAACTTTTCAGGTCGATCGCAATGAAATTCCAAAATTTCCTTTTTTTGCTGGAAACGGTGTATATTTTGCGCTATACCTGCTATACCGAATAGCTGACGGAACGTTAAAAATAATTTATTGTTGTATATTCAAGATTATCATAGAAGAAAGTACCGTGTTCGTTCCGAAGTGAAGGTTGTCGGAATGTGTTGGCCGCCACTGTCTTTAACGTTACTAGTCGAGCTCAAAGCTCACTTAGTGGCCGATTCAAGACACGAAGTCGCAAATGAAAGTAAAATTTAAACATCCTCTAAGTCCATTTAAAGACATTTAAACATTTAAAAATTGAAACTTAATGCGACCGTTTTTATTCGGCAATCTCTTTAACGGTTATTTCGATTTTTTTCTTAGAACGGCATACCGACGTACTGGTAAACGTGGTCAATGACCTTTTCACAGTTGAAAATTTCGTTTAGCCAGTCATTGGAGATACTGAAGATGAAAAAATCCCGTCGCCTCTGAAATGGAATGCGATAGGTACAGTTTCAACTACCACAAAAATGTTGGATCAAATTTTTCGTTGATGGATACTCTAGTTGTCCTTCCCGAAAATAAAATGGGCTGGATTATTTCAATAACAGTACATGGAGCCGAGAGTCAATATTTTATCTGCCTTTTGCGCGTGGGATATATCCGGTTAGGTGTGGCAGGACGAAAGAATGTTTTTATGAATAGGCAAGAAGAATTATGGTGGCGGCGATTTTATGGCTCAAGTTTTATGTTTTGTGGAATGGGGATCAATACTGTATGTCGCATACGTGACAAACTAGCGTATGCATCTTTCGTTTCATAGCCAATGTAGTGAAATGCCCAGATAGTACCTAAGCTATTTTCGTGTTGTGTAGAAGTACTAGCAGGGAGCTTCGTTTACAAGTATTTCCATTCCCTGGCTGATGATAGCGGAATATTTTTCATATTCCTAATAATATCAATTATCTCATTCATATCCGTATGATCAGATCTTCCTTGATATTAACATTCTGGAGATAAATCAAAGGATCATTGATAGGAACAATAGAACTAGTTAATTTCTCAGCAATGGAACAATAAAATAGATAGATAGATTCTTTATTGCCTGATTTTCTATTATACAATAGATGAGACATTGTCGAAATAAATAAATATATATGGGAGTGGTTACTTACATAAAATATACAGACGTATAAACACTTAATACATACCTAATAATAAAAACAATACACAGTAAATAATAAAAATAGCATTTAAATATTGCTAGAAGAGTGCATCTCCTAATTGTTACCAACGTAACTTTCAAACTCTTTCAAATTGTAAAAACATTCGTCATGAAGGATCTTCTTTAATCGTCTCTTGAATATACTATAGGATTCACTATCCTTAATGATAGCCGGAAGTTTATTATAATATCGAATGCCACAATTAATGGGAGCATTTTGACTAAACGAGTGATTTCTTCTTTCTAAAACAAAATTGTTTTTGTGTCTTGTATCGTAATTGTGGATGTCACTGTTTCTCATTAGTTTATCTTTATTGATGTAGATGTAACTGAGCAATTTTAGTAAATATATTGAAGAGATTGTCAAGATTTTATGGCGTTTGAAAGTTTCGCGACATGAAGATCTATAGGGTAGATTAAATATTAACCTCAGAATTCGTTTCTGTAAAACAAAAACTCTTTGCACATCACGTCCCTGACCCCAGATTATGACACTGTAGGTGATAGCAGAGTGAGCATAAGCATAGTATACGTTCAAGAGGGTGTTTCTGTCTAGCATGGATTTGAGTACGGTCAATAAATAATAACATTGATTAATTTTTTTACAGACACCATCAATTTGTTTCTCCCATGTGAAATTACTGTCAAACGTTGTTCCCAAAAATTTCACCGATTTTGAAGTTTCAATTGAATGCAATTAAACATTTCAAAGGTGTTTTATACAAGCTGCAATATTCTATACATACAGTTTTCTTCAAATTTATAATAAGCCTATTTCTAGAACACCAGTTTTCAAATTCAATAAAAGTATTGTCAATTTTTTTTAGAAGATTTTGTTCCGAATGATCAGTTATAACCATGCATGTATCATCTGCATACATGAACACTTCAGCTTGTGTTATATAATGAGGTAGGTCATTAATGTATAATAAAAAAATTAGGGGCCCAAGAACACTGCCTTGTGGGGTACCAATATCAATATCATATTCTTTGGAGATAACGTCGTCAATTTTCACGACAATTTTTCTGTTTTCTAGGTAGGAGAGAAACCAATCATTAAGACAACCACGTATGCCTAATGCATTCAACTTATCAGAAACAAAAGATTTATCAACCGTATCGAAAGCTTTGGTCAAGTCAAATAAAACAGACACAACGTGATTACCACTATCTAATTGTTTGTTAATATATTCGGTATAATCAACTAGACTAGTTTCAGTTGAAAACCCTTTTCTGAAACCGTGTTGGCAATTTGTAAGTAGTTTGAATGAACTCAAGTAATACTCAACTCTTTTAAAAACAAGTTTTTCTATAATTTTGGAAAAAACACTCAATAATGCTATTGGTCTGTAGTTTTCTATGTTACTAGGGTCATCCTTTTTAAATAATAAAATTATGGAGGCTATTTTAAGGCTTGTTGGAAATGTGCCTTGTGTGATAGAACTATTTATAATATAAGTGAGTATTGGAGCGATTATCTCTTTACATTGCTTGATAACGTTAATTGGAATTTCATCTAAACCAGTAGATTTTTTATTTGGTAAAAGTTGAATTGCGTCGATGACTTCTAGTTCCGAAACGGGAGCAAAAAACATTGTTTGAGGGGCAAGACTACTTTTGGTACAATTGGTGCTGGCATTTTCACCAAAGTGATCAGAAATCTTTTTATGAATGTCTGAAGACAGAAACTCGCCAAAAGCTGCTGCTTGATCTTTTGGATTACTTAAATGTTCATCGTTATAAATAATTTCTGATATATTGGCACTCTTTCGTTTACCCTTAACTTCATTTACTAAGTTCCAAACTGTTCTGTTTTTGTTATTTGAATGATCAATAATATTTTTATAAAATAGTTTCTTTTCAGAGATGGCTTGTTATTTACTTATTTTTTTAGTTTTTTATACATGTCATTCAGGTTATCGTTATGAACTCGTTTTCGCAACCAGTCAAGATTATGCAGTTTTTTACGTTTTTTGTTCAGTTGATCAGAAAATTTTATTTTACGAGACCTGCTCTTACTTTCCAAAGTATTCTTCCGGAAAGCAATATTGAAATACCACGAGAATTCTTCAATGAAATTATCAAAAACTGTGTTGACATCCATTTCTTCACTTACATCAAATGTTATTTTCGAAAGCTGATATATAAATTCATTAATTGAAACATCATCAATTTTTCTGAATGTAATCTTTTTTTGGATCTCAGAGACAGCACTTGAAACTGTAAATAAATCAAATTTGATTACTTGGCAATGGTGATCAGAAAGACCAGGATCAAAGTTATATGTATCAAGAATATGTGGTGTGCTGGTTATTACGTAATCTATTGAAGAGTAACTAGTATAATTTTTTGTCGTAAATATCCGAGTGTAATCTGTGATCAACGACGTCATCTCAAAAGAGCTGAATATATCAAACAATTTTTTTGTCTGTAAGTTGTTAGAGAATTGATCGATGTTGAAATCCCCAGTGATAATCACCTGTTTAAATTTTTCTAACGAGAATGTTAATAATTTGGACAGCTGTATGAAAAATAATTCTATGTTTTCTGTTGAATCCGAGCAGGGTCTGTAAATATTTATTAAGCAGCAATTTTTTCTGAACGATACCGCACTTATTTCAATGATCATTTCTATGGACAAACTCCTGATTGAATTTATTGGAGTGCACTCAGACAATAAGTTAGTTTTAACAAATCTAGAAGTTCCCCCTTTTTTGTGTTGGAAGCGTGAAAAATGGCTTAATAATTTATAACCTGATATACAAATATGCTCCAGATCCGTTTCGTGATACCAGTGTTCACTAATCATTAAGAAAGAGAACTTGTACGAACTTATGAATTGTTCTAATAAATTTATTTTGTTTGAGAGACACTGAATGTTAATGTTGAGAATTTCACAACTATTAGTCTTTGGAGTTTTTGTTGCAATTATCTCGTGAGGGGCTCCTCCGCTAGTCGTTTCTGAAAATTTCTTGGGAAGTTGAATCGTTTTACTGCACTTTCATCAGGCCAAATAATGGGGTTGTAGACTTCTTTGACTTTAGACAATGGAAAGCTAATTTTGAACGATGATGAGGAATTATCTTTCCTGATCAACTTTTCACAAACATTGAGTTGTAAGTCGGGTGCTGATTTTTTCAAAAATGTATTAAGAGAATCAATAGATTCGTCAGGTGAAAGTCGGGATACCTGCATCCCAGCCTTGGGACAGTCTTAACGTCTTCTGATTTATTTCTTCCAATGATAATCTTATTTCTGTGGTTATGATTTCTGATTTGATTTCTATTTATTTTGTTTGAGTTTTTATTTCTCACTTCTGTCCATGTCTCTTCACCTAATGGCAAATCAATTATTTCTTGACATCGTCTTTCGCTTTCTATTTTCAATAGTTCAGAAGACAGCTGTTCGGAAGTTATTTTGTTTACCTCATGTTTTTGTAGATAATGGGAATTCCCACTGTTTTTGCTCGAACTGGCAGTAGGTTTCGTTAAGTTTTTTGTTGAAGTCGTTTGTTCTTTACTACCATAATGAACATGAATGTTTTTATCATGATGGCTATTAGGAACCAATTTGTTAAGCATATCTACTTGTGAATTCAAAATTCGTATTTTATCCTTCATTTCACTAATTAAGTCGTCTTTTTGTTTGATGACATAGATAAACAGTTTTGGGTTGAACTTGCCAGAGTTATAGCAGTCCTCCATGGCGTCGTAGAAGTCGCTATCCTGTACGTCACAGTTTTCGCATTTAAAATCACTCACAATGGCATTTTCGTCTACATTTGCACATTTGAAATGTTGTGTTCATTGACACAAACAACACTTTACACCTTTCACAAATTTTCGGTGGCACTTGAAACATTTAAGATTCGCATTTTGAGAGAGCTCCGACGAAACGTTCGAGCTTGTCGCCATCTTGATGATATATCGTTCAAAGTATCAGGACTCAATGATGACCCTAAATGTTTTCTATTGTTTTTTCCTCTAAAAATATAGCTTCAGATATCCTTCTCTTACAATAACTATCCTTTGCAGTTTTTATAAATTTTTTAAATATTCTGCGGTATGTATTAAAGTAATCACGAAATAATTCAGTATTAGTAAACTTTCTGGTATAATGCAAAGAACGTAAATTTTTTGAGGAATTCTTTATCACTTGAGTTACTCATTGCTTTTTATCTTTAATTTTTATCCTCTGAATTGGAAACGCTTTATTGAACTCATTGCATAAACTATTATAAAACATTTGGGAAGGTTCAATGGACATTAAAACACACTCCCAATTTGTTTCCGAACATTTGGAATAAAACTTGTCATAATTCAACTTGGTATATATTCGACCATAATGATACCGTTTTTCAATTTCATTTGAGCACAGGGCCACTGTACACTTTATTGCTTCATGATCTGATACACCTGCGGAGATAACTGAACAAGATATATTCTTCGAAACAAAATTACTACACATTTAATCAATAGTAGAACTGGAAAATTGACTAATACGAGTATTTGACTCAATGTGCATTTTCAAGTTGAAAGAAATAAATATGTTTGAGAAAAACTGATAGTTATATGAACTTTCATCAAAATTTATATTGAAATCACCAGTATCCTAACTGGTGATTGAAGAGTTAACTGGTAATTCAGATAGTAGCAACTCCAAATTTTTTAAAAATAAATAAACATCGGATACACGATACCGGTACAGAGAAATTATATACACGTTAAGATTTTCACAAAAACATATGGAAAATTCAAAAACTGTTCGCTGAATTTATCAATATTGAGAAACGGTGAATTGTCCATCATCGAATTATTGACAAGCTGTTTCTGAATGTTGGAAAAACACAATCGATAAGGTTTCATAACCGCCAAAAATTGTGTCAGAATATCACATTCGGCTCAGATGAGGCTTCAACGCTATATGTCTCAAGTAATAGTAACGTTATATCGTTTCTAGGTTTTCAAATTGATTCATGTATGGACTGGAAAATTCACTGTCAATCATTGATATCAAAAATGAATTCATTATCATATCAATTCAGAACCACTAGGAAAGTATTGGGAATAAATCAACTACTTGCACTCTATTATGCACAAGCTGACAGTAGATTGCGATATGGTATATGTCTATGGGGCTTATCTGTATCTTCATACGATGTTTTTATTGCCCAAAAGCGAGTTTTGCGTTCTCTCGTTGGTATATCGAGCCGTACAAGTTGCAGGGATGTCTTCAAAAACTATAAAATTTTAACACTACCTTCATTATTTATTTTAGAACTCTCTGTATACTCATTCGAGAACAGAGGCACATTATTTAGTACCAATAAAGTCAGACATCAATTTGATACCCGAACCAAAAATGACCTTCATGTACCTTTTAATAAATTTAGCGTATCATTCAACTCTCCTTCCTCTATGGCGCCCAGGATATTTAATAAATTGCCAAAATATATAAAAGAAAGTAAATGTATCAAACCATTCAAGAAACAATTGCGAGAATTTCTACTAGAAAAATGTCTTTATAGTGTTGAAGAGTTTATGTCGTAGGACCGTAGTGTCTTGTCTTGTTGCTTTTATTCCGACATGTTGGCATGTTTGTTTTAGAATATTTTTAGAACAATTCTTATTGGGATTGATATTTTTGATTTCAAACCTGTGGTTTCAGATTTTTGACTTTGTCTAAAGTTTTAAATTTTTCGTGTTTTTATATTTACCTAGATTTAAGTTTTTGACTATTCCTATACAATGTAGTGTTGTCTATTGTAAAATAAAGATCTTATCTTATCTTATCTTAAGTATAATAAATTGTACCACCATGAATCAAACTTAGTCTACAAAATTTTGAAACCACAGCATTTCCTGGAATGTATAAAGGTTCATAATTTTTTAACCAGTGTTCTGTTAAAGAAACTATACTAGGAAACTCTAAACTTTTTAAAAATATATATAGTTCATCTGACAGCTTTACAGTCTAGTAGCAGTGATAGGTTCATTCCTTGCTCATATGGATGAAGAACTCTACCTCTTGCTGAAAACTAAGCTCAAAAATAGTAAATCATGTGGTTCAGATGAAAAACCAAATTTCTTAGTGAGAAATATTTTACATTCTATAATAAAACCTTTTATATATCTAGTCAATTTGTCAATTTGTCAGAAAACCTTAAAATGAATAAAGTAATTCCGGTACATAAAAAGGGAGACAAAAATGATATCGATAACTATCGACCCATCACGATGTCATCAGTATTCTCGAAAGCATTTGAGTATGCTTACTTGAATCGTCTCAATTTGTACCTGGAAAAAGAAAGAATAATTTCAAAAAACCAACATGGATTCCAAAATAACAGAAGTACTACAACCGCCATTCATTCATTTTATTTTGATATTATCAAGCTACTGGAAGCTGGAGAATGCCCTGTCGGGATTTTCTGTGACCTCAGCAGGGCATTCGACTGTGTAGATCATGACAAATTGCTATTGAAACTACATAATTATGGAATACAAAGCTCAGCAAACAAATGGATAGAAACTTTTTTAAGAAATCGACAGCAGTATGTCAGTATTACAAACATCAGAAATAATATCAAACGTAATGTAAAATCCTCAGCAATTGACATTTCCCTTGGAGTACCGCAAGGTTCAGTGTTGAGACCGGTACTATTTATTTTATATATAAATGACTTAAACTTGTCAATATGTGATAATCCCCTTACCATATACGCTGATGATACATCAGTGATTGTATCTCAAAAAAACGATATTTCACTACAAAAATGGTGTAGTGACATCTTCCAAAAGTTGAATGTGTGGTTCTCGGCGAATTCTCTCTATTTAAATTCTGAAAAGACACACTTCCTTAGATTCCGGAATTACCAAAAGTCATGCCCAGAACTGAATATCGAAATTAGTGATAATCTAGTAGCTCAAAATTGTACAAGTGTTAAATTTCTAGGTATCCATTTTGACAGTACGTTGAGTTGGAAAACTCACTGTGATAAGCTGGGTCAAAATTTACTGTGGACAGGTGGAATCACGACTGAGATATGGTGTGTGTTTTTGGGGTTGGTCCACACATACAAATAATGTTTTTCTTGTCCAAAAACGAATTATATGAACTATCTCTGGTGTTTCAGGACGGCACAGTTGTAGGGATCTATTCATAGAATTGAATATCCTAACGTTACCTTCACTTTATATATTTGAATTATGTAGTTATATTTTCAAAAATGAAGACCAATTTATCAAAAAAACAGAAATTCATGATAAAAACACTAGGTATAAAGATAATTTTCATATTCCGCAAACTAGATATTCAATCTCATACCGATCTCCCGATAGTGCTGGTTTGATTTTCTTCAATAGATTACCAAAAGAGTTGAAATGCTGTTCCACTCTCAGAAACTTGAGGAGAAAGTTGAAATTGCTCCTTATTGATAAATGTTTTTATTCAGTCAATGATTTTTTTAATGTGTGAATTTATTTATATAATTGTGATTGTGACAGTTACATAAATTTTATATGTACGTATTTATGTTTGTTTGTAAAATATTTTAGTGCTTATTGTGACATTCCTATACAAATTTGTATTTGTCTGAAAGGAAAATAAAGTTTTTTATTATAATTATTATTATTATTTATTTCGCACTGATTGAATATCAAGCAACAACACGGTCATGAAAGTGAAAGGTAAAAAATCTGAAATTTGGCAGAATTAGAAGAAATTTGCAGAAAAGTTAAGAAGTTCATCTGAGAAATAAATAAAGTTTAATAAACAGGAAACGTGATTAATTCTATAGAATTTATCCCAAATCGGCTCATTTTTAAATGCGTGTATAGCGTGATTACTTATATTTGACGTTTAACTGTCACACAAATCTGAGAATATCGAACTTGACTGGCCAATCAGAGTCAAGGGTCAAGTTTGGTATTATCGATAATCCGAACTGATTGGTTCATTTTGACAAGTGCGTGAAATATTCATTGAAATTAAAAACTGATGTAGGTAACATTACTGATAGATGTAGTGAGAGGTTTTCGCATAATTTAATTTTATTCTGCCTGGTGAAATGTACTGAGTCCTTCTTGTGAGATGATAGCGGGACATAAAAATGTTTTTGTATCTTTTTCGGCGAATTTCGAAACAATTAATCTGACTACATTCTACAGGTGTTTTTGAATGGGTATTCATGCGCGTCATTATGTTGAACTTTATTATTCGTGGACTACATAGGCGTGTCCAAAAAAGTTCCGTAGTTACTATAGGAATTTTCACACCGGCAAATTAATCTCATTTAACAAATTCAATGAATTCGTGAAAAAAAAATAATACTACTGTTCATTTATTTCAATATTTGCATACCACTACAGTTTAACATAAAGGATAAAGAAAACGAACAAAGTGTCCCAAGCTAAACCCAAGTAGGCTATACTTTTGGGAGAAATAGAATATACCGGGTGGCTACGGAAGTATTGCCTACGGAATATCTCAGTTATTGTATGAAGTAGGTTTGTGAAATTTGGAGCGTCGATATAATGACATATGAGCTAGAATTTGAGCATATTGACATGTCGAAGTTAACTTCCGGTCTGACCGGAAGTAACATCAACTTTCTTATTTTAAATGGAAACCCTATTTTTTTTCTTTTCGCTTTATTCAGCATTCAATTCCCTTTCTAATGACATATCACAAGTTGGTATCTAACCAGAAACTAGATCAGAAAAAAATTATTATTGAAATTCACCGAGTAGGCCGTGGAAGCAAAATGAAAGCCAAAAATTGAAAAGTTGGCTATGGAAACCATACGTCACTTGAAAACAGTTGCTACTACTGTGATATTTTATTTTCATTCGTCGGCGTTATAAAAAGCCGCCAAAAAAAATATTGGAAAAATTGGGAAAAAAACAATACTCTGTAGGTCCATAACTTAAATAGGAACATACAACTTTTTCTTGCCTGTACTATTCAGCATAACCATTCCTTTCTAATGATATAATAGAAAATAATTTTTTGAACTGAGATACCGAAAAATCCAATTATTATTCTTCAAATAACAAAACAGATTATCGCCATACGCAAAAATTAAATTAAAAATAATGTGGAATGATAAATTATATCCTGTAGGTTCTAGGTAGGTAATTTTTACTTTACTTCTAGCTCATGTAGAGTTGTAGGCTGTGTGGAATACACCCTATTTTTAAGATGCCCCCATAGAAAAAAGTCGCACGGAGTCAGATCAGGTGACCTTGGTGGCCACCTGACTGGACCATGGGTTGTTATAAGTCTCTCTTGAAAGCGATTTTGAAGATAATTTCTCGCTATTCTTGAATTATGCGGAGGGGCGCCATCTTGCTGGAAGTACATTCTCTCAGTTATTTCCGCTGGTAGGTTGTTAATGAATTCCGAAATTTCATTCGTTAAAAAATTAAAGTATCTCTCTCCGGTTAGTTGGCCTTGAAAAAGAATGGGGCCAACAATATGAGTTCCAACTATTCCTGCCCAAACATTCACACCAAATCTCTCCTGCAAGCCGCCTTGTCGAAACCGGTGCTCGTTTGCTATCGCCCAGTACCTGGAACAAAAGACCGTTCACACTTTTAGCACTTTACACTTCGACTATCGACAATAATCCAAATAAAGTACAGTACCTAACTTGTATTATTCCTGTTAAATAATCCATTGTTGGTAAATCTTGACTCGTCCGTAAACAAGATATAATAGTTAAATAGGTGATTCTCAGCATTTTGTCGAAGAAACCAATTACAATTTTCCAGGCGCCTTTCACCGTCATTTTCATACAAATGTTGATGCAACTGATACTTGAAGGATTTCAATCGATGTTTTTTCAAAATTTTCCTAGCAGAGTCCGTACTTATAGCTAATACGGCGCCAATCTGCCTTGAGGAAATTGTGCTATCATATTGTACTAAAGCTAATACATTAATTTCAGTTTCCTCATTAATAACAAATGCTTCTTGGTCTTCGTGAACATCAGGCTCAGTTCTTAATTTTTCTTCATGCCACTGGAAATACCTACTTGACGGTTGCTGCCTCCCTGGATATCGCTCTAAATACAATCGTTCAGCGGCATAAGAATTTTTTAAACATTCACCATAAATGAGAAGCATGTCAATTTGTTCGGTTCGTGAATAACGGGGCATTATTTGAATATTCCACTAACCGATTTCGATTTCCAAACCCTTTTAAAATGGCAGAATCAGAAACACTACTTCGAACGTCAAAATAATATGGATAGCAGCGTTCGTGACAGCTCTCATTTCTTTTTTGTTTCATTCCAAAATACATCTTAATCAGCCTACTTGTTAATATTTTGGTTCGAATGATTATTGCAATGGAATGATTATTCTGAATAGCACAAACATCGTCCATAGGTAGAAATTAGAATATCTATGGACGATGGCACAGACCAAGTACGTTTATGTTCCTATTTAACCTAGAACCTACAGGATATAATTTATCATTCCACATTATTTTTAATTTTATTTTTGCGTATGGCGATAATCTGTTTTGTTATTTGAAGAATAATAATTGGATTTTTCGGTATCTCAGTTCAAAAAATTATTTTCTATTATATCATTAGAAAGGAATGGTTATGCTGAATAGTACAGGCAAGAAAAAGTTGTATGTTCCTATTTAAGTTATGGACCTACAGAGTATTGTTTTTTTCCCAATTTTTCTAATATTTTTTTTTGGCGGCTTTTTATAACGCCGACGAATGAAAATAAAATATCACAGTAGTAGCAACTGTTTTCAAGTGACGTATGGTTTCCATAGCCAACATTTCAATTTTTGGCTTTCATTTTGCTTCCACGGCCTACTCGGTGAATTTCAATAATAATTTTTTTCTGATCTAGTTTCTGGTTAGATACCAACTTGTGATATGTCATTAGAAAGAGAATTGAATGCTGAATAAAGAGAAAAGAAAAAAAATAGGGTTTCCATTTAAAATAAGAAAGTTGATGTTACTTCCGGTCAGACCGGAAGTTAACTTCGACATGTCAATATGCTCAAATTCTAGCTCTTATGTCATTATATCGACGCCCTAAATTTCACAAACCTACTTCATACAATAACTGAGATATTCCGTAGGCAATACTTCCGTAGCCACCCGGTATAACTACCGATTGTATACCTACCTACTTTTTTGAGGAGGTGAAGAAAACCCTTTATGATGAGGTTTTGGGCCTTGTATCTCATAGACTACTGTGAGAGTCACCTCATCAAGCGTACTGACTAAATGTTTCAACCCGTTTTAGGCCCGTGTGACTGTTGCCTCCGGTGACACTTTTGGCCCATTGCATCTTACCTCTTTTTCAGATCAGATCTTTGATGAACTCTTTTCCTGAGGTGTTTTCTCAGTATCCTTTGTGTTTTTCCAGGATCCAGTCGTCCACAGATCTCCGTGCTGTACTTTTTGGTACTCCTGTAGTCTGTTCTGAATCTGGATCGTTTTCCAACCATTTTCTAGCAATTATGTCAGCTCCCTCATTGCCTGAAACTCCCTGATGTCCCACATAGGCTGGACCTTGCTAGGACCTTGCTCAGTCTTGCATTAGTCCTTCTGTGTTGTGTCTTAGACCACCATGCCAAAGAAGCATATGTTATTGCAGACATTACCACTATATTATAAAACCAGTAGAGCATGTCTGGTCTGAACTCCCATTTTTTCCAAAGGAGCGTCTGACAAGAAATAGCAAGGTCTTCGCTTCTTTGGCTACCTTTTCCAGATGTGGGTTCCAGGTCAGTTTTTAGTCTAGAATCACCCCCTTCTATCTGTATCAAAATTTTAGAGGTCCCACGTTTTAGAATAAATATTGCTATGGTGGTTTTATGGAGTCTGAAATTCAGACCCTCCCCTCCGTATACGTACATCTTAGGTTGAGAGCCTCTTGCATACGATCTAACCGTGTAATTATATTTTCCTTGTGCCAAGACTATTGTGGTTGTAACTGATGTATCACCTATTGATACTTACCTAGGTAACTATTCTTGTGGCAGAGCCGAACACCATAGTTAATGTTGATGAGTCACAGAAGAAATGTTCTCAAAGACGTTGGATGACTAAATGTTCTAAATACAAATTTCAGCCAGCGGTTTTGGCTGTACTTTTGGTAAAAAGGGTTTGTTTATTGATGTGGACAAAATCCTGGGAGAACCTATTAAAAATACAACGAAGTTATTAGATTTCCGGTACCTATTACAATCGCCAAAGCTCAAAAGGTTAGCTATAGGATTAGAAGAATAGCCTGGTAATGTTCGTTTATTGGGGAAATGACCCAATTTTCCTGGCTGAAGTGAGTAAAATATATAAGTTGGATAAGTCCCCATAGTTTGGATTTTAACTGGACCAGATATTAAGATACGCCTTTGGAGCAGTTGTCTCGATGCATTATTATTGTTATTACTATTGTACTGATCGATTGAGTGAAATATGGAGGAGTTGTGGATATGAGAGTGTGATCACGGAGTTCTCAAAATAACTATATCAGCAAATTGACATTCACTATCCGCAATAACTTAAATGCTTCATACACATCACCAAAATGAAGGTTCATTCCGAATGGGATCTCTAAGTTTGTTTCGAAATAAAATAATGGCTTTATCTCCGTCAAATACATCGCGAAGACCGATCTGGTCAGGATGTTCGCACATACGATCAAGGTAGATTGCCGTGGAGATAGGTGCGCCACTGAGTGGCAAATGACCTGCAGAAATGCCGGTCTGTTTTGGCGCGAAAATGTAGTCAATGACCACTTACGTGACGTAACGATTTCATAAAAGTGTTTTATAGAATATAAAAAAGCTAGAGGCCACTCGATTCGGTATGCTACATTGCTGTTCGTACGTCTTCGTTCAACAGATTTTAGATCTAGTAATGCTGGTCTATTAGAAGCGTTTGGGATGACCCGGAAGTGAGTTCTGTGTCAATAACGTGTCGATTATCGTAATTGATAGTCGGCGTATTTATTTATTATCGTGAGAACAGTCAAATTAGCGACAAGTGAGGGAATGTGATATGGGATTGGGCGGATTTATAGAAAATTCAAGTTTAACTAGTCTGATAATTTTTGTTCTTTCATGGAGAGCGTACATACATAGGTGTATTTTGCCTTGAGGGGCTTATAGTCCGAGAGGATTAGGCGGGCAAAAAATTAAAATTGTTTTTTATCATATTTGGAGTGTATGACTCAGGAGTAATATTTCGTGAAAACATGTTTATTCCACTGTAGCTGAGGAAGTTGAAGGAACACTAGTGAAGGGTGTTCATCACTCAATGAAGTTTTCACTACCAGAGGGCACAAACTACTTGAATTCATGAATGATAATTCGTTTACGTTATGTTAGGTTATTCGGCAGGGATAAAGTGCGAAAACGACGTGACTGTCATTCGACCAATGATCACTCTCTAGAAATAACAAATAATTTTTCAAAATATTCCTCAGTTAAAGTATCTGGGAATATAAAAGGACATTTCAACTATGAAAGTGGCACTACTGGAAACCATATAGTAAATTCATTTTATTCTTAGTCTGGAGGTATAAGTGTTAGAAGCTATAAGTCATCTCAAAAAAAGTTAATTTTTTTTTTAATAATTTTTTTTCTAAAATATTGTTAAGTGGTCATACTTCCTATTCAAACTCACAAAATATAGTAATTCGACCATTCTGAATAGATTGTTGTTCGCAGAATTACTCATCTCTTAAACCGTTCTCGAATTGAAAAGTTCAAATCGAGTTAAAATGAGTTTTTTCCCTCCACATTTTTTCAGATTTTCGGACTCAGTTTCGTAAAATTCAATCTTCTTTCAAGTCGTTTTCGATTCAATTCAAGATGTCATAGGAATTTACGGAAACTCACCTGCATTTTCTAATGTTCGACTTTTTCCTCCCTTTTCCAGTAAAATCTTATACCTGAGCATAAACGAATCATATATTTTCGGAATCAGCGTGAAATGTCACGTATATAGTGCGAATTCCAAATCAATCTGACGATTTTGTATTTTTCGTGATTTTTAACAACTTTTTTCGAGTAAATTTTTTTCTCGAAATGTTTTGGATATACTGAATCGATCATTCTGAGTTGGTTGGCCTTCGCAGAATTGCTCTATCTCTAACGGAAAAGTTCAAATCGAGTTGAAAGGAGTTTTTTTCTGCCAATGTTTTTTTCTTCAGAGTTTCGTATACAGTTTCGTAAAACTCAATATATTTTGTATATGCACACCAAATTTCAAGTCGATTCCAATTCAATTAACGATTTCATAGGCTTTTTACAGAACCTCTGCAATTTCGAATTTTCAACCTTTTATTCCCTTTTCCGGCTAAATTTCATACAAATCTGAATTTGCCAATTTTGTACTTTCCGTGATTTTTAGGGGTCTACCCCTTATAACTTTTTTCTAGTGAATTTGTTTTTCTTCGATCAACTTGAAATGTTCAGAGTATACTAATTCGATACTTCTGAGTCGATTGGCGTTTGCAGAATTGCTCTATCTCTAACCGTTCTCGAATGGAAAAGTTCAAATCCAGTTGAAAGGAGTTTTTTCTGACATTTTTTTTCTTCAAATTTTCATACTCAGTTTCGTAAAACTCAATCTTTTTTGTATATGCACACCAAATTTCAAGTTGATTCCGATTCAATTAACGATTTCATAGGCTTTTTACGGAACATCTGCAATTTCGAATTTTTACCTTTTAATCCTTTTTCCGGCTAAATCTTATACCTGAGCATATGAAAATCTTATATTCTCGGAATCAGCGTGGGATTTCGATTGGCGTTCGCAGAATAGCTCTATCTCTAACTGTTCTTGAATTGAAAAGTTCAAATCGAGTTGAAAGGAGTTTCTTTCTGCCAATGTTTTTTTCTTCAGATTTTCGTATACAGTTTCGTAAAACTCAATATATTTTGTATATGCACACCAAATTTCAAGTCGATTCCAATTCAATTAACGATTTCATAGGCATTTTACAGAACCTCTGCAATTTCGAATTTTCGACCTTTTATTCCCTTTTCCGGCTAAATTTCATACCTGAGTCTATACAAATCTGAATCTGCCAATTTTGTACTTTCCGTGATTTTTAGGGGTCTACCCCTTATAACTTTTTTCGAGTGAATTTGTTTTTCTTCGATCAACTTGAAATGTTCAGAGTATACTAATTCGATACTTCTGAGTCGATTGGCGTTTGCAGAATTGCTCTATCTCTAACCGTTCTCGAATGGAAAAGTTCAAATCCAGTTGAAAGGAGTACACCAAATTTCAAGTTGATTCCGATTCAATTAACGATTTCATAGGCTTTTTACGGAACATCTGCAATTTCGAATTTTTACCTTTTAATCCTTTTTCCGGCAAAATCTTATACCTGAGCTTATGAAAATCTTATATTCTCGGAATCAGCGTCACTGAAAAAACAGTTTATTCATAGTTAACGAAATTAATTAACATCTAATAAATCATTTATTCGAATATTGCGGAATAAACGTTTATTTACTAGAAACAAATAATGCATTTAAATTATTTAAATATTCCTCATTAATAGTTAATTCAAATCAATTTTCAATAAACTATAGATTTATCAACTGTAAATAAAACATTATTTATAATAAATAAAGAATATTTATTAATAACCAATATATCATTACCATTCAATAAACACATATTCATTATTAATATGTTTTATTCATTAAAAATAAACGTTTGTACATAACAAACAATAAACAAAATTCAATATGGAAGAAATTGGAATCAAATAACTATCAATATCAATATTTATCAAATCAACAAAACTGTTATCATTCAGGAACTTTTCCAGCTCCTGAACCTGATCCATGCTTGTGACGCGAGACCGCCTTGATGAACTGCGTTATTAAGTAGGTACTTGTGATTTTTCCAACAGATGTCTTATTGTAGATTAAATGCACAAACCACGCATATAATTATTATAAGTGTTATAGTCTTCTAGTCTTTTTTAGTTACACTTCAATCACATTAAAATACCACACGACCTAACCTACACAACATTCACAAATGGCACCACACACCACACGACTTGAAGACAAACACCGAGAGATACCCAGACGTACGACGTGTCACGTGGCCCATCATAGCGATGCCACCACGGCACCTATCGCGGAGATTTGATAATAATGGCAGCGCGGTATTTTCAATGAATATTAATTTATTGTCTATTACTAAAACTTATTCACTTTGAATAAACTTATAATTATTAATGAATACAATTTTAGTAATATCACCCAACAAATGATTTCATTAGGAATAAATTTATATTGTTAGTTATAAACATATCGACCTCAAACAAACTATTAATTTTTTATTAATATATCATATTATCGCATTTACTAATATTAAATAAAATCACCTTGTACGAAATAAAATATTCTTTTCTTTATTCATTGTAAATAAAAGGCACCCAAACAAATATTTATTAACTATAAGCCCTATCTTTTTTTTCAGTGTGGGATTTGGATTGGCGTTCGCACAATTGCTCTATCTCTAACTGAAAAGCTCAAATCGAGTTGAAAGGAGTTTTTTCATATATTCCGGAATCAGCGTAAAATTTTACGCATATAGTGTGGATTTCGAATAAATCTGCCAATTCTGTATTTTTTGTGATATTTTAATCAATCAATCAATCAATTTATTTGCTTATTATCAGTACAATAGATTTAGCATCGTCAAAATAAATACAGTACAAAACAGACACATTAAAAAGGTAGAGTATTAAAACTTGCAGTTGAGAAATTCATTAACGTCATAAGGGCAGAGATCAACCAGCAGCCCTTTTATACTTTTCTTGAATTTATTCATATGTAAATTCCTCATATATGGTGGTAGATGGTCGAAGATCCTTATCGCCACAGTAAGGAAGCTTTTATGAGTGATTGCCAGTCGATGCTGTGGCATGAGAAGATTGTCGCCATTTTTGGTTAAATATTCGTAACTTTAGGGGTGTTATTTTGTGTTTTGATGTAGACGAGACATTGAAATATGTATAGAGCCGCAATAGTTAAGATATTAAATTTTTTAAATAGAGGTCTACAGCTGTCAGTCCGTTTTGCCCTTTCCAGGATCCTTATAGCCGTTTTTTGTAGAATAAATACCCTTTCCCAATCAGTTGAAAGTCCCCAGAAACCCAATCCGTATGACAGCTTAGACTGAAATAGCCCCATGTAAGCTGCTCTCGAAACATAAAAAGGAACAAATTCATGGATTTATGGGTCTACCCTTCACAAATTTTTTGTGTTATTTTTTTCTTTCGAACTTGAAATTCTCAGAATATACTAATTCGACTTTTCTGAATCGATTGGCGCAGAATTGCTCTATTTCGATCCGTTCTCTAATTGAAAAGGTCAAATCTTGTTGATAGCTTTTTATTTCATTTCAAGTAGGTATAATGAGGAATTTAAAATATTTTACAGAAATGAGATCACTAAAAATAAAAACAGTGTTTTTTTTCGCGAGTAGTTCGTCTCTTTCTGTTTTCTGTTGAGCTATTTTTCGGAGTTTCTTATTGGCGATTCAAATAAAGGGCAGCTGGCAAGTTCTAAAACAATATTGTTGTCCTTGCTGTTTTTTATTGGCCACTAGGTATTCTAAAGAAAATATTTTATGACACTACTTTGCAATGTTCTCCCAATCTCAACGCCAAAACATGTCCCAACCCACATGGGACAACACCCCTATGGACCGGTTTCATGGTATTGCCAATCATCAGCGCAGGGCAGCTCACCCAACGCTTTCGGAAAATATCGTGACCCCAAGATTCAAAGAGCACTCCGACTATGGTGTCGACTTCGTTTGAAGCCAAATAATTTCTAAAGAAAATATTTTATGACAATACTTGGCAGAAGCCCATTAAACCAATATGATAAAAATGGATTAATCAATCCAGACTTCTGCCTTAACCTATACAATAGGTACATATCTAACAGATATAATTCAATAGTCCTAGGGGGCAGTGGTTGTTTTCTGAGATTTGCCGACGATTTTACCTACTGTATAGGTTAAGGCAGAAGTCTGGATTGCTTAATACATTTTTATTATCACTAGGTATTCTGTAAAACAAATTAAACTGAAATACGTCATGTTCCATTTTTCAATTTTCAAAATTATTCAAAGCACCCACCGAAAGTGCTTAGTGTTCATGAGTATTTGAATTTTTTTGTATTTTTGTCATTGCTTGTCATAGTTCTGCTACACATAAAACTGGTAACTTTAAAAGGGCATACCCCTTTACCAAGTTGTCGTTAAAATTTTATTTTTCATCGTAGAGAAACTTTATGATCTGCAGCTGTGAAATAAAAACTCGGATTTGCTGTGCTTGGTTGTCAAGCATTGATTTTGAGACAGCCAATAAGTAAAAACGCTGGTGCGATGTTTCACATACACTAAAAATTTGTTTGTTCCATAAACTAGGTACTTAAAAACTTGATCGACTTTGATTAGTCAAACTTTATATTATCAAAAGTAAATGAACAATTCAATAGTGTTTTCTGTGAAATGCAATATTCAGTAAATTCAGTTCTATTCAAATTTACCTACCATCAGACTTTTTTTATTGCACCCATTTTTGAAGTCATCAAACGTGTTATTCAGTTTCTGAGAAAGACTATTAGTTAAATTATCAGATTCAACCATAGACGTATCATCTAATTTTGCTTGCAAGATATAATCCGAAAAATGATCTATAAACAATAAAAATATCAACTTCACTTTCACGTGGTACTGTTAATGTAAATTTATTCAGGTAAGTATAATCTACAATAAAAATTCAAAACTAAAACTAGAGAAACTATGAACTAAAATTGATGAATTCATCATGGCCTCCATAAGAGCCCTTGTGTAATTTTAAATGTTGTTTCGCAATTATTTTAATCTACCATGATCATTTTAAATCATATTTTAAAAAAGTTTTGTCATTTTAATATTGTATCAAGAGTGTTGTCCGTTGTGACATGATATTTCATATAGTACGGCGAGTGAAAGGGATTCATAACCTCACTTTCAGTTCCTGATGAAGAGCCAATAAATGACTCGAAAGCTTGAATAGAAAAAATAGTACACTTTTTTTCCATACCCTTGTTGACTGCATACCCGAATTTAAAGGATTCTTAAGCTCTCATCAGTACGGTAAAATCCATCCTTATTTGTATTTTCCTGGGTAGGATTGTCACGCTGGTAGCTATAGCTGCCTCCGTGGCGACGTTAGTTGTTGCCTTGTAAGCACAAGGTCTTCTAACCGAAGCCACAAATGTGTGGTTGGCTTCCTGTTGTTGACTTCCTTTGTTTCTATTTTTACATCCAAGTGTTGTACATCTTCGCACTTGATTTTACCGTACTGATGAGAGCTTAAGCTCGAAACACGTGTCTACGGTTGCAGAACATTTTGAGGGTTATACCCAATAACTTCTCTACTTATATTTTCATATATTGCCCCTCGCTAAATCCATCCTTATTTTTATATATATATATATATATATATATATATATATATATACATATATATATATATATACATATATATATATATATATATATATGTATATCAAGAAGAAATTATATCAACCGTCTTATCTTAAAGAATCCCCGATAGAAGCAAGTTTCTTTATTTATTTATATATATATATATATATATATATATATATATATATATATATATATATATATATAAACAAACTTATAACATTATATTTCCAATATTTCGACAGTGGTTACTGTCATCATCAGGGAGCTACAAAAATGGATGAAACTATGGTAAAATGGTGAGGATGAGAGTCCTATACTTACAATGTTAGTGAGATTAACAACGATGTTACAGAATTAAAAAAGACAAAATCCAGGTGCAACATGGGGTACTTAATAAAATTTATGTAAAACATCAAACAATTGAAATTTTTTAGTTTTTAAATGTGTCGGATGCAAAACACCTGTAGGAATACCACGAGGAGCGTGGGAGAAGAGAAAAATGTTGGGTTAGAATTTATTAAAATTAATCATATGTCATATGTCAAAAGTCAAAGTCAAAGTCTAATTTTTTCATAGAAGTTATAGAACAAGAGAACAATTGGCCTGAGCTGCTGGGGTTTCCAGTACAGTTGCAATTACTGCTAAAGAGGATATATAATTATGGATTTCATGTAAATTGTTGAGAAAATTATTAACAATTTTTTGAACAAGTTTTTGAATTAATGTGGAAATTATGGGAAGTAAAAAAGTGTAAGGAAAACCGAATGAAATTAAGTAATGCCAAAGGAGCTGTTATTGAGAGCACTTGGGTTCTTATCCAACAATAATAAATAAGAATAGATCTCACTCAAGTGTTTAAGATCTGTTCTTTTGTTTAGACAATGATCAGATTGAGAAATAAATGTCATTTCCAAGAATATTTGTTTTGAAGAATTACCTTTAGTTAAAATTTTTGTGGAATTGTAGTCCATTGAGTGACCTTCTTTGAAAACATGTTCACTGAGAGCACATCTCTCAGGGTGCAATCTACTATCACTTTTGTGTGAAGTTATACGGTCTTTTAGCAACCTTGCTGTTTGACCAATGTATTCATGACTACAGTTGGTACAAGGTATGCAATATACTAATTTAGATTGAGAAAATAAAGGAGTTCTGTCATTTACGACAGAAAATAGGGAATTTATGGTAAGGACCGTTTTGTTTGCAATTTTTACATTACCTATTTTATTGAAAATTCGTGAAAGCTTTGGCGTGTTTTCAGCAAAAAAGGGCAAAGATGTGTAAAAAATATTAGGTTGTGAAACATTATTATTAACATTATTATCACCATTGTCATTATTGGCAACATTAACAGTATTATTTATTTGATTACCTGGAGGAGGTACAATAACAATAATATGGTCTATAGGCGACGTACTAAACAGGATCTTGTTAAGTTAAGATACTGGATAAGAATTTTGTTTAAAAAGATTATGGAGAATTTTAAAAATTTTTTGGTGAAAACAAGGGTCAGAGATACGTAAAACTCGTTGCTTCATTTGCTTGATCAGATTTATTTTAATAGATTGTCTATGGTAAGACCAATAGTTCATATACCTACCAGCACTGATAGGTTTTCTGTACCAGTCAACCAATATTGTATTATTGGGAGTACGAATAAATTTGGTGTCCAGAAACGGAACACTACATTCAGCATCTTCATTTTCGATGGTGAATTGAATAAATGGATCATAGTTATTGAAGACATCTAAGATTTCTGTAGTCCCTGTCCCAGGAAGGGCTACAATTATGTCATCGACATATTTTTTTATAAAGAACACATTGAAAGGAAGGACATTTAAGACCATATCTAGCAAGTCGTCCATAACATAGTTAGCTAAAATAGGGCTAATTTTTGCACCCATAGGAGTGCCAAAAGTTTGTTTATAAATTTGGTTGTTGAAGGAAAAACAAGTATTATTTAAAAGAAAAGTTAAGAGAATGATAAAGTTGTCTTCATCAATACTGCAATATCTACTGATACGGATCCAGTTATTGTGAACTGCTCTGATGCAAGTGTCCAAATATACATTACTAAAGAGTGAAACCACGTCTAAGCTTGCCAAAACGTAATTTTCAGGGAGCTGAATTCTATTAAATTTTGATGAAAGGTCAAAGGAATCTTTTATGTAATATTGATTATCATAATCGTAAGCTTTTGTCAATATATCTGTCAAAAAGGAAGCAAGTAATTCTGAAGGATTGTTAATAGAAGAATAGGTCTGACAGTTAATGTGGGTTTGTGTACTTTAGGTAAAGCATAAAATTTTGGAATTATACCTGTATAGGTAGGAAGTTTCTTTTCTGTGATTTCTTCAATTTGGTTGGAGCTATAGAGATTTTTGACTGAAGAGTTACATTTATTTTGAATTTGAAGAGTACGGTCCCTATGAATTTTCTCATAAGAATCATTATTATTTAATATGTCTGAAGATAAGTTGATATATTGATCTTTGTTCAATGGACTACAATTCCACAAAAATTTTAACTAAAGAAGGTAATTCTTCAAAACGAATATTCTTGGAAATGACAATGCTTTGTCAATAAGATATAATTTTTGACCATAAAGTATATTTTGATTGATTGATTGATACATTTTTCATAAAAGTTGATTTCCCAGTGCCAGTGTGTGTGTGTATATTCCCAATGGTACCATCCGTATCGGAATACTCTTTCATTGAAAGACCTCGTACTACGCCACAACAGCCTTCCAAAAACTCTCTGTTTTGTGTCAAATAACCACCTCAGCTCCTTATAATGAAAAGGCACAGATCCGACCTGTCCTTTGAGACCGTTTGGTCGTATAGAGAGTTCAACGCCAAATCATTCACTGAAGCTGTTATTATTGTTATTATTGCATGTTCTTTCCAAAGCTCACAAGCTGGCGGTCTCCATTATTTGGTTTGTCTTTATTGACGTGGGAAATCCCGACATATTTTCTCGAACTCAGATGCTCATTTATTTACTTTATGTAAGTACTGAGTACTTGAGTGCACGCACTGGAGTTGTTTGAATAATTTATAATTGAACTAACCACAATCTTCAAACGTTCAATTTGGTCTTGGAAATTAATGGAAGACGTAAATTATTTATCGGAGATCGTGACCCGTTCAAATCTAAGGAATATAAAATAACCAGTTGCGAAAAGAATTGCATGCAATCCTCGAATTGATTAATATTAGACTTTTAACGGTTTTCACATATCTTTAACCGACTTTGTTTATTGTTATGAAATAATATGATATTCGTAGCAAGGACGAATTGGTTTCAATGACAGTACGAAGCCATATGTGTCGTAACGGTTGTTTTTTTTTGAGTCGATTCAACTACAAACATAAAAGCTGAGTGCAATAAGATTTCATTGAGGCTGCCATATAGCACTTCAGTAGTTTTTTCAATCCAAATCAGTTGTGAAATATCAGGAAACCATGTATTTCTCAAATGTTTAGGAATTCCAAACCGGTGTGATTCGCACAAAAGTTAACCAGGTTATGATGAAAGTATTTATTCAACAAAATTCAAGTGCCGCTGCTGAAACAATTACAGTGACAACAAAACGAAATTGCGGAAATGTTTCCACTCAATAAAGTCTGTTGTGTTCGATTAGTCATAATTGTTGATTCTTTCATTGCGTTGAGGTTTGTGAACAAGAATAATAGTTATGTATGTATAGGGGTAGCGCTCATCGATCACACTCACTCAAAGGGACTGACATAAAAAGTTTCAATTATAGCCGGTCCTGCTGATTTTCGTTTCAATGTAAACATCTGAAACAAGAGTAAACAAAAATGATACCGGTTCTTTCACCAAAAACAGCAATTATAGCATGTTTAATAATCTTTCTTAAATTTTGAATGAATATACAATGATTTTCAGATATTGTTTCATTTTAAGTTAATATCAATTGTGGTATTCCACAGAGAACAGTGCTTGGCCCATTACTCTTTCTTCGTTACACACTCCCATACAAAAATATTCGGCTCTCACCATATTCTTTGATGTTCGTAAACGGGGTTGAATCAGGATTATTTGAAACAATGTTTTACGTTAAAATTGGGGTATCTTGGGATGAAGGGATTAAATCCAAAATACAGTGAGCATTGGCTTTGAACATTATCTTGATTCCTTATCGACATGTTTTCATCGAAAGCAGATTTGCTTTGATTAAAGAAGTAATGATTATGAGTAGTTTTGAAGGGTAAATGAAGGGCGCCTAACTAGCAAATTATTATTATATTTTAGTTTCGAAAACGTTACCTATTGGATAAAGTTTATAAAATAATTGATTTTTTTTAATGTTTCCAATACGTTTATACAACAGCTACAACTGCAAAATTAGCATCATTTCATAAAATACTTCAGGCTCCCATAATATTTTATTGATCCTTCTCTGAATATTACAAAACACTTTCATAAACATTGTGGTTGCTTTAAAACAAAACTCCTTATTCTCTTTATGAAAAGTTTTTATTGAAGCGTCCTCACTATACTTCTAAATAATCTTTACTATTTCTATGAGATAGTGTCAGAACATTCAAAATATAACTTTGTTGGTTGGTGGGGCCCTACCGATAGTCTAGGCGCTGTAGCCAAAATGTTACTTAAACCTAACAATAAAACCAATAGAAATGATTTTCGATAAACATGCAGTTTTTGAAGAGTAATTTAAGATAAAAATTATTCTGCATGCGAGCACCTATGGAAAGTGGGAAAATTCCCAGGAAAACTCGGAAAATCAGTATTCCATCAATAAGGGGTTGAAAATTTCGATATAATGAATTTTCTTACATATTTTCACAAAAAAAAGTATCAACATTATTTTTTCGAAAAATGCTCCATTTTTGAGAAACGTGACCATTAAGTGTGGTTTCTCGCTAATGGCCCCTGAAGCAAGGTGGGCGACACGCATGCTCAAGTAATTGGGCTGTAACCGTTGGATTTCGTGTTTTTAGTGGGCTGAATTCATAATCGCAAGGTAAAATTGTTTGTTATGAAGTAAATTTGCTGGTTATATACGATTGATAGTTATGAATTCTCTCGCCAATTCTAAGAACAGCTTTGAAAAATCTTTTATTAACTAGCATCTGACATCAATTGAAATGAATTTGTTAATTGTGGGAGAAAAAATGAAATAATGTAAACGGAATGAAGCTTATATGAAATTGGAATTTTGGATATTCCTTTTTGCTGAGTTCTGCTCATCCAGGTTTTCACAACAAAAAAAAGTAATATTGTTCGAAATCAAATTCACCAGCACTTATCCTTCGTTTCTTTTCGAGTGAACAATTTTGCCTGCCTGGAGGAAATTCTGCATTATTATGAGGCTTTATTTTTAGTGCGCTTGGTATATTTCTGATAACAAATATGGTCACTTCCAACTCTGATGAATGCTTAATGGCTCTGTATCTCCCATAATTTCGTTCAAGAGCCACAGTGTTCAAAGTGATTACTTATATTTCGGACGTCCATCATCTCTAAATGGTTGAAAGATTTCTATCTCTTTGAAATTTTTCACAACGTTTCAATTGCTTGAATCCGCAATCGTCTCCTGGTGAATAATGACAAAATCAGATGCTACGCGACCTTTTATAGGTCTATAATTAAAGTGTAATTACGGTGTAATTACGCGCGGTCTTGTGGCGCGCGTGGTTTCGCGCTTTTTCTCCCTCCAAAACGGTCCATGAGCGGTTTCCATACGTTTTTAATTTCCACGCTTGGTTGACTGAAGGCACTATTGGCTTCTATATAGGTGGTTTCCATAAATTTCCGTTTGAACCAATGTTCCTCTCATGTGTATATGGTGTGCTTTAAGTGAACAGTCAAATAATAATTGCCTCTGTGAATGAATACATTTAATGGTATGTAAACACATTTTTAAAACCTGATTTTTGTATGTGCTACATGAGGAAACACTGACGTTTAGCTCTACCGTATACAAACCACCTGCTCACAAAATCCTATGACTTTATAAGTGAAATCATAACCCTAACGAATATAAACAACCATAAAAAACTCTCGACTAAGAAGTGCATATCGATAGCAGTGTCAAGGTATCCACCCACGCTGCGAACAATCTCGGAACTCTCGCACTGAAATGCCTGATTCAGTTATAACACTCCAAGATTTGATGGATGAGATTCTGAAGAGCCGAAGTGAACTCAAAAATTCAATTGAGGCTAGTGAAGCCAGAGTACTGCTGAAAGTCGAAGAACTCAAATCAAGAGTACATGATCTTGAAAAGGAAAACTTTTCACTAAGAGAAGAAATTGAGATTCTGAAAATAAAAGAAAAAAAAAATAATATAATAATTTTTGGGCTTTGCGAAAAAAGTGATATTCCTAACTGTAGCTCATTGTGTGAAAAACTCAACAACCTCTTAAAAACTGACCTGGACCAGAAGGATATAAACGACTTTTTTTTTTCTGGGAAATAGTAAGAAAAGTCCTCTCAAGGTGGAATTCCATTCAAATCTTGTGAAGAAGAGTGTTCTACAAAACTCCAAACATTTGAAGGGTACTAACATAAGTATATCAAATGACCTCACATCTACATAGAGAGAACAACATAGAATCCTCAGGAAACACCTCATTATGGCAAGACAAGACGGTAACAAGGAGTGCTTCATAAAAAGCAATAAGTTGCATGTGGAACTAGATCTTCTGGAACTAGAAAAACAGGAAATAAAATCACCTAAACCTAACAGCACTCCAAGTACACCTACAACATGTCACAGTGAATTTTTCAAAACCAAAGAGCAATACAAGCACAATAAGAACCCTGCAAACGAATTCCTGAAATCTCCAGCTGCCGGCTCCAACTTCGGAGAAGCCATAATAGGAAAGTAAATAATAGCAACACAGAACAAACCAAGACTACGATCGAACAAATAAAATTGCAAACTAAAAATATATCTAATATACCTAAGCTTTTTTTTCAACCACTTCAATCCTTTAACCCCTTTTTTGTATTTTGAATGTCCAGACCAATTGCATGTTGTAACTTGATTAATTATTTTAGACCTTTTTAAAATATAAGATAAAATCCAAAAAGCACTAGCTTTCAGTTTCAAAAATCCAACGTTAATTATCCTTGTTAAAATGAATCAATATATTAGAGATTTCAAAGTAAAAACCATCGAGACACTATCTGCAGAAACAACTGATGAACTTAACACCTTTGTTGAAGAAAGCAAAGAAGCCTTCAATATTCTTCACACCAATATTCGAAGTATAAATAAAAATTTAGATCAATTCAAAGTGACCCTCAGTCAAATAAAATCTTCAATTCATTGCATTGTCCTATCAGAAACTTGGAAAATCCATGATACCGCCTTATTCAAATTGGATGGATACCAAAACATTTATAATGAAGGTATTGTGAATCAGAACGATGGTGTAATGGTTTATGTGTTGAAGGAAGTTCCATTTGAATTTTCTATTGCAAGAATTGGGATTGTGAAAGCATTAGAAATAAAACTGAAAGTAGGTGATAAAAACATATCGATCACTACAATTTACCGATCCCCCTCTACCTGTGTGCATGATTTCAACCACCATTTAGCTTCTTATCTCAAAAACATTCGGAATGAGTACGAACTGCATGTCCTTGTTGGTGATATGAATATTAACATCTTAGATGAGGAAGAAGATCATGTAGAAAATTACCTAAACATTGTTGGCGAATATGGATTCACATCAGCCATCAATAAACCTACCAGAGCTCAAGGAAATTCACAAACTTGCATTGATCACTTCTTCATAAAGGACAAAACTGAATTAATACATATAACTCCTGTTATCTTCGAATCAGATATAACTGATCACTATTCCGTAGTTGTCCAATTGAAATCAGCTGATATGAAACAAAGTATAAGAAATAGGCAAACGAAAAAATTCTTCAATGAGAATAAATTTGTATCCAACATAGCAGAAGAAAATTGGCTGGATATTTATTCTTGTAATGACCTTGAGGCTTCTACAAATTTATTCGTGGAAAAAATCAAAATGAAAATACAAATTAGTACTAGCACAGTTGTGATACCTCCGATTCTTAGAAAGAAACAGGCATGGATAACCAAAGGATTGGTAAACTCAATCACAACAAAAAACAAACTTTTTATTCTAATGAAAAAACATCCTACTGACGAAAACAAAAACATTATAAAAAATATCGAAACAAACTCAACGAGATGATAAAAACTGCAAAACGAGACTATTACCAAAAACAAATATCAAAAAATGAGAATAACACAACCGGATTATAGACATGCGTGAGAGAATTTACTAAAACTCAACAAAAAACTAAGGATATAACTGAAATCAAAACTCGCGAGGGAAACATTACTACGAAAGAAGAAGAAATCGCGGAAGAATTCAATTGTTATATCTCTGAAATTGGGAAGAATTTGGCAGATGACATAAAGAACAACTCCATTGTGGAACCGGCTATACTAACTCATCTGCAGAATTCTTTTGTCTTGACTGAAACAAATGAGAATGAAATTAGGAATATTATCAATTCTCTAAAAAACAAAAAAGCGCCAGGTATAGATGGTATAACAACAAAAGCTCTAAAAGCGGTGTCCCATATAATTTCTAAACCACTGGCTTATTTAATTAACTGGTGTTTTCAATCAGGAATTTTTCCTGAAGCCCTCAAATCAGCCGTTGTTAAACCAATATATAAAAGTGGTGATACATTGGACTTGGGTAATTACCGACCTATTTCACTGTTGTCAACTTTAGCCAAGATAGTCGAGAAATTATTAAAAAATCGCATGATAAGCTATTTAGAGAAATATAAAATTATGTCTAACAAGCAATTTGGTTTCACAGAGAATAAATCTACTGAGGATGCAATAGTTCACCTAGTGTCAGCAATAACAAAAAATATTGACACAAAAAAGTCTACACTTTGTATATTTGTCGACCTAAAGAAAGCATTTGATACAGTAAGTCACGAACAATTATTAAATGCACTGCAGAGTGTTGGATTCAGAGGAACTTCTTACCAACTATTCAAAAGTTACCTTGCCGACAGAAAACAACTGGTAGCAATCGGCCACTCGAAGAGTTCTACCAAAACCGTTTCGTATGGAGTACCACAGGGAACCGTCCTTGGACCTATACTCTTCAATATCTATATAAATGACCTATTCAAACTGGAGAGTGAGGGAGATATTGTGAGTTTTGCCGATGACACAGCCATTTTGTACGAAGCACCTAGCTGGACTCTACTGAAAGAAAAGAGTGAAAGAGACTTCATTAAAATCATTAGTTGGCTGAAAAACCGCCTTCTAACAATCAATTTTAATAAAACTCTATTTCTGCCATTTACTTCGTACTCCCTTTACCTACCAGATTACAATTCGCTTACCTTCTCCTTTGATAACTCATCAACCATAATTCTCTCTAAACCGTACATTAAATATCTGGGTGTATACATAGATCGCCACTTGAAATGGGATACGAAAATAAACAATGTAGTGAAGAAACTTCGCTTTACTCTTTATAAATTCAAATATCTTGTAAGAATCCTTGCCATAGATCAATTGAAGATGCTGTACTATGCACTGGCAGAGTCCCATATTAGATATGGGTTGATAGCATGGGGAGCTGCCACTAACAATTACATGTTTCGCCTGGAAAAAATTCAGAAGTGGATTCTGAAAATAATCTATAACAAGCCATATACCCACCCTACAAATCAGTTATACTTAGATACGAACATTTTTGATGCACGACAATTATATTTCTTAACGACTGTCACGAGACAACACAAGTTCAAATCGGAACTCTCCTTCTCAAACCACAAATATGAAACAAGAAACAAAAACAATTCCGTCATTCCAAGACCTGAAAAAAATGCGCTTCAGAGATGTTTTGTATACCTAGCACCAAAGTTCTATAACACAATACCTCCAGAATTCAAATCCATAAATTCGATGAACCTATTCAAATCGAAACTGAAAAAATGGATGAGTAGTATACCTCGTCTTATGGTGCACCAGTTTGTTGACGTTAATAACACTTACCATTTTTTAAATATGATAGCATCATTCGAATATTCCTAAATTGTCTTAGCACCTTAACTTATCAGTACCATATTCATTACCTGTAATCTTGTTAATCTGTTTATGTACATTTAGTGATGTTATTCTATTGTATTTTTTATTTGAGTGATTTATTTTACTATTTTATACTTGACTGTTCTACAATATTTTACAATTTTTATGAATTTGATGATGATATCACAGAAGGTATCAAGCTAAGGATGACACTTTCAAGGCCTAGCCTTTAGTGTTCACAGTGTTTATTCCTTCATTTCATTAATGTTTATTAAATTTTTATCTGTATTGTATCTGTATAGTATCTGTATTGTATTGTATCTATATTAATTATTCGAATAAACTATATTATATATATATACATATTATTATTATATTATGAAGAACACTAGCTTCGTCCCAAAGAATTCGGTGGTGTTTTGTCCAGACAAAACACCACCGAATTCTTTGGGATCTGATTTTGTCATTATTCACCAGAAGACGATTGCGGATTCAAGCTATTGAAACGTTGTGAAAAATTTGAAAGAGATAGAAATCTTTCAACCATTAAGATGATGGACGTCCGAAATATAAGTAATCAAGTTGATTTCATTGAAAATATGAACAGGATGTTCATAAAGTCAGTTGTGGAATCATCTGCGACTGAAAGTTGGATTTAGTCGCTATTTTCCATCGTACAAGATAACCTCTCTTGGAAGGGATTCATGTTTTAAAGAGAAACATTCTCAATTGAAAATTGAATCAATACATGACTCCTCTGGAAATGGAAAAACCCTACGATAAAATTGATGTTACTTTTTGTAATATCTAACAGAAAACAACTACTTCCCCGGCAAAAGCCACGCTGGACATTGAACTACATCTGTAGTTGTTTTCTGTTAGATATTACAAAAAGTAACTTCAATTTTATCGTAGGGTTTTTCCTTTTCCAGAGGATTCATGTATTGATTCAATTTTCAATTGAGAATGTTTGTCTTTAAAAAATAAGTAATCAAGTTACTACATCGTCTAAAACATTCAAACAGTGTTCAAAGTCATCTGTGCCGACTCGGTTCCCAAGATGGGAAATTGCCACTTGGATTCTCAACTATACAGATTTTCACATTCATAAATCTATAGTCGATAAGATAAACTCGAGAGACTTATCAGAAGAGTTTTTATGCGTTTCGGGAAATTTTCTGGAAATATAGAAAATGGTGAATGAAAATTTTGATATCAGAACTTTTTAGATACATATTATGAAAGTATATTGGGCAATAAAATCACAAGTACGCTTTTTCACATATCTTTACTTTGATATTCTTACGTCGACATCAGTCGACATCAGTCGACATCAGTCGACATCAGTCGACATCAGTCGACATCAGTCATGAAAAATAAGTGATTTAAAAAACAACGAGTACTTGATTTAGTTAGGCCCAAGATAAATTGGGTATTAATATTATATCTGATTATTCAAATTCGACCAACTGAATCTTTTAGCAAACTCGGCTTTTCGAACTAATTCGATAGGATAACATAAAAAACGAGTAAAATTACGTTGTTTATTCATCAAAGATCACCATTTCACCTTCGAATATCAAATACCCGCCAGCTCTATATGATAATTTTTGAAGGATTTTCCTTCAAAATGCCGTTAAGTTTATGAATTTTCGACCAAAAACAAGGACGATACAGGGATCTTAGTCGAGCGTCGGGATAAATCTTATGACATCCCGAGTTGTTCGCGCGGAAATCTGAAAATATCAATTATAGCACTGTAGCGGCTTTACCAACAATAAATCCCACAATAATTTTTATTTCCAAAGAAAATAATCTTTAACAACATTTCTAAATATTTTATATTTTTATTTCTTGTTCTTTCTTAAATTCAAAGATAATAGAAATGAGGCCTTTGTCCGACTATAAATGTTTATATGGGGAAATAACTTGGAATATCATAGTTATATTTCTGGTAATCGGATTACATACGGTTCGAAATTTTGCCAGCAGAAAAGAGGGAGTTCAAAAGATGAGAGAAAATAGAGTTGGTTTTCAGTTCTCAAGCCGCGATGTTCTCCGTTCTTCGAGCTCCTCGACTAGCATTTATCTGGTCATTCATTAGCAAGCTGTATATATTTTTCATTGTCAAGTGTTTCCGACAACTTCCGACAACTCATTATCTCTCATAGGAAGCAATTTAAAAAAAAAACATGTGATAATATTTTATATGGAGACTTTTACGTTCCACAAGTTTGTTTCCGTACATTACATTTCCCGGGAATTTTCTCCACTTTCCATAGGTGCAGAACAATTCTACTCAAAAACTGCTCGTGTGCCAAAAATCATTCCTATCGTAGTGTCAGGTTAAAACCCCTGCTTCCTGGACTACGATGAGACTTTTGGTGTACACTTAATTGAGTATAACGTGTTAAAAAACATGAAGTAAATTGCTCAGTTCGCAAACCAAATTACTGTTTGGTTTTTCTGTCCAAGATTTCAGATTCGCACTGTAAGTATACCGTTGGCTCGAACAAAAGGAGAGTAGCGCGTGTCAAGCGCGAGTGACAAAGCGGCTTGATTAACGTGAATGCACATATGCCACTGTCGCTGTATGCACCCCGACTTCTTGCGAGAAAGCTGCAAGTACGAATTCTAGGGGGTAAGTATAAGAAAACGGCAAATAGCCAAAATCACAGCTGTGCAAGGGGGTCGCTGATTCACATCTGCTGGCGAGAACGTTCCGCTGTATGCCCCGATGCTGGTGTTCGGTCTAAATTGCTGATTAGCCATATTATTAGGACAATTAGACGGGAACCCCCGACGAGCCGATGAAAAACGGTAGAGCGCTTGTTTTTGTTTAGGAAAATCCTGAAAATTATACACTCGATGGAGTCTAGCGGTGAACTAACGTTTCACCTAATCTGCCACCGACCGAAAGAACCGCGCCCTATACAGGGCGTATGCCGAACGGGTTTCGCGACTTGGAAAAGTAAACGGAGGATCTCTGAAATTATGTATATCCAAGAATGTCTACGTATTTGTCAGTGCAGAAAAATCCAGATTCATCAAGCCTGCAAAACCGACTAGGATATGTAATACATCTTCATCTTGCTTCGATAATACTTTTGTTACTGGTACATGTATTAGTGAGTTTTTTTTCAAGAAACTAGAGAAACAACTTCAACGGACGACTTATGTTTAATCCGCAGTCTTCTTCTGAAGGTACAAATCCTGAATAATCGAACAATTAAATCGTTAGTCCAGGAAGAATCGACGCATGAGTACCGAAAACTATTCCACCTCAATTTTTTCATGCGATCCTCTTCAAATTGCCCTACTGATGATATAAATGCATGTTGCCATGGGGCAACCCCGTGCCATATTGTTTAAACCGAAATTGTTTAAACAATTGCAAGGAATTGTTAGTTTGGAACCGGACAAATATTTTATATTCTTTATTGAAATACAATTAAAAAAGATCCTATGACTTTTCAAGATAAAGTTAATATTTTTAAAGATATGAATTTTTAAAGGTTCGAAAAATCTCAAATTTGGTACTTTCGACCCATGAAAAACATATTTAAAAAAAATATAAATAATATTTTTTTTATTCTTTATACAATAGTTGATAATATTGTGAATAGAGATTTTAAAAAAATTTCATTGTTAATACCTGTTTTTTAATTGTCAATTACGCGCGCTCACAAGTATGCGTCGCTTACCTTTGAGTATCGCTGTCGCTCTCTGACTCATGCGCTACATCGGCCTCTCTGTGACTTGAATCATTATTTATCATTCATCTTAAAAACTCTCAACTTTACCAAGATTGTTAAAGAGAGGAATGTTATTAATGATTAAATTGTCTACAATTTGTTTCTTACAATTTTTTTTCTGAAATTAATTTTTCAAAAGTTATTTAAGCATAAATCGAAACATGTAATGAAAATTACTTTTTTATCCTCCAGAAAATTGAAGTAAAATGATTCGGGAACAATTTTATTTAAAAAAAACAAACCCAATGTATATCGATGCTGGATGACAACAAGCCTCAAAATCACTGGCCGACAATTGATTTCTCTGACATGGAATTTTTACAAGGAGTTTAACGCAACGAAAGATTACCGTTCTACCATTTTTTTGATAGAAAGAATTAGTATTGCTATTCAACGTGGTAATGCTGCTTCGGTTCTTGGAACTATTCCTCCATCGCATAATTTTCATGAGATCATGCATTGCCCTCATTTCAATACGGAACTAAAATCTATTCAAGAAAAGCTGAGAGCAGTGTATCGTCATCAGTCTCCTATCAAGGTTAATTCGCAAGTGATTGATCCACCTTCTTCTTTTTCAGTGCGGTCAATGGACATGAGTCATTCCTGCACTCCATATATGAATTGTATTCCTCGAAGGTTCTGGTTCCCTTTCAGTGGAGGAGCTTCATCGAGCAAGAGCCGAATCGATCCCTCTACGAAACCCTTCTTCACTTGGACGGATTGATTGTAGCTTACGAAATGGATGCGATGCAGAGTCTGACCAGCTTCCCTACGAATCAGTGGAGAGTTGTCCTGAGGATCTTGTTAATAAAATTGGATTAGATAATTTGGGAAACACTTGCTACATGAACAGCATTTTACAAGTATTATTCGTGACGAAGAATTTCAAGAAAGAGATTTTAACAATGAACGAGAACGTTTCCTACTTATTCACCAATCTCAAATCCCTGTTTATGCAATTGCAGTTTCGTAAGAATTTATCATCTTTCCCACCAATCGATTTCCTGGAGTCTTTGAAGTCTACTAGATACTCGTTAGGACAACAAGAGGATTGTTCCGAATTCTTGGGATTCTTATTGAATACTCTTCGTGAGCAGGAAAATGACAAAATCAGTAGTTTCGACCGTTCTGGATCAAATTGTTCCGTACAGCTTATCTCGTCTTGTGTTTCTAGATCTTTCGCTGGAAAAATCCTCACTAGTTTATGTTGTGGTACATGTTTGAGAGACAGTAAAAACGTATGTGACTTTCTGGAGCTTCAACTAGCATTTCCTGATATGTCTGATAGCCGGTCCGTGCGGAGCTTGCTTCTTCATCATATGAAAATAGAACTTTTAACTGGTGATGATCAACTGTATTGCCCAATATGCGCCAAATTGACTGATAATTAGAAGACAACGAGTATAACTGAGGCACCAGTCAATCTGATAATAACACTGATGCTCTTTAAATATGACTCAACCTCTGGCGGAGGCACCAAACTTATATGAAGATTGAAAATAGATGAACACCTCAATCTAGCAGACCACAATTATAATCTTCATGCAGTCGTTCACTGTGGTTCCGGCGATGAATGTGGCCATTATTATGCATTGGCGAAAGATGGAACGGACTGGTTTAAGTTTGACGATAGTTTTGTTTCTAAATGCTCTGACGATATCTTGGGTTTATTGGAGCCTCTGGAGACACCCTACATTTTATTTTATGAGAGAGAGGACATTGGCAGATCAAGATATTCAGATGATGTGGTGCTGCAGGTTTTTCCGGGTTTTCCTGCAGCTGAAAAAGCAAATGCGCCACTGGAATCAATCAAGTCGCCCCGGAGCGCCAATTAATTTTTGTTGTTGTTTTATGTTTTTATATTTTTATATTTATTGATTACTTTTCTATTTAAATGTTTATAGAAATATAAAAAATCTTTGTTGCATTTAAAAAAATCTTATTACACTGAATATCTAAATCAATAGTGTGCTGCTAATGCCACTCCATTTTTTTTGACCTAATGATGAGAAATATTCAGATCCTCTCAATAACTTGAAATCTAACGTCTGAAAAAATCTCATATGATACCGCTTTAGACATATTCGTTACTCTTTACGTTATCAAAACTATTGGAAAAAATTAATCAAGAGACTTTTATATGTTTACTAAATGCCAACAATATTATCACGCCAGCTCAACATGGTTTCATGAGTAATAAATCCTCATCATCAGCTGTGTACGATATCACTCAAATGATTTATTGGCCTGTGACTTCAAAAAGGCGTTTGATAGTGCATGTTTCTAAATATTGCTGTTAAAAATTCTGTCATTATGGTATAAGATGAATTCGGCTCCAATGGTTCTCAAGTTATCTATTAAACAGATAGCAAAGGGCCATTGCATCAAAAATTAATAGTAATTCGTTCTCTTCATGGGGGTTGAATGAACAACGGAGTACCACAAGGATTAATCTTGCGCCCACTCCTATTCTTATTGTATGTCACTGAATGAACGAATGAAAAAGAAACCAGAAGCTTCTAGAACGATGTTAGCCCATGACATCTTTTTTAATTACCGGCATCAACGAACACGAGTGTATAAATAAACTATACAATTCAATGTCGCATGGTGTATATTAAATAACATTGGTATAAACTTCTCTAATGCTCAATTTGTTTTTTTTTATCCCATCCGAGAGTATTTGTAGAACATAATTTGAACGATTTAGCTAATGCCTTGGAATCATCATAGATTTCTAACTAAACTGGAGACAACGTTATTCAGCAAAAATTGAGCAATGGTTGGTTTGTTCTGAGAACTTTAAATTCATATTCGCACATGTTTTATGGGATTATATTCTGGGGGAAATCGGTGAAGTGGCAGTTTTCCTCTATACTTCGAAATAGAACAATCATCTCGGGACTCTGACGTCTGGGTTCTTGCAAAGAACATTTTAATCGAATGGGGATTTTAACATTATTTTCTCTATCTATTCGTCGCCCACAAAAATAGAACTCTCTGTTTTCAGTTCATCCTCTACTCACCAGTGCAACTGATTGATCTTACTTCCTAAGCATAATACCTCGCTTTTTGAGACCAGTGTGCATTATACAGGGTGTTTCTAAATTCAATACAAATATTTCAAGGGCGTATTCCTGGGATCAAAATAAGACTTTTTTCCCCATAAACATGTGTCCTAAATTTCACCCCCTCCAAGATACAGACATCGCATAGGTTGCCAAAAAAATCGTAAATTTTAAATTGTGGCTACATTTATGCATCAAACGCTCGGAAAATTTACAGGTCCTTGGTTTTTTGGACGCCCTATTCATTTATTGCTCCAAAAATTAAGGTTACTCTGATTTGAGGGGGTGAATGAGGGTTGCCTATAGATTTTATGGCCAAAATTTTCTATTTCCGAACAAAAAAATTCAAATTCAATCATCACCATTGAGTTGGCCATGAAATAACATAAAGTTTTGGCCTCTTGCATTTTTTTAAATCAGCTAATAGTTTTCGAAAAAATCGTTAGTAAATTAAAGGGAAATATTAAAGTAACAAACTAAAATACTTGCTGGGTTATGACTTTTGACGCTTTTTACATTTAAAATGCAACATAGCACATTGATTCACTTGCTAGTTTGATGTTTGTTGAACGGTTAAATTACGATTTTTTTCAAGCAACTTTTGTTGTCTGTAACTTGTAGGGTGAATTTTAGGACACATGTTTATGGGAAAAAAATATATAAAACCTTCCCCTTATCCCTATTTTAAAACACGAAAGAAATTAATTATCGGCTACTTGTGAATGCTTTATCAAAATAAATGTTATAATTAGCTCAAGTCAAGGAAATCGTACAGTTGTTTAGTTTCACAATTCCCTTCCGTAAAAAAAAATTGAATATCAAATAATTGGGAGAAAATCTTTTTAAAAAAAATAAAAATTAGACATCAACAATTTGAATTTGAGTTGATGCCTGAATCAATTTTTTTCGTGTTTTAAAACAGGGGTAGGTGGTAAGGGGGAGGTTTTAGATTTTTTTTTTATAAAAAATTACACGATTTTTCAGCATAATCTAAACTAAAATACGTAGAGATATTGTTACCGCCTATAATAATGAATAGTCTATTCTGAGCAAGGTATGATTTCAATACCCCCTAGCATCAAAACAATTCAGTTCTGGGGTTTGTCATCCAATTAATTTCTATTCAAAATAAACTGAACTGAACTGCATCATATTGAAAATTCAGAAAAATCCACCGAAATTTTTCCGTTTTGTGCCCTTATTCAGGCATATTTGAACATTCTACGATTCATTTAAAGGTACTCGAAATTTTTTTTTGCGTTTCGTAATAGGAGTTGGGGGGGAAGAATGGTGGCAATAAGAACAATGAAACAAGTGAAAATATTGTAACCGGGGTGATTTTGGTTGGCGCAATGGTAATATTGGTTCAGAATTACATGGACTACACCAAAAATTCAAAAAAATCCACCGGGACCCAAATTCCATAAGGGGTTTGCGGGGTCCTTTGCCATAGTAATGTATATTTTTTATACCATTAGAAAGTAGAGATTCCAACGAACAAGAAGAACACCGATTTTTATCAAAAAGCAGATATTTTGACTTGAGAATTTTCAATTGAAAATTAGGCTGCTTTTTCGATATTAAATCAAAATAAGGGGAAGTAATGAATATTTTGAATCGAAAAAATTACAGTGTGTATGGGAAATGAAAAGATAAGTTTTCCCAAAATTTCGTGATGAACACAGTTTTTTTGTTGGAGATAAAAATGAAATAAAACAAAAAGTCGGTTTTTTGGATTTTTCGCATAAATTTTGAGGTTATGTGAAAAAAGTGTGAATACAAAAGTTGTGAATCTTTTCATCTCCTACAACTTAGCAATTCAACTTTTTTCGATAGGACTCTTACAGCCGTATGCATAGTCAATCGCCAGCGACTCGCCAGAGTTTCGCCGCTTTCTACACAAGGAATATAATGCACAGTCGAGCTCCAAAAAAGTCACAACTACGCGATGAGTCACATTTTGGCGAAACGCTGGCGATGTACCTCTTTTTTGGAGCTCGACTGTGCATTATAGTTCTCGTGTAGCGAGCGGCGAAACTCTGGCGAGTCGCTGGAATTGACTATGCATACGGCTGTTAGTTTTGCCAGAAATCGTGATATACCGTTTTCCACCCTTAATATTGTTGGTTATAGGAGGAATAATACACAGTGGATTTGGTTTTCACTAATATCAGTTTACTGTTAATAGAAGAACGCAATCGGAAGGTAAAAGAGTAACTAACTATATCCTCTCTATGCACAGTCTGTTTATAGAATTAAAACTCATAAGAAAAACATTCGGGTAAGATGGCCGATAATATTCATCAGTTTTGTACGTGCTCATCAGTTTTGTACGTGCTCTTTATATGCATAAATATACTGAGTCAGCAGCAATGAGACAAAGAAGTATTAATTTTTGTCAATATTCCAACAAATATCTCACCCCCTTAAATAGCCCGTATATTATTTTTCCTTTAATTTTTGTTATATTGTTTTACTTTTCCAATGGATGTCATCCTGTTCTGAATTTTTTTGGTCTCAAAAATTATCGACTCAGGCCTATATCACCTCAAGCAATCATGTATTTCTGAAAAACTATTTCCACTTTCTCATACATACCACCGGAAAAACTGTTCAGAAATTCAACACCAATAAATAACTCTTCCATTCAGTTCTTATTGGCAATGGGTGTCACATTTATCTCGGGTCATATAGATGTGTGATTGGGAAACGCCCATTCAGACATGAATCCTGTTATCAGTCTCAATAAAAGTTCGTTAACTTCAATAAGATATCTGTGCGACAAAAAAAGTAACGGAAATACTCGGCGGTAACTTTCACCCTCTGACTTCCTATTTCTTATAAATATTGTAAGGAGTTCCCCTATAGAATTGTGTCAATAAATATCCACTGTTGGTTTGATCCGATATTACAGCGCTACAACAGTAAGGCGGTTCTAGCTGCGATGAGAAGAACCATCGATATGGAAAGGACATTTTATTTGAAAACCCAAGTAGAGTGAAAGCCCGCACTTTTCTTATGTAAAGTGGCAACCGGTCAAATTTTCTGAAAGTTTGGTATGTTGTTGTACCCGACTCAGTAACCAAAAGTGTCAATGGGCCCAACTCAATCCTATGGCTAGTTTTCTAAAGTTAAAGTTGAAAGTTAAAGTTGAAAATTGCCCAGATTTTCGGATTTATTTTTTATTTATTAAAAGTTAGATCGGATTTCTGTTGCATGCAGACGTTTACTACATGTTCTAGTAATGAAATTAGTGAATAGGTATGATACGTATGACGAGAAATTATTGCACAGAACATATTTTTTATACAGAGAGAACCACTAGACAAAATTATGTTCTTTTAGGATCAATTCGAAACCCCGTATTTATGGATTGATATTTGGGAAAAGTAATACCAAAAAACATATGTGTGTCTCTAATCTCCAAAATATTCAAGGTGGTTTATTCATAGGAAGGTATTTTATTTTGGGAAAAGTACAAAAAACATGAACAACCTGTATTCAAAAATTTCCTCGGTCAAATGTAACTATTTTATCACTATATATTGATTTTCATACCATCTTCAGAGGTATGAATTCTGAATCCGATACTATGACCAGTTTTCGAGATACAGGGCATTAAAGTGGAAAATTACTATTGTCCTTTTCAATGAAAATAAAACTTTGAACAAATAACAATAATTAACTAAAATGTAAAGACAAAAGTAAATCATAGCAAATGCTCAAAATGCTGGCCTTGTTCATGATAACACAACTGTGCCCTCTTCGAATATTATTCACTGAACGATTAATTTCCCTCCTCCTCAATCTTCCGAACACTCTAACAATGCTGTGTTGAAGGTCCTCAATATTTTGATATTCCCTCTGACCATAAACTCCATTTTTCATTGTACCCCATAACAACGTATCTATAACATTCAAGTCTGGAGACCTTGCTGGCCACCTCACCGGCCCATTATTCCCTATCCATTCATCACCAAACCTTTCAGTCAGGTAATTAGATACTCGTCTGGTAGTGTGCGGTGGAGCACCATCATGTTGAAACCAGATGTTGTTATAGATAGCCAAAGGTAGATCATCCAAATAGTCTTCGAAAATCGACATTAAAAACTGGTGATAGGTTTCTACATTCAGAATTCCGTCAAATAAATGACGTTAATAAATCGCACTTGAGGTCGAATTTCTCTGAACTGCCTGGGGTCGTAAATGTGCTTTCATCTGTCCAAATAACATTTTCCAGGAAAACAGGAAAATCAGGTTTTCTTATTAGCCAATTACAAAATTCTAATCGCCTTTCGGGATCACCTGGATGTAATTTTCGAGATATGCGTATTTTGTAACATTTTAAACCGCTTTTTTGAGATGTCTCCAAGCACTTGTATGACAAATATTCATATCGGAGGAAATTTGACGTGTAGATTTCCCCGGGTTCATGTTTATTTGCGAATTATTAATTTTTATTGAAAAGGACACAATATATAATTTATCTCATACATACATCATTTATCAAATGTTCTTCTAAATGCGCAACTCTGCCATCTTCGTATCTCTCATAGTTTCCGATCGAATTTGAAACACCCTGTATAGTCGCTAAAACATCTATTCTTGAGGCTTAACCTCGCAGATACGATTTTTTCAATTATTATTCTCTATCATAAAATTATCTATAAATGTAACCTAACCTAACCCAACCTAACCTAAAAACAGCAAAATTCGAAAAAAAAAACATTTTCCCACAAAAATACGATTTTTCAAGATATGAAAAAATTTCATGGCAACTTTTTGTAGATCTGATTGAGACCAATAAAACTGTACATATACATTTTTTCGATATCTCTTTCAGTTTTCGAGTTTTTGGTGTTTTATGAAAAAAATGTGCAGTCAAAAAAAGTTTTCTTGTAAAAATTGAAAATCTTTCGCCGTCTTTGAAGTCTTTGAGTTTTTGGTGGTTTTATTAAAAAATTCTAGTTTTTGGTGTTTTTGAAAACAACGGTAAATTTTTCTAAATCTACATCTCAATTTTGTAAAATCTTGTAAAAATTGAAAGTCTTTGAGTTTTTGATGTTTTTATAAATAAAATTAAATATCTCGTACGAACTGTTTGTAGATCTTCTTGAGAACATGAGAACAATGAAAACTGTTCATATACATTTTTTCGACATCTCTTTAAGCTTTAGAGTTTTTGATGTTTTACGAGAAAAATGTGCAGTCCTTGACTTTTGTTTTTTTTAAATATTTCCCGTACTATATTATGGGAAAAAATCGTCTTCATTTTTTGTAGGTTTTCAGAAGGCGATCAAAAAAGTTCTCTCGTAAAAATTGAAAATCTTTCGCCGTATTTGACGTCTTTGACTTTTTGGTGGTTTTATTTAAAAAATCGAGTATTTGGTGTTTTAAACAGAAAACGGTAAATTTTTCTAAATCTATATCTCATTTTTTTTTTCAATATATGAAAAAAATTCTTTGCAACAATCCGATGTTTTTCACAATTTTTACGAATTTTTCCAATTTAATTTTTGCGAGTTTTTCGAGAAGGATGGTGGGTCTGACAACAATGGTAATAAATTATTGCATTAGCATATATGAACCGAATTTCAGCGTGATTGGTTGGGGGGAAGTTGTAATAAAAAAGGTGAACACAGCAACCACGTGATACCGTACATAGTATAAATAAACGAAATTATTAAAATTCTCAAAAAACACTTGAATCAACTAAGCGGTTTGGCTCGAAGAAAAAAATCAACGCAAACTAGATCGATCTTAGCTCTCTCTTACCGTAGTCGAGCTGTAAACCCTAACGCCACGAAACATCTGCACGAATAGGGCATAGGGCACGTGCCCTTTGCTAATTCATAAATTATTCCCCAATCTCGTGAAGTAAGCCACACCATCTTGAGATACGCACACCTTTCGAGGCACTTTCGTTTTCCCTCGCAAGGAAATACTTCGTTACAAAATTCGTTGCCAAATTAAGGGTCAGAAGGGTCATCGATGGGTCACATTAGCCCACAGAAAGCCAGAAAGGTATTATCATTCAAAATAATTGAAGAAGTTTCTTCAAGTTTCGAACAGAAATTTATACAGCGCCTTCATGAAGTATGGGCCTCTATATCATATATTAATGACAGTTCAGGGAAAAACTGGAACAGGTCGATTTAATTTTAATTCTAGTCCTAAAATTAAATCAATAAAAATATTGATATTATCCACACTACCAAATAAGTTGTAACTCGAAAAATCAGAAGACGAAAACTTGAATTTTGAAAAATACGAAAAATTTCGGAAACGGTTAATATTTTTTCAATTTACCAAGACATCTTTTTTGACCGCCTTCAGAAAATCTACAAAAACATCCCTAACTTTTTTTTTGTAAAATCAATAGTCCAGGAATTATTTCAGAAAAAGGAAAAATTGAAATATTAACCGTACTAATGATAAAATTGATATTTTTCAAATCGTTTCGAATACAAGTTCCAATGATACTCAGAACCTTCCTTCTTCAACTAGATTAGAAAGTGGAAAAATGATCAAAAATAAAAAAAATGCAAAATTTGCATTTTCTCTCTAAAATCGCCTAAAACTCGAGAACGAAACGAGATATCACACAAATATATACCTATTTTTATTGTCCTTGAACAGGTCTACAAAAAGTTCCCATTAACTTTCTCTATATCTTGATAAATAAACTCTGAAAAACGGACTAATCGTTAAAAATTGAGCAAATCGTGTCGGGACTTTTAAAAAAATTACAAAAACTCAAAATTGATGTAAAAAACGTGGATATGAACAACTTCATTGTCCTCAACTAGGTTTTACATCCCTTTCCCCCCCATATATCCTATTTTTATCTTTTCATTTCCCGAAATAGTATGCATTTTGACATTGTCACAATGGCTTAGTAAGCAGACAAGCAGACAGATTGGTCCACAAGTTATAGGATCACACTTTTTGATGGACATTGAAATGTAAAAAAATACAAATTTCACTGGATGATTTTCTTGAACTGCTGGAGAATGTGTCCGTAAATATTAGACAACGGATGTGGTTACAACTGGATGAAGCTCCAACACCATTTCAAATTCAGTGTCAGACAGTTTTTGAATGTGTGTTTTCCGAATAAATGGCTCTCTAGAGGAGGCCAACAAATTTGGCCAGCAAGATCACCGGAAATGACTCGTCTCGATTTTTCTCATGGGAATATTAGATAATGTGAAGGAGAGACTGAGGCTCTTTTTCGAACAGTTATGCCTTAAATATTGAGGTGTCTTTTAAACAGAGATTGGCTATATGTATTCATTTGAATGTTTATTTTCCGAATAAATGAGAGAGCGAGATCACCGGATATCAGTCGTTTCGATTTTTTTCTATGGGTATACTTGAAGATATTAGATAATATGAAGGAGAGAATAAAGGCTCTCTTCCGAAAATTGATGCTTTAAACGTTGAGGAGTCTTTCAAACAGAGAGTAGCTATATGTATTCAACAGGATGGTCGTCATTTAGAGCAGTTAATTTGAATTAATTATATTTGTATTTCATATTTTTTTCACTTTTTTTAAATTAATAAAAAAATTATATAGTCGGTTTAAAAAACTACGTCCTGAATATGGTTGAAAATGATAATCTAATTTTAAGGTATAGTGAATATTTCAATGAAATAAAGTATAACACAACTGTCAATAAGAATTCAGTCGGTCAATTGAACAAATATCGTGTCATAGCTACTTTAATTCAAAGAATACATTGAAATAAGAACTACTAGGTATTTGAAAAAGCCAATATCTAACTACTGAGGTTAGGCATAGAGAATCCCAAATTTTTAAGAAAGATAGTTACATTTTCTACCTACTATAACAATTAAGTAAAATCGAAGCATTAAGACTTTATAATCAAATTAACGAACCGTAAGTGGACATCATTTACATCGATCTGTCATCCAGATACTAAATTTTCCTCCTATCAATTTCCAATAGATCATATTTTTCCTTGAACTGTACAATTTTCAAAGTGCATCTTTTCCATATTCTTGATTTACCTATAGGAAATTCAAAATTACCATCTTGAGTACCCCCGGTTCTTTTATTAATTTGAAATTTTCTTCCAAGTTTAGAATCTTCCATCTTTCAAGAAAGAAGATCTCATTTCTACATTTTGTAAAAATTTATTTCATACACCTCGAGCTAGTCATGCCCAAAAACTTGATTTTGTAGATTGATAAAAATTTTAATTGCATCAAATCCGCCCTTGCCAAATCGTTGATGGCAAATTCGTTGCTGACTTTACACATATTTCAAATATTCCACCTTCAACTGACTTATCTAAAAGAATAAAAAACGCAACTACAATTTTGTAACGAAATTCCACCTTATTCGACAACAGTAGGAATCTTTTAACGTACGTTATTTTTTTCTGTCATTTATGATACTTGATATCCTTGTGGAAGGAAATTGCTCACAATTTAATGATCGTTTAGTCTTCATTTGGATGGTTGATTGAAATCCAAGCCTCGCTAACTAACAGCTGTGGAATGGAGTAAGTACTCTGCCAATTTTCAATTTTTGCCGATTGGTTTCACAAGTAGCCCACCCACTATTTCAATTTTGTTTTCAATACGCCGAAAGCTGTTTGTGCATATTGATTGAAAATTTGATTTTGTCGGCAATATTCGTTTCTTGGCCTGGTATTTTTGAGAATGTAACCTTCCCCAGTCTGAAAATGAACAATTCTTATCAAAGGAATCCACACTTGTTCAGAATGCTGAAACCTCATGTTTGTTGCAACTTTGGGGTTTCCTTCCTCGGGGAGAAAGGATATTTCGACGCACACCTTTTTGGTAGCGACACCTAGTGGAGAAGTTGAGAGGTAGAAAGCTCGTAGCTCAAATGGATTTCCTCAGTACAGTTTTCTGCGATACAAGTTTGAACAATAGATCCGCGGTGATATTTAATTGGATATAGTTAGCTTAGATGGCGGCGTTACAGTACACTCTTATTCGGTTAGTTCTTCAATATGAATAATACATGAATTACAATTAAAATCGTTCCACCTCTTAGAGGTGGACTTCCGAATTCTTTTTAAATTTATCTTGCAAGGGGTGCCATCGTCGGTCGCCCCGTTTAACCAATTCCAAACATAAATTCATCATTGTTTAAAGTAAAGAGAACTTTGAAATTAAATACATAAAGAAATTATATATTTATTTATTTAGCAGCTTGAGGGCAGTTACAGATTGCTGACGAGTCCAAGAATGGTGTCCAGTGAATTGATAGTTTTTATAGTAATTAATATCAGTATATATAGAGTGATAATGAATGAAACTGGGGAATAATATTTTACATCCAATAATAATCCATAAATCTAACGGGGTTCACTCAATTATAAACATGCTGTGTTAAGTGTTAAAAATATGAAGATTTTATAATTTTTTCAAAAATAAGTAGTTCTTGGAAAATATACGATACTCCTTTTTGCACACATAGGTTTAATTCTTTTTTTGCGCTTCCTCGCTTGTTGGGAATATTATACTTCAGCCAGGTGCAAAGGGGGGTATACAGGATATACCCTCTCAGTTGTGGGGAACTTAGACGTTTTTCAACTATTAATGATTTCTTATAGGTAGGTATATCAGATTTATATGCGTGGTAGGTACAACTCAACGATATTACCTAAAACAAAAACTGAGATGATTATACAGTATAAAAAAAGACTTGAAATTGGAAAGTTTTATATTATTTGTAGAAAAATATAAGCAACAAATTCAGATTCAGGTTTAAATTTACAGTGTTGGAATTTACCATTATAATTTTTCAAATATTTCAAATTTCAAATATGACTGATGAGTGATATTCAAAAAGTAAGCAACAATTCGGAAGAAACATCTTTATTTGTGATTTTTCAACTCATAGATTCATCTTGAAACCTATAATTATCCCCTATCAGATCTACTGAGTGACTTTAAGTTTCTTGAAAATACTCATTTTTTGAAATTCGTAAAATCTCAAAAACTATACTTATTTTTCGAAAAATAAGTACCTACTTGACATTTGGATGGAATTTTACAAGGGGATCTTTGTTGGAGCTCAATGAACGATATTAAGGCGAGACAAATTTGAATTTTTCGTGAAATTTTACGATAATCGATTTTTTTCAGTTCTTGGATATCATCTATAATTTTATTTTAAAAGTTATTACACGAGCATCATCAGCTTGTTGGTTGATTTTTGATCATTTTTATTTTATATAGATAAATGTATCAACTGCTGAACAAAACGAGTTTGCTATTTTGCCAAGAATGTCGTTGAATATTTTGTTATAAAAGTGCTCACGTTGATTCTGTACATAAATTCAACACACCCTTCAATGTTCTCCATACGAAAAAGCACCTTATGTTGGATGTTGTTAAAAATGTCACTTATGAACAATTCTAGTTATTTTGTAGAGTTTCCAAGTTTGGCATCCGAGTAAACAAATTATTTATTCATACTTTTTTTAATACCTCGGACGAAAAAAAATCTGAAAAAGTGGCAAACAGAAAAGAGTCTCGCCTAAAATTTTGTTTGCAACCTGAATTGATTATGAAAATAATTCAAAAGTTTCTGTATTGGTCAGGAACGTAGGAAATAATTTTCCATATATCTTATTAAATTTGCCACCCCCACAGGCTTCTAGAACTTTGTCAAATTTGGAAAAAATGAAAAAAAAAATTAAATTTCACTCGTTTTCTAGGAAATTACTACCAACGTTTCCGACCAACTTAAAAAACGTTCCAAAAACATAATATTTATGTTTATTCTACACTAAAAAATTTTATTTGCAGCCTAAATTGATTATAGGAGTAATGCAAAACAAAATTGAGTTGGTCGGAAACGTAGGTATAGTAATTTCCTAGAAAACGTATAAAGTTTGCCATCATCACAGATTAGAGATAACGGGAACTTTGTCAAATAAAAAAATGTATTCTTTTCAAATTTGACAAAGTTTCCGTGGTGGTGGCAAATTTAAGATGCTTCTGGGAAATTACTCCCTACCTTCCCGACCAATTCAAAAAACGTTTGCATTATTTCCATATTCAGGTGGCAAACAAAATTTTTTGGTGTAAAATAAACAAAAAAATAAGTTGCCGTCATTGGCGTAGGTGGCAAAGTTTCGGCGAGACTTATGACATAGAGAGAAATTTTTTTTGCGTTTGCCACTCGTTTAAGTTTTTTTCGGCCGAGTTATTGAAAAAAGGATGAATAAATACCTTCTTTATTTGGATGATTGACTAAATTCGAAGCTTTGCTAACTGCCGTGGAATACTCCGCCAATATTTGCCAATCGGCTTGTCAACTAGCCCACCCACTACTCCAATGGTATTTTTCCAGTTATACAAAGCGTTTTTTATGCTATTTTTTACGTTAGTGGTTCTTCAAAATACCAACACATATTTTCGTAGTGGCGACATCTAGAGAGGAGTCTGAGAAGTGGAAAGCACGAAGACTGAGCGAAGTACCGGTCACTGTAATTCTAAATCGAAATAATATGAGTGACTATACAGTTAATATAGATGGCGGTGAACCAGCGTTCTATTAGTCGTTTAGTTCTTCAATATAAAAAATCTAGATAGAATAGATGATTTGATCCTTATTACTTGCGACAATGTGAGTGAGCTGTTTTAAAAACTGGTGAATAGACCAAATCCAGTTCATAATTCAGAAGGTTACATCCTCTATGCCACAGTACAGTACTCTTTAGCAATGTACTGTGTGCTCAATGTTGGTGTTTATGAATTTCTAAGGATTCTAAATAATTCCAACCATTGCTTTCATAGCGCAAAAAAGATCGATCATGTAATGTACAATTAACAGTGGACTGAGAACGCTCCCTTGGGGTACACCATACTCAACAGTTCTCTCCTCACTGATGCAGTCATTGACTATTACTTGCTGTTTTCGGTCACTCAAGTAGTTTTCTATTAACTGTTTTACCACTCCTCGACAACCCAAATCCTCTAATACGTCTAAGTGCTGCTTGTGACTTACCGTATCGAACGCTTTGGCCAGATCCAGAAATACACGTATCGTTTTTTTCCGGTTGTCTAGTGACTTATATAGATTTTTGATGTAACATACGCAATTGCGTCCTGTGTTGACTTATTTTTTTGAAAACTGATGTTATATTTTTCAATATACAGTAAGTCTGTGTTTCAAAGTTTTTTCGAATATTTTTGCAATAGTAGAGATTATCGATATAGGTCTATAGTTTTTGGTCAAGTGTTTTGGGCCGGATCTATGAATCGGTTTGATAAGGGCTCTTTTGAATTGTTTTGGGCAAATACCAGATATAAAAATATTATTATGTATGAAATCTGTTCGGATACATCGTCGGCTATTCGACTAATTAAGGTACATCCTAGGTATAGGCAATGTACGTATAAATACTCAGATTTGGATGTAATCTAGTTAGTTTTGAAAATGGTGTAATGACCGAAACTAGTCAATATAAAATTATCGTGGAAAATAGACAAAAAGTGTTTGTGTTAGTTGTTTTATTCTGAATTGTGGCTGCGTTGAAACCATTAAAAACTCCAAATTTTTCCAGTTTGTATTGTATTGTGAAGAAATAGTAATTTAAACTTCGAATATTTTTGTGGACTGAAAACACAAACAAAAGATCAAAATATAGCAACTTTTATTACGTTAAAAATGTACAACTCATTAAAAAACGAACATCACATCATCAGGAAGGTTAAGGAATCATAGTAAAAAAAAACTCAAAATCTAAATTGTCTCTTACCAACAGTTTTTGAACTAAAACTTAAGATGTATAGTAATTCGGATTGATACACTATACCTAGCCTTGATATATTGTAAACTATTAGTAAAAGACCAAACGAAACAATTCACAATCTAACATATTTACAATTCTACTTTCTCATCTAAATCTACATCAGAGAGATCAATGTCTTCTTCTTCTGGAAGTACTCCGTCCTTGCCGTCCCAAGGTTCGATCGTGTTGATCTTTGGAAGTGATGTTCCTTTTACAGGAGCTGTATTGCCTTTTCCATAGGACAAATCCCTGAAAAAAAAACATACAAGAGCTTCAATGAGGACCTAAAAACCATTAAAAGGTATATGTTGCTTCATTAGATGCGATATAATAGCCATCGAAGTATTAGCTAAGCAATTGTTTAGATATTTGGAGAAGGAAATTTGAATTTTATATCAATGACTTTCAGAACTCGAATTGATTCAACTGACAGGTCCGACTTCAATTTCATAAAAAAACTAGCCACAATTGAGTCCAAAGTCCATATGGTATACTCAAAAGTTATTTGTTAGTAGCTAACCTTTTTGATTTCAACTGATACAATTATATTTCAATTCAATTTCATAATTTTCCCTTATTGACTTCAATAAGAAATAATTACTGATTGATGAAGAATCACCTATAGAAAAAAGAATTAAGATTTGTTAATAACTGAAAAATTATCAACATTTAAGGAATTTTTAAAAAAGATTCTTAAAGAGGAGGAAATTTCCAAGAAAAAAGTTTCGACTCCCGGAACGCTATCTCTATTATTTATAATTTTGATTCAACGCAGAAATCTTTTTTTTGCAACAAATATTAATTTAAAAATTTGAATAAATTATGGTGTCATCTAGACACTTGAAAGAATAAATCCCCATTGGAAAAAAAAATTAGGTAAATTTTTCAAAGAGTTATATATTGTTAATTAATAATTTTTTTTCCAATCTCTGGTATCTTAAATGACCACATAAAAGTTTAACTAATATATCTTTAAATTTTTGGCTTCGTGGAGCCCTTCTTATACATATACTCAACAAGATCACGCGAAGTCCAAGAAATGTTGTTAATAATTTTTTTTTACCAAATATTATGCTATTGCCGTTTTTTTTATTTAACAATGGCAATCAATAACGTTGGAAAAAAAATTATGTCATTTGTTAAACAATTTTTTATAAACAAATAGAAAAGATTAATATTTTATAAATAAGTTCATTGTTTGTTAACTTAACAATTTGTTATAAACAAATTCCAATAACCGTTATATTTTTTTCTAGAGCTAAAAAAATTACAAAAACAGGCATATATCATCAAAGTACTAAAAAAATGTTCTTCTATTTTTTATGAAACTTTTAAATATTACACCGAACCGAAGTTGAACCGGCAGCATGATTTGTCAAGTAAAAAATTGATATAACTTATAAACTATCAGAGATACGATAACGGACATTCAGGTTGTTCTTATAAAGCATTGATCAATCTTTAAAATAAGCTAATGAACTATTGTTGATCAGCTATTATAAGCATTTGTTTATGAAAATTTGAGATTTTTTTTAAGAAACCTCCATAGCTTGATTGAAAAGGCAATTTTTTTAAAATAAACAATAGAAGTAAGTACCTTGAGTTAGAAGCTACAATAACTTATTATAAAAAGCAGATATCAATCATTTGATCTTCACCTGTAATCTCCATAACACACACCGGCTGGAATTTTTAAATAAATTTATCACTCAAGGTGTCCAACTGCCAACAAATATCATTATTCTGCTGAGCACATTCAAGGAAGAGATTTATAGAACAATTGTGGAATTTTTTATCAAAGAACAAATCTCAATTTAAATCTTTTATTATCTAATTAACTAATAGCTATTATCTAATTAACTATCATTAAAAAAATCTGTGGCAAAAAAAAACTCTGTTTTGATGCCAACACCCACACACACACAAAAAAAAACTTATTATAAAGCATAAAAAATTAAAATATTGCAAAATATAGGTTATAGGTAAGTGATATAATTAAGATATAAAAATTCATATATAACGAAAAACGAGTTAGATAAATCTTAATTAAAACACGTAAATAATTTGAACTATATGAGATACAGATTTGATGTAAAGGTTAATTTATAGATATTTTATCACTGAACAAAATTTCATCAAGGTTTATATCTGTATTTTCCTTATTTAACAAGTTATAAGTCATAAAAGAAAATAAAATGCAAAAAATCTCAAATTTTTATAAACAAATGCTTATAATAGCTGATAAACAATAGTTATAAACTTGTTCATTGGCTTATTTTAAAGAATAATCAATCCTTTATAAGAACAACCAGAATCTTTAATATCTCTAATAGTTTATAAGTTATATCAATTTATAACTTGACAAATCATGCTACCGTTTCAACTTCGATTCGGTGTAATTTTTAAAAAAATTATAAAAAATAGAAGAACATTTTTTTAGTACTTTGATAATATATGCCTGTTTTGTAATTTTTTTAGCTCTAGAAAATTTGTTTATAACAAATTGTTAAGTTAACAAACAATGAAATGATTAATAATTTTTTTTTCAATCCATGAAGAAATGCCTAGTATGATTTTTAAAGAAAAAATGATTTCCAAACTAATTATTTAAACGATCAAAAAATAAAATAAACGATTATAAACAATAAACAAATGTATTTGAGAAAAATAACTTTTTTAATCATTATTTTGCCAAGACAATAAAAGAAGAAAGACAGTAAAGTAAAAACTTTTGAAAAATATTAATCTTGTCTATTTGTTTATAAATTTTTTTTAACTAATGATGTAAAAAATATTTTTCCTACGTAACTGAATGCCATTGTTAGATACAGAAACAGCAATAGATAATATTTGGTGAAAAAAAATTATTAACAACATTTCTTGGACCTTTCATTTTTTGTTAACTTTAAAAAATCATTATAAACAAAATAATATAAGAAGGGCTCCACAAAGCCAAAAATTCATAGATATATTATTTCATCTTTTATGTAGTCATTTAAGATAACAGAGATTAGAAAAAAATTGATTAACTGACGAGAGTATGACTTTTTGAAAAATTTACGTAATAATGTGGTACACTCTCTTTAGCGGTAGTGCGCCTATGTCGTTACGGCTGGGCGTAGCCCTATTTTCGGCGTTGAATCAAAATTATAAATAATAGAGATAGTGTTCCGGAAGTCGAAACTTTTTTCTTGGAAATTTCCTCCTCTCTAAGAATCTTTTTTCAGAATTCTTTAAATTTTAATATTTTTTGAGTTATTAACAAAAAACGAAATTGCAATTTTTTATGTACTAATACATACTTTCGATTCATTTTAGTAGACCTCATTCCGAATCGAATGAATCGCTCAGAATTAACACGTTTGTGACCTTGTTAATCAAACTAATCAACTTCTGTGATAATGTACTGATGATCTTGTGTCATCTAATATTCATTTTGGACAATTCTTCGAATCTTGCAATTTAGATGTTAGTAAAGTGATACTTAAATAGTGTTTTCAAGGCACTACTGATTTGACCAGCATATTTTCGTGTCATAATCCTTACAACTAATTTCATAAATCTCAGACATTTTAGAACCCTTAAAATACCAAAATCTTCCCGAAAATAAAATTGAAGATTCAGAAAAGTTGAAGATTCACAACATAATTGTAACTGTTGACAAAAAATATGCGGGTCAAACTTGAAAATGCATGAAAACACGGTTTGAGGAGCACAACAACTACACTACAAATAATCATAAATATAGACTATAAATTGAGATTAATGGAAGTTGTTGATGTGCTTTTATTAAATCAATTAAAAGCTTTTATTAGGTCCTAGTATACTTTAACAATGCTGAAATTGCACAAATCTGAATTCAGCGCAATATGAGTCACACTAGAGGCAGAAAAAGTTACTGAAGTTGTCTTACCTCAAGAACTCATAGATTCCATCTTTGGAAAACGACCCTCTAAGTATTGAATACTTCAGTTTCTTCATGCTGATGACAGCCATAGCTGGATATCCAAAACCGCCAATATCCACTGCATTTTCCAGTTCTTGTTGAGAACCAGCTTCAGACCAAACCCACCTAGAAAACCGAAATTAGCCTCTGACACATAACACAGTCCTCCTAGCAGATGCTTACCCCCACATCTTCTTCTTGAACTTCTCCCCAAGACTTGTGAGCAACTTGATATATCCGTTTCTGCATTCAGATTGGCAATCCAGAATATGTGGGAGGACTGCTACCACGCAAAGTGGTTTACCATCGCAGGATCCTTTGAAAGAGCCTTCGCTCACGATCTGGGTTACTTCTGGTGCTGGTACATTTTCTGATAACTTGTCCAGTGCCCAGTTGACGATATCACTCGCTGTTCTACCACCTTCGTAGTCCTCTGCTGCATCCTTGGCACCAGGACCAAAGAATTTGATGGTTGGGTAACCTAGAATCGATTGGGTACTGTGATAGTGTTGAATAAAAGTATGGTTTCAATGAATTTGATTTATGGTTAAAAATATCTTCATTCCAGTGGGTACATTTTTCAGATGCAATCAAAGCGGAATAATATAACCATGGATTATCAAACATAAAATCCCAACACTTTTCTTCAACAGTTCATTAACAACAGTGACTTTCAAAAGAAACTGTGCCATATAAATCAGGACTGAATAAAAAATGTGGGTCTAACAGGATTAAAACCCAGGACCTGCCTATATCCAGTCGTGAAAAAATATTCATTTATTTCTGCATTAAACATTTACAATATAAATAATAAACAGATATAATAACAATAATAAAATAAAATATTCAACAACAATAATGATCAGGGAAATGAACCCTCCTGCTCATAAAAGATAACATAAGCATATCCGTCCACAAGAAAATTTGAAGACACTATTGACACACTAGAGTCATTGAACTCTTGCCAAGAGCCATTAAAAGGGTGTCTACAGAAAGCCGTGTAGTATCCACTGAAGGTAGATCTGCTGTGACTGGACAAAGCGTAGAGGAAGTAACAAAAAAAGGACACATTGTCAGCTGCATAGTGACTCATATCCAATTTTTCTAAAGGAAAATCAATAACAACATTTAACTCTTTTCTAAAATCCTCTGTTGGAGAACATAAAAGTAAAAGGTACGCGCGGCATAGGGGATATCAATAGATGTCGGGAATGAAAAACTGCCCATAATATATATTTTTTCTCTGAAAAACTGCTCAAAATCATAAATAATACATCTCCTGAAATTTTGTTAATTTTATCAGTTTGCAGAAATATCTAGTATGAAAGTTGAAGTGCAATTTTATTTATTAGATTTTTGAAAAATTAGCTGATTTTTATCACTAAACTGATCCCTAATGGAAAAAAAGTGTTTATCTTTAACTATGAGCACTTCCCAAAAAATATGGTTATCAGTTTTTCTCCGACAAACTGCTCAAATTCATAAATAATATTATCTCCTAAAATTTTGGTAATTTTGAAAGTTCGTAAAAATGTCTGGTATGGAAGTTGAAGTGGAATTTAACAAGAATGTACTTTGCTCACTAAATTGACCCCTATTTAAAAAAACTTTTCACCTTCAAATAAAAGCACTTCCCAAACATGTGGTTATGCAACTTATGATTTACTGCCAATAAAATGATTTTTGATCTGAAAAACTGCCAAATTCATAAATAATACCTTCTATATTTATGTTGAAAGAAGTTCTTGGGGTTAAGTCTTCTCTTAAAAAAAATACAGTATTTCTCAGTTATCCAACGTTCAGAGCCCTGAGGATGGCGAAATATATTGCCGAAACGTTGGCTGACTGAGAAATACTTCAAAAAACTTCTTTTCAACTTCATAAATAATGTACAATATGTTCCTCATAAATGGCATAAAAACGTCTTCTTTGGAAAAATCTTGATGCTATTTTAAATCTGCACCAAAGTGGACTTAGCCCATTGTATATAGAAAATAATGGAAAGACCAAGAACAGAACCTTGTGGTACCTATTTTAGAATTTAGCGGGATTTCAAAATAATTTGAACAACTCTAGAATATGACCTCAGGTGTTTTCAACTGACCACATTAATAATTTTTGACTATACCTTGTACTCCATATTTTGCTGCCTTGCTCTGATGTACAGTGGCATCTAGGGCTCCAAGTTTGACTTTTCCCTTCAGTTCTGTAGCAGCTTTAGCCCAGTGTGGAGCCAGATTCTTACAATGACCACACCATGGTGCAAAGAACTCTACCAACCACATGTCATCAGATTGTAGAACGAGTTTATCAAAATTGCTGTCTGTTAGTTCGACTACATCTTTGTCGCTGGAAGACTGAAACAAACAACAAAAATCAAATGTAACTGCGGACATATACTAGTGTATGAAGAGATATTGTTTTTTTTTTGCTTCACTTACGCCACTGGATTTTGAAGATCCCCCATCAAGGGCTGATTTTACTTTACTTTTGGCTGCTTTCAAAGCTGCTTCGACTATATCTTTGGCGGTTCTTCCCCCGTTGTAGTCTTCTGGTTTGTACTTATTAGCACCAAATATTTTGATGGTTGGGAATCCTTTAACATCATATCTTCCTGCCAGCTCTTTATGTTCATCTACATTGGCTGCACCCACTTTCACAACACCCTAAAAAGGACAATGGTTTTCTGGCATTCTCGAAAAATTATTATATTTGGAGATATATTCGGCTCTATTCTGTCTAATTGTTTTAAGTGAAAATCTTTACCTTGAGGGCATTTGCTGCTTTGGTGTAATCCGGAACCAAGTTTTGGCAATGTCCACACCAAGGTGCGTAAAACTCCACAACCCATACTTCATCCCCTTTCAACACCAGTTTATCAAAATTACTTGGAGTTAGTTCTACTACATTTCCACTGCTAGGATACATCGCTAGGCAGGTGGATGCAAAAAATGCTAAAACTGCAAAAGAAAATTTGTTAATTTTTTAATAATAACCTATCTACTTTCCGCTGAGGTAAAGGCTTTTTACCGAAACAAAAATAAAAGTAGTGTTACTTACGTAGTTTTATCTCCTGAACACGAATCCGAAAGAATTTCGTGGGGGTCTCTAATACTTTTCGAGTTATGACCTTTTGAATCTTGAAAATCGACTATTTTTAAACATCATATTTTCAATCAAAAATCGCACAAAATGCCTCCTTCTTTTTGATGACAATTTTTTCAGACCCTAATCAACTCATATTTCACAATAACAAGCACCAAAACCAAACGTTTTACACAACTACCTCAAGAATGAACGCCTATGAAAAGTGAGGTTAAGTATAGTAATATAAGGTTTATTTTATTTGTAAAACGTTTGGTTTTGATGCTTGTATTTGTGAAATATGAGTTGATTAAGGTATGAAGAAATTGTAGACAAAAAAGGAGGCATTTTGTGCGATTTTTTACTGAAGAAATCGTGTTTGAAAATGGTTGATTTTCTAGATTCAGAAGGTCATAACTCGAAAAGTATTAGAGACCCCCTCGAAATTCTTTCAGATTCGTGTTCAGGCGATAAAGCTACCCAAGTATCACCACTTTTTTGATTCGAGAAAAAGCCCAATAAACTTACCTTTACCTCCACTAAAACTAATAAAAGCAAAATTACTTACGAATTATTTTAATCATTGTGAAATATTCCTCCGATTGTTTTGCAAAATCTCGGATCAGTCTTATTTCCTCGTCCTCAGTCAACTAAATAACCCATAAAAATCCCAACCGGTCTCAAAAGTCACATCAACCTACACCATTGACACAACAACAAAAGTGATTCGTTGAAGTGTCACTCATGTTCGTGGTATGAGCTGATTGGTTGTCACTGAAACAACGAAGCCGATATATGTGGGAGACGACTTTACCGCCCAACATTCGATGTGAGGCGCTTCGTATAGATGGCAGAATCTGGTCAATAAGAAGAATTTCCTCTAGAATTGAAAGAATGTATGTAGTAGGTACGGTAGTACACTGAAGTTTTGTGATACATTTCAACTTCTGTCTAAACCGCTATCGCCACTTGGGAAAGACCCGTCGGTGCAGGGTAGGTCTAGGTCGAAAAGTAAATAGTCTTATTATTAGAACGATATTACAAACTTCAGGGCGTAATCCAACCTATTGTACTCCCGTGAAAGATGGGTTTACAAAGACATGTTAGAATGAATGGCAGGTGTGAAAAATCTGAAAAAAACTATTTGTGAGATTTAAAATTTTGTGAAATGTGGGTCTACATTTTGAGAACCTCTGTCCGCCATCCTTCCAGACCAGAAAAGGCAATTATCGGTGAAGGAAAGAAAGACACTGAATTTCGATCCGAATTTTTTTCGAAAAAACCCCCCTTGACCCCACTTTACTCTTGTGATTTTTCGGAAAAATTTGCGGAATGGGTTGTAAATGACAAAATATTTTTCTCAAATTGCATATTTGATTCAAACAAAGCACAACGAACATGCCTTTATAAATTTTTTTCGAAAAATCCCCCCCTTAACCCCACTTTACTCTTGTGATTTTTCGGAAAAATTTGCGGAATGGGTAGTAAATGACAAAATATTTTTCTCAAATTGCATATTTGATTCAAACTAAGGACAACAAATTTGCCTATATAATTTTTTATCCGAAAAAAAACCCCTTGACCCCAGTTTACTCTTGTGATTTTTCGGAAAAATTTGCGGAATGGGTAGTAAATGACAAAATATTCTCCTCAAATTGTATATTTGATCAAACTAAGGACAACGAATATGCCTCTAAATTTTTTTTTTCCGAAAAAACCCCCCTTGACCCCACTTTACTCTTGTGATTTTTCTGAAAAAATGGCGGAATGGGTAGTAAATGACAAAATATTTTCCTCAAATTGCATATTTGATTCAAACTAAAGACAAAAAATATACAAATATATTTTTATTTCTAAAAAACCCCTTGACCCCACTTTACTCTTGTGATTTTTCGGAAAAATTTGCGGATTGGGTAGTAAATGACTAAATAGTTTCCTCAAATTGCATAGTTGATTCAAACTGAGAACAACAAATATGCCTATATAATTTTTTTTTTCGAAAAAAAAACCCTTGACCCCACTTTACCCCTGTGATTTTTCAGAAAAATTTGCGGATTCGGTAGTAAATGACAAAATATTTTCCTCAAATTGCATATTTGATTCAAACTGAGGACAACGAATATGCCTATATAATTTTTTTTTCAATAAACCCCCCCTTGACCCCACTTTACTCCTGTGATTTTTCAGAAAAATTTGCGGATTGGGTAGTAAATGACAAAATATTTTTCTCAAATTGCATATTTGATTCAAACTGAGGCAGTGGCGGATTTACCAGCAGGCTGAGTAGGCTGGAGCCTAGGGCGGCAAATTTTAAGGGACGGCAAATTTAGTTCATAAATTTATTATTTCGGTTTACAAATTAAAAAAAAAAAAAATTATTATACACACACTTAATACGAATTTCGAAAATTGGAGAGAAATTGAAATATTTAACAAAAATCGAAATATTCTCATATACAGTGCTAATTAATAAATATTTCAACATCTCTGCATGAACAATTCCTAAACGCTTTACTAATTATAATTAATAATTTTTTCTCCTTGTACCTAATAATTATGAGATCTGCTTACCCAATTCAATCGATGTAATATCGATGGTCTAATAAAAATACTGACTAAAATTGACTAATTTTTATTAAATAAAAAACTAGTTCAATATCTTATAGAGATCATATTAATCAAATAACTGATAGTTAAACGACTGTGACTTGACAATAAAAAAATTCCCTCCACAAAATATGAAGTGAGACAATTTGCTCATTAGAAAATTGATACATTTTATCAGTTAATTATTTTATTTGCAGTAAGAAAAAGTTTGGAAAATCCAAATGAGCAGGCCTTAAGCGCTCATGTCGTACACGAATTATTTAAATTAAATGTTTACATCAGTATATTTGATAACTTTTTCGCAAAGCCAACTTTTTCAGAAAATGCCAATCGGAATGAATTAATTATAATAAGATAAAACAATACTCAGCTGCAATTTTTTATTCAACGGCTTCTCTCCAGTTAAACAAGTATATTAAAAAAAAATTTAAGTGAAAAAATTATTTTTTTGAAAGTTAAAATTTAAAATTTTAAATTTATAAATATAACTTAATATAATATAATTAAGCATAACTCATAACCGAAAAAATAATTTTTATAAGCTCAGCGATCATTTTTCTTTCCGATAAGTTGCTTTTTAAATAATATTCATGTACATCATATTTATTAGGTACGGTTTAATGTGAGAAAACATCGGATTTAGATTTTTAGGCAAGAGTAGTATTTTTCATATTTAATAAGTTTAAATAATATTTATTCATTAAGGGTCCTAAGTGGGAGTGGCTTACGCAAGTCAGGGTCCCCGGTTTCGGCCGTATTTTCAACCCTCAGGGAAAATTATGAATATTGGTCCCACAGTTCCGGGAGGTACGTATATTTTTGTTTTGGAAATTTCCTCGTCTTATTGAATATTTTTTCAAATTTGAACGACCTGGCATATATTGATGTATCGTCAGCATATATTATAACTGTAAACGTTTGATAGAACAATGAGAAATCATACGAATATATTGAATACAAGAGTGGGGAGAGTCTAGACCCCTGCGGCACTTCTGCTCCGGTCAGATACAAACCCGAGCTAGTGTTATTATATTATAACATATAAATAAAGACTAAGAAAAGAGTCCTTCCTATTTGAACATTAAAAAATACAGAGGTCAACAAGTTAAAACTTACATTGCATGCAAAATAGAGAAAAAATACATATGCATAAAACAATTAAGCAAATAAGCAAATGTCTATTTTGTTATTCACTGTCTATTCACTGAGTGAGAGTTCACGACATCGGTGGATAACTTATTCCATATTTCGAATATACGAATGACCAGAAAATGTTGTCTCAGTTTTGTGACAAAGGACCCCTCACCAAATACATGGGAAAATGGCTTTCAGCCAATTTTAATAATTTTTTGGGATATTGTAGTACAAGTCAATAGAAGTCACACATGCAAGTTTAAATTAGTTTCTATGTCCAGTTTCTGAAAATATAGTAATGTTCAATTATCCGAAAACCAAATGTATTACTTTTTAGATGATTAGTAACAAAATAATAGCAATGCTGGTTTGAAGAAACTCAAATGACATGTTAGTCGGTTGGTCGTTAAGATAGAAGAAGCCACTTATTATACAAAGTGGGTTAAAAATAGCGACAATTTAGCTTATTTTGCCAATCTTTATCATCGATCCCATTAGTGCATAAGAGCATTTTTCAGTACGAAAATCCCTAGTGGGATTCTTTTCTTCTGACAAAAAGATTTTCTCTGAAAATTTCGACTTCTAACCAGAACGAACTAACCTTACGCAAACATTTGAGTGCATGGAATATGACAAAGTAGGGCAGTTTTTTTTTCGGGGAGGGTAAGAATTTGTTATCGTTAACCGATTTTGTCAACCCCGTAAGCCTTGGATTTTATAGAAAGGATAACTTTGTATATTTCTGTCTCAGTGGTGGAAGAAATAATGAAGTTTTTTTACACCTGGCCAAGTGTTATTCAAGTAGAAATTCAGCGTGTTAGCGTCAGTAGAGTGATTGTAAAAAAATTATAATAAAATGGTCATTGATATCGAAATGAAATACCTGAGAGACGTGCCTCTTTAAATGAACATCTCACAAATTCATCTCAACCGCATTATTCTTGATTTTATCCATTTATAATTAGTTATCGTTTTGTTGCACTTGTAAACCTTGTACAATATTGAAACTGGTGATAGACCAGGTCATGACCGTTCAGAATATCGGAATTTCACCTTAGTAAAAATCTCACTGTTTTCGAGATAATGAGCATTTTTTAAATTCATGGAAAATCCCTACCTCATCTTGGATTTTTGAGAGCCATGTCTACAAATTGGGACCAATTCAAATATCTTTGCTGCTGAAGATTAGTGATGAGTGATGCTTTCACAAGTACAAAACAGTTTTTCAGAAAACGATACAATTTTTCCAAAAAAATGAGGGTAAAATGCCAGAATCGAGTTTCACCAATTTTTTTAACTATAGTTGACATTATTGTTTGAAAAAAACATAACCAAGTGGAAGTGAATATTTATTACAAAAAAATGCCCATTTTGTCCAGACTCTACCATGGTATAAAACATCCGATAATTATTTTTGGAAGGAGTAGAATTTCGATTATATTAGAGTGTGATGTTATTATGAGCTAAAATCAACTCCATTAGACTTTGTCAGTAATGTCTTTTATTTTTATCCTTTCAAGATGAAATGATTAAATAATTATCAGTAATAACGAATCAACTGCTTAGAAGCATTCAATGAGATGTAAAGAAGTAAATACTAATTCAACTTTTTTTTGAATCAACAAACACCATAAACCACAATAACGATTATTCAACATCGCACTGAATAATATTACAAAAATATTATTTTCCATCCGCTCGTACGCAGAGACGACATCTTTTCAAGAAGAACCTCTTCAAATGCATTATGGGTTATAGCCCCCAAATCAGCGATTCTCTCAGCAACATTGTGCAATCGGATATCGTTCTGCATAAAGCGCTGCTGCAGCAGTAGCACTACCTCCACATTCACCATAAATGTAGTGCATATGCGCATATTCTCGGGGAGTATAGTATAACGTGTGTACGGCATGACAAATAAATAAATACCACTGAATGAAACAAGCGGAATAATTTCAAAAAACTACGACAGAAGTCACAAGTTGTTCAAACAAAATGTGACAGCCATCTACTAGATTTTTTCATTTCTATTTAAGATCCATTCATGCACAATGCTGTATTTCATACTTCTACGGACACAACACAGGAGGAAAGGTTTTTAATTTTCGACAAGGATTCACCTCCTAACAAATTTTGCACTTATTTGGTTACACCCTGTATATCTGTCGGTCTCTGAAACTTCGTTGGAATCTGGATGTTGGACAATTGCGACATTTATCACAAGAATTCGTATTAATCGGTGCCATGTCGGATAATCGACATTTCATTTCGATATTTTTTTTTTATTAGGATTAATTACATGAAAAGTGAATTTTATTGACATACTATTTAATGCTACCAAGCAGTCTATTCTGTATTATTAATAATCATTTCCACATTGTATCTTGATAATATCGAAATAAAATAATGTTTGGGCTTAACTATAAAAGTTGATGGAAGCCTAGAATAAAACCACGCCTAATTCAATGGAATAAATCACTTCCTCCAAAAATAATTATAGTTTGTTTTATACCATGGTAGAGTCTGGACAAAATGAGCACTCGTTTGAAATGTCCACTAAGTTTCCTTCAGACAATAATAACAAACATTTTTTAAAGAATTGATGAAACTCAAATCTATCATTTTACCATCATTTCTTGAAATTTTTTTTTCACTTTCTGAAAAACTGTTCTGTTCATCTAAAAGCATCACCCATCAGTAATCTTCAGCAGCAAAGATATTTGAATTCGTCACAATTTGTATACATGGCACTCAAAAATCCAAGAAATTCCAGAAATTCCAGAAATTCTTAAAATGCCCATTATCTCGAAAACGGTTTTACTGAGGTGAAATTCCGATATTCTGAACAGTCATGACCTGGTCTATTACCAGTTTCAATATTGTACAAGGTTTACAGTACACCTTGTATACCTCTCTATATTATGATATATCAAAACTTTCGATTTTTTCCAGAAATTCTTGAGTAGTAATATGAGGTTCAGTACGTTTGTCAATTAGGTCAAAGCCGGCCCTTAACTCCGAATCAAAGCACACTATGCACATGGGTAAACCACCACATGGTCTTCAACTGTAAGAAAATAAACGTGGGATCCATACAGAGAAATAGCACGTTTTTGACTTTAGGGTCGAATTTGTGTTGTCTTGTTCCATACCAACATTTGTTTCCGCTAGAATTATCTTCAGCGTTGCCATTTGAAATATCATTTTGAGATAATGAAAGAATTCCATTTCAAGTTCAGATAAAAAGCTAGTAACGGAAATACTACTACCTACATTAATGTTACCTGTCGGGACTTTTCTGGGTAGATATATACGTACGTAGGTCATTTTCTTGAACACGATTTGATTTTTCAAATAATTGATAAATATTGATGTCTTCTATGGTTTTTGGCCGCAGTGGAGAGCCTGATAAGGGCCCACTCACGTTCAAACCAAACCTTCTATGGTTGACGTATATTATATAACCGATAATTTCTTTCAGATTTGGCATTTTTTTCTTCAAATGGTCACGTGTCAAAATATACAGTGTGTATAGATGAAAGTAGGGAACAAAATATAAATGCTGACGCGTTTTGTGAAAATCGATAAAAGTCATCAGGCTATTGTCGCTCTATGGAATTATATTCTGTCATTGATATATGACTCAAAACAAGAAAATTGTTCGAAGAAGGAAAAACTTATGAAGAAGAAAAAGTGAAGGAAATTTCTTACTGAAACTGTCAAAAAATCTTTCGATAGATATGTTTGTGAAATGTTGAATGAGATTGAACACATCATTGTAAACTATGAAGATTTTGAAGACCGAATTTAGAATGATCCATAGATTTTATGTGACCAAAACTTCAGTTTAGTTTGCATCTTGACGTACATTTTAAGTAAGAAATTAATGGAAATCAGAAAAGTGACAACCGTTTGAGATTCATACGATTCATACACTGTGGTGGTCGGCTGGTAGAGCAGCCTCTCAAGCGAAGGGTTGTTGGTTCGATTCCGCAGCATGGTCACTGGTTCCGTGCAAGGCATCACACCTTAAAAGGTGAGGGCTGCGCCTTCCCTAGCTCGCACAAGTCTCTCGAAGACTTCTCAGGGTTGCACGTAGGGGTGCAACAGGGTGACGGAAATAACAATTTTAACGAAAAAAAAAAATAGTTCAAGAGTTATTTTTTGATGATACAGAAGGAATCAAATTTCGCAAGCTAATGACGTGTAAATGTTTCGCAAGGAGGGGTGTCGCCGTGATAAGTATATTACATATATCTTTGAACATTTCTTTAGGACTTGTGATCTGTGAACCCAGGTTTATACATGTGATGCCTGTTTGGGATGCGCACCGACAATCTGGGGTGGTGCTGTACATTTTTGAAGGTTTTCTTCTACGACACCAACACTCAGTAAGTTTCCCCGGAGCACTATGGCAAATAATAACAATATCCGTTAGGTCTACACGCGTAGGCTGCTATGAACTTCTATGAAGATGCATAATTTTTCTAGTTTTTACGTCGAGTCGTTGAATATGTGGATTTTATTGAAAATATGATTGATATTCTCATGGTTCTCCTGAGTCTGCATTTTTAAGTAATCGCTAGGGTAGCGAGGTCATTCGTAAGAGTATCTTCTGCAGTTTCTATATCATTGTGCCTCCTTGCGAAGACCCGGCCAGTCAGTGGAACAGCCAAACTTGCATGATATGCAGGTATGTCGGAAGGGTGAAAAGTAATATATTATTTGAAGAGTAGCTTCACAGGAAAGTACAGCTGTTTTGCTTGCGGAATCCTGTCTGTTCAATAGGGATAATTTTTAGTTTCCTTTGGCTCATATTTTACTGAGGAGCAGCCTTTAGGAATGTATAAACCATGATGAGTTGAAGGGGCGGGGCAGTAGTCTTCTAGCCTATCGTCTGATATACTAGGTTTCAGTATTGCGGTGATATTTGCTTGTTCAAGTGAAAGGGAACGGTGACTGTGTGTATATTTTTGAAAAGTGAGAAGCTGATTCATGTTGGCGCCCCAATAAATGAAGAACTCAGAATAAATATACTATCCAAACCTGGCTCATGACCAAGTTTTATTTCTTCAGAAGGCATTTGTGATCTTAAAGCCCTGGCAAAATGGCTGTTCGGAATACCTGCACACAACGGCACACAAGGGAATCAGCCATGTCCTTCTGACACTATCCCTTGCATATTTGTTCATCGTTTAGAAATTTTTGAGTAGGTATTTCTACTTAGTACATTACTGTTACGTACTGTAAAATTTCCATATACATGACTTGCTTTCGACTAATAGGCGTGGACTCAAGAAAATATTTTCGCTCCAAAAATATGCTTTAAAATATACAACGCATATATGAATGAACCCAGAAAATATTTTTGGAGTCAAATTGCAATTACAGCGGTTCCCATTCGTTTCTGAAAATTAGAAATTTTCAAAACTACTAATATTGGCGCTCTTTGTGATCGACGTACTCTCCCGAGCCCAATCAGCCAAGGGGCGAATTCTAATCGGGTTGATTTCCAGCAAACACATCTGTGACATGACATCTCTGAGATGTCGCAAAGAGGTAACTCGGCGATATAAAAAAGGTTGCATCCTGCGATGCTCAGAAGCAAAAACATCTGTGACATGACATCTCTGAGATGTCGCAATGAGGCAACACGGCGATATCAAAAACGTTGCATTGCTGCGATGTACAGAAGCAAATATACATCTGTGACATGACATATCTGAGATGTCGCAATGAGGCAACAGTACGATATTACATACGCTGCATCGCTGCGATGTACAAAAGCTAATCTATGACTTGTCACATGCGCCTAAGATTCGTAAATTTCTATATTCGTTCATTTTGCTTCTCGATCATAAATATATTGAACATAGATTCGACTTCCGGCAGCGGCTGAGGTCAGACGGCGGCCTCGTGTTGGAAGTCAAGTTAATGTAGAAGTAAATGTTCGCCATTATAGATATTGTGCATGAAGTGTATGTAAATGTTAGAGAATGTTTGCCATTAGGTCTTTTAGTCCATCTAATATCTAATGTGCATGAAGTGTAAGCAAACAATAGACCAGGGTGAGGATATTGCTTCGAGCAAGACAATCCTCCATCCGTCGACGAAGCCCGTGTTATATTTACTCCGGTAGAGGCTGGGGCGAGACGGATTCGTGCATAACACATGGGGATTCTGAGTAAATTACGCAAGCAGAGCTCATTAAAGGATTAAGAAGAAGAAGAACATTGAACATAACCAATAATGGCTTGTTGCACCAAGTTAGAGTAACTAACTAATGGTCATAATAGTAATTTAATAAATGTTTAATATACTGTGACAAAGCAGTGAAAATAACTTTTTCTAGGAATAGTTCCCAGGATAAAAGTAAGTAACAATAATTTTTCACTTGAAACTATGGCAAAGCGTTCATTTCCCTCTTTCTCTTGTCGTCATAAAAGACGGATGATAAAGTTTTATTGTTTTAGGTATCATTATTTTTTACTGTTGGAAAATGCTTCGATTAAAACAATGTTGTTTCATTTTGAGTACATTATATTTATTGAAAATAAAATGTTTAAATACATATTTTCCATCCAAAGCTTTTTTTCATTGATATACTGGGTGAGTGAAATTCGAGTAGATGCATGGGGATCTCGGAAACGGTAAGAGCTACAGAGAGGGTTAAATGGAGGCAAAGTTGCGTATTATGGAGCGCATTACTATGATGTTGAAAAATCTGAGCTAGCCCTCTCAGTTTCAGAGATATACAGGAAAAAACGAAAATTGATTTTTGTTTTTCACGAATATCTGCTTTAATACAATAGATTTCCAGAAACAGTTTGCGCTTTGCCATTGCAATTTTCAATGGGCTGTAAAAATATGTGAACGAAAGTGTTCTACAGGGTGTTGTTTTCCTTGGGCCACCCGTAACTATGAAATTTTAAATACGGACCTGGATTTTTATCACTTATTTTAGGCTTCGGTAGTCATATTTTATCATGATTGTATACTACTTGAAATTTTCAGTCGTTTCGATGGGATCTGGTCATCATCAGTGAATAAAGCAGATATAAGTGAAAAACAAAAATCTAATTTTTCGTTTTTTCCTTTATATCTCTGAAAGTCAGAGGGCTAGCTCAGATTTTTCAAGATCATAGTAATGAGCTCCATAATACGCAACTTTGCCTCCATTTAACCCTCTCCGTAGCTCTTACCGTTTCCGAGATCCCCTTGCATCTACCCGAATTTCACTCACCCGGTATTTTCCTTTGTATTACCTAACCCCTGCGTGACAAAAGTACATCGCTGTGATATGTTACATGTTCAATCATCTCGTATACATTGCATCAGTTACATCTCAAAAAATATATCGTTGTTACATCGCAGAACTTGTTGCAGCGTCGTCGCATGGATGAATCTTGAGTGGAACAAAATAACATCCCTCCGACATCGCAGCGATGTCTATTCGACATAGAATGCGATATCGCAGGTCACATTGTTACATCGCTGCGATGCATCTGTGATGTAACTGTGTTTGCTGGGTTGTGACGTGAAACGGCAATGCTATTGGTTTTTTTGGAATTCTCTGGAGAGTACGTCACAACAATTTGCAATGGCGCGAGAAAATAAGCAAATTGAATTTTGTCGAATTTCAATATTTTTTATATTATTAAAAAAGTTAACAAAAAGTTTTCACAAACTGCAGAATCCATTAAAAATATTTGTAAAATATCGAGATCTCGCCTATTCCTATAGACCACTTCTCATAATCTCCATGATCAGATTATCCAGATTTTGATGAGAAAAAGTTATCCACAGCCGGTCCTGTGTTCCAGATTATGAGTTCTTTCAAATTTGTTTCAATACTTCCAGTTTTAACTGACAACTGAATTTTCAGCAGGTTTACCGACAAAAAATTAATCTGGCAACCGCGCCTGGAAGTGTATTATACACATGACTTCCACATTATTGACAAAACGCCGTTGTACTACTGGTTGCCGAGTTTCTGGCGGCGATACCGAAAACGAATATCCGGCGTGAGTTGTCACATGCATTGAAATGGCAACTTGTTGATTATTATCACTTGTTGACTAACGAATCTGATTATGCCATCTACACTGAACGCTGAGAATCAGCATTTTGAATGATTTCAGATGAGCCTCGCGTCTAATCCAAGAAGAAAGTGGTGCGAATTATCCGTTCAGTTTTGTTTGTCGGCAAACAAATACAAGAAGCGGAAAGGTTCCCAGCAGCAACAAGAATCAAGGTCTTAATTTTGCCTCTAGCCAGTTAAATATGATGTCATAATGACATCACCGGGAGGCTCTGCGGCTACGCTAAGCGCTGGTTAGACATTAAAAAACTGGACATAGTTCATGGCGCAAAGGTGGTGATATTTCGGAAAAGCTTGCATAACATTCGCAGACGCTAAGTGAACTGTAATTGTCGATTGTTGCCAATCCAATTCATTTGGAATTCGCCATTGCCGTTTGGTGTAGAATCAATAGCGGTTGAGTTGACGTCACGGTGGGTGCTTGTCGGAGCGGCGCTATCAGTGAAGCGGGGGGGGATCAGTGCACTTGTAACTTGGCTAGTAGTGTCATGTATTCGCGCAAGTGTCTCGAACTGTCTTATGTTTTGTGATTGATTTAGTGCATAGTGCTACGCTAAATTTGGCGTAAGTTTCAACATTTCTACTGTGTCGATTTGGTGCGTTTCGCCCATTTCGACGATGCTTCATATAGGTTAGATTGGTTCTGCTCCCTAATGCATTTGATTAACGTGCTTAAGTGGCCTTCAATGCCGTTTTACTGTTGACATTGAAGGTCTTTACGCGAAGACTGCAAAAGGCCAATAGAGGTCAACTATTCAACTATATAATTCAAATAATCTGTAATTTGATTAGGGTCTGAAGAGGCTTATTTACTCGCTTTTTATATCAATCTACCCAGTTGGCTATCCTGCGACCTGTGACCCTTGTTAAGCGCGCCAGATAGGAAAATCGACGACAATATTTATGTTTTTTCCGATGATTGGTGCGAATGTTTGGCTCGCATATGAATTTCATTAAAATGCTGGTCTGCCCACTTGTCGATTGTTTATATCTGCGATATTTTTGAAGTGGAACTTGAATCGAAATCAATCTTCTGCTTTAGCCGGTAGCAAAACAGGTTGTATCACTTATCTGCGACGAAAAGGAATAAAACAAAATCTCTCGGTAGCAATATAAACAATAATTAGTGAAGAATACCCATTTTCCAATTCTCAAATGCGGCAGGAAAGCAACAGATGGAGCCTGCTGCGGCGGCATGTGGGTTGCAGGATTTCTGGCGGGGTTTTTACAGACAGCCCGCAGGAGTTGCAGGAAACTGGAAACATCCCCTCTAGACATTTTTTTTGCTTTTCTTCTGCAATCGCGTGCATTTGATATTGCGTTGAAAATATAAGTAAAATTTTTCCCGTATTTTTGTGGACTAGAGGGTGAGAAGCGGTGATAATATGAAATCATGATTCTGAGGGAAATATAAATCATGTTAGGGAAATGTATACCAAGGTTTTCAAAGTGGCCAAGACCACTTGACAGGTTGGCGAAGGGCCCATGTCATTCATTACTCCAGTAGGTATTTTACTAACGACATTGGTAATATTGGGATGCTCTCTTCACATTTCTAAAGATGGCGTTGCGTATTGGTGTTTACAGTGTTTATCGCAGGAAAACCTCAAGACTCAGGAATAGACGAGCTTCTCGTTGGGTCAATTCAAAATTTCTGTACTGTGCAGGTCGTCGGCCGTATTTGTCACTGTATTTGTCAGAAATACCTACTCAATATTCGTCGAGGTATCAGCCAAAAGGCAGTGGTTGTGTTTTGTAATATAGAAAGAGACCAATAAAATGTGTATTTCTCATACCTATATTCGTTCATTTTGATCATAGCCCAGTCACGTGGGTGTCAAAACTTGGTGTCTTGTTTCTTGATTTTGTTGCTCATTTTGTAGATTTTGTTTCGTAAGGAAAAAGAAAACAAGATAAGCTTGTCAAAAAACGGGCAGAACTATTTTTCTGTTTTAGAAATTAATTGAAAAACGCTAATGTCAAAATTTAGATCTAAAGTTTTACTAATCTGTTGATGCGTGTTTTTGTTACTCATACTTAGCGCATTGGAATAAAAACAGAAAGAATGTCAGCCTGATGAAAAACAAATGACAAATTTTATAATTTATCGGTACATTTAAAAGCATTTGTATCTAAGTAGGTAGGAATAGGTAGGTAGTTGCAAATTTTTCTTAGTATTCGACTAATATGCATTTTCACAATTTCCATACCTAACTAGATATGAATTTTTCCATGAGCTGGCCTGGAATAATATTAATAATTCTCCAACGATAGAAAGTCCGTAAAATCATTTTTCACAAATAATGTCAACGGTTCTATTTTTTTAAATATCTATCCAAATTTTATGTAAACGAGTTGTATGGACGTTTCTTGATCACTTGTTTCCATAGTGTTGAATAGTGATGATTCGTTCCAGTTTGACCGAAGATTACCTATTTTTTGCTATCCCAAACACTAATGGGAATTATCTTTTTCTGTCAATTAAAAGACAAGTCCCTGATTATAAACCCTGAGTTTATAAACCTCTTAAAATGCGCGCTATTGTTGTACATAAGTAAATACCTATTTGATTAATTCCATTCATCTCATGATGTCATTATAAAAGTCGGCCGAAGACCAGGGGCGCACTTGCCCATTGTGGAGACCAAATTTGATATTCAGATAATTGGAAGTAGGTATTAGAAGTTCATAATTTCGGTACATGTGTCCTTACGAATCATTATATTTTGAATAATGTTAGCGAAGATGGATTGATTCATTGGTGATAATGAGAAAAACATTAAAATACCTAGATAGGTATACTGCAACCAAATATAAGATTTCAAGATAAGCAAAATAAATTTGAAGATTCAGCTTGCAACACTTCTGAAATAAAGAATCGTCATTTTTTTAATTTTCGATAAAATCAACTAAGCATATGAGTCACTCAATTTCATGTTTATCCAAACAATCTCGATGATTTTTTCGTCCTTCCGTACAAGGTAGTCGTTTTTTTTGTTGGACTGAGAAATTAAAGTAATTTGTAGGGATAAGAATTTGACTTGCCACATTAACTTATATTATTATCTTTCCAAGGATGATTGTTGAAGAAAAGGAAGTGCTATACTAGACATCAAACAAGAATAAATGACAGTATGAAAGGCCTACTTACGCTTGATAGGCAAACAATGTACTAACCAGGTCATATACAGTCTCGATATCAATATATTTTGTTCGCAGGTCATAAATAATATGACATAAAATTCAGAACCGGTATTGAATTTATTCAAAACACGCCTAATCTTTATAAGAATATGACTCATTTTTGAGAATAAGTATAGTATTTTCTCCTTTACCACAGAAGTATTTTCACTTCTAGACGAGCATTTCGATAACCAAGTTATCTTCATCAGTAGAAATACTAGCAAACCAGTCGTATTTAGATCCATTACTATGAACCGAGTGGGAAACATCTCCTTTAAATCTCGTACAACTAGAAATTTTCAGTCGTTTAAGTCAATTTTCAGTCATTAAATCTTTACTTCAGACATCGGTTTAAGTCTTTCAGTCATCGGCTTGAGTCTTTCAGTAATCGGTTTTGAGTTTTTCAGTCTTTTAGATATTTTCAGTCTCGTACACATATTAACGAGATGTTTCCCCCTCGCTATGAACTGATATTAAAATGAAACGTGGGTGTGATCAAACCTATGATCAAATCTGATCGATGTGGTCAGGTACTATCTCATCTAAGTACCCATATCAATATTTGTAATTTGTCCTTTTTATAGTTTAGAATTTAAAATTAAAAAATGATAATGGTCCATATCATTTTTGAGCAGGAGCTTATTTAAACCGTTCTTGTAGACAGAAATACTTTCATTACAATCTAATTTATTGTAATCATCAATTAGTTTTACTAATTTTGAATTTTGACTTTTGATTCTATGGAGAGTTTTATATAAATGATCTGCACTAGACTAAGTAGATTTATTTTCTCGCCAATATTTAGCATTGGCCATACGTTCACGGAAACGAATATTCGAGATCTATTGGTTTGGCCATAATATACTTTATCGCAATTTACACAGCTACTTAATTTCGTAAATTCCTGATCCATCCAAAGTTAGTGTTTTGTCTTTCAGATTACCTAACAATATTTGGAGATTGTAAGTACTTACTGCTAAGTACAAGCTGAATATACGTCTCGGAAGATAGAATTGAGACTTCTCGTAAGCCGTGTATCGTGTTCAATTTTTATGATATTCTTATCTTTTGGTCGATTCAGTGTGATATTTGTCTTGAGGACATTTTGAACTTTTTCGTTTTCTGAAAATTATCTATTATATTTGTGGAGTAGTCAATGGTCATGACTATCTACTTGGAGGTTAATTTGTAGAAGAAGAAGAAAAAGTTCAAAATGTCCTTGACAAATAAACAGTTTTTCAGCTGAATATGAAAAACCAGTTTACTTCATTGTCTTCCGCCAACAAAATGTTCTTTAAATCATCATGGATTCACTAGAAATGAGAGTAATGAAGCTGCAATATATAATGAATTACCTTGACTGAAAGTTGACATTTATATGGTTTGTTTATTGATTTTTTTACTGTATAGGTCGACAGTATAAATCACGAACTCCTGTCGTTGAAATTAGAGAGATATGGTGTGGGAGGGATTGCCTCTATGAACTCAACAAGTATTCACCTACTTATCAAAAGAACCAGTCAGCAGCGATGAAGCAAGGCGTTCCTCGGGGATCCTTACTTGGACCGTTATTTTTTTCATTGTTAACGAAAATGATTTGATCAATTATCTCCATAGCCTCTCTTCGGTTCATGTTGTTGCACGTGCAGGTGACACACAATTCCTTATCACAGATCAGAATCTGTAAACTAATGGCAACAAAAATTATTTCACATTCAATAAAACGAAAACGACATTAATGAAAGTATCCTTGAACAATTATCCAGAAATATTCACCATCTGTTCACCATGTTTAAGTTGAGTCACAACGGAAATGCTAGGACTCGTTATAGACTAAGAACTAATGTTTTGCGTGAAGGTTCACGGAGAGTCGTTATGGTAAGGAAGTTTCCTCAAATTTGTATCACGCAGCCATACATCGTCCATACAATTTATGAATTTGTTTCGAAATTATATGGTTTCTATTTGAAAAATTCTTGTTTTGGCTTATTTTTTCGATATTATTTTTGATGTTCTAGTATTGTCCACCCTGTATATTATTTTTGACAACTTCAACAGCGTATCGGTAGAACGAAATTTTTACTATGTATTTCAATCGAACTAAAATTTCAATCTTTCAATTGCGTCATTCATAAATTTTAAAATAAAAATTTTTGGTATCATTTTATTTATAGTTCAAGTCCACCACGGGGCTAAAACGGCAAGAGATACAGTTTTGGTTAAAAGGGAAAAAGTTGGGTAACAGAAGGGCCATCTATAAGGAGTTATAAAATTTCCAAAAAATATTTTCAATTTCCTGATAATTTATTATTATTTTTTGATTTCTTATTTTATTGTTTTTTGGTGTTATCGTCAGAGCTGAAAAAATATTAAAAATACTTCTCAGCCATTTTTATGGGCTTTCCTGTGATGATATCAGTTTTACTATCTGACGTTTCGTTATCGAACAGCCATCATCAACGCTTTTATTAGTATGTCCCTGAATCTTTCAACGTAATTTTGACTCACTTCTAATTGTCTGATTTACTTGACATTTGGAAAGTGATCATAATTCCGGGCACAACGCATCATGATATAATTTGTTAGAGAAAAAAAATGGCGGCTCCAATATGGCGGACGAGTTTTGTGATTATGGTCCGATTTGATTCAAAATTGGTACATGGTGGTTTTGTGGGTCGGAGATTATGAATTTTTTGTCAAAATTCATAATTTTAATATAATAATAATAATTTATTCACCAAAGCAAAAATACAGAGTTGACATCATGGTTATGAATAAAGAATATACCACGAAGCAGTTAAAACTGTTTGTTTGTTCATATGTAAACTATGTGTAAAATATGTAATGAACCAATATAAGGATATGAAAATATAAATATATAGTAAATACAGGATGTGATAATATCACAATCCAGTAGAACAAAAAAAATCTATATACTGTACTATACCTACTTATGTACAAATTTAGGGTCTACTGATATTGGATATGAAATAAAATATACCTATGTAAAGATTTAAAAATGTTTAAATATTAAAATTTTCAGATATTTATCGAAGTGTTTATATTTAAAAATGTAGATGTAGAAATGATTCATAAAATAAGAGTTATAATTTTAAAATATACACTATATGAAAAAAAAAAATAAGTATACGTAAAATATAGACATATAAAGTTGAAAGATTTAAAATGTATGGAAATATGATATTTCTGTTATTTTATGTTTCAATTATTTCATGAATTTTTTGTCTAGGGTTTTCGAGGATGTATTTTTTTATTTGAGTTTCGAATTTTTGCAGTTGCTTCTCGTCTCTCAGATTTTCTGGTAACGCATTAAAAACCTTTGGTCCTAGATAACTGTAAGTCCTCTGACTCATTGATTTGTGAACAAACGGAATTTGATGAAGGTTGTGACCTCTGGTATTTTGTTGATGATTTTTTAAAATTAATTCTTGTTTATTCACGAACTGATGTGTTGCCAGGCTCAAAAAGTATAATTGTCTTTTGTCCTTCAATTTTGTTTCTTTGCCTTTATAGAGGTTCTGTAGAATAACGTGGTGGTTTTATATATATTATTTTTATTATTCGTTTTTGTATGATTTCTATTTTTTTAAAGTGTACATTCATTCCAGACCCCATCCGATGATTCCATATGTCAAATGGGGTTCGAAAAGTATATAGTATAACGTTTTCAATTGATGTTCTTCTAGTATTCTTGAGACTTGCTTTATCTTATACACCACGCATCCTAGTTTATTGGGGAGAAAGTTAATTTGCTGGTCCCAATTCAGGTGACTGCCTTTTTTTATTCCTAAATATTTCATAGAGTTAGTACAATTTATTTTTAAATTATCTTGGAAACTAATTTCATTGTAATTTGTAAGTTGCGAACTATAGCTACAGAAAGGCACGTAGAACGTTTTCTGTAAATTAATTGATAATAATTTATTGTCAAACCATCTTTTAATGATATGGAGATCAGATTCCACTTTCTTTTTTAATTTAGACCATGTTTCTTCTTCGTATAAGATGACCGTGTCATCAGCAAAACTTATAATATTCCCTTCAGGCTCCACCAAGAATAAGTTATTTATGTTTATCGTGAACAGTACTGGCCCCAACACCGTTCCTTGTGGTACTCCACATTCTACTATTTTTTTGCTGCTGGGCGATTCTCGTATTTTGACTTGTTGAGTTCTGTTCGTTAGGTACGATTTGAAGAGTGATTGTGCTATACCTCTTACACCTATGCTTTCGAGAGTTTCTAGTAGTATCTGGTGGTTGACTGTATCAAAAGCCTTTGTTAAGTCCAGGAATTGTTGTTGTTGTTACTATAGGTATAATATATAAATAATCATTTCAAGGAGGACGAGGTGAGATATTTTCTTTTTGTTTTTTTAAAAGATATGTACATATGGTACTAAGATCATTGATGTCTCTTCTTTTATTCATAGTTTGCTCTGTATTATTTATATGAACCATTTCAAGAAAGAGACGCTTATTGAGATTTTGTTCATAATCAAGTATTTTTGCGTCTCTTTCTTGAAATGGTTCATATAAATAATACAGAGCAAACTATGAATAAAAGAACAGACATCAATGATCTTAGTACCATATACACATATATCTTTAAAAAAAACAAAAAGAAAATATCTCACATCGTCCTCCTTGAAATGATTATTTATATATTATACCTATAATTATACATTTATATTTCTCACTCTGTATCTTTTTCTTGAAATACCGAAAATATTATCGAGTAACCATAATTTTATTGTCAACTTGTCCTCTCAAATTGTGACACCTATGTTTCTTTTTGTATCTAATTCATTTTGAATTTCATGTTAGTAAGTATCCCAAATTATGTAATACCATCACATATTTATCAATCATCTACTTTTACTTACGTCTTGAAAAAGAAAATAAATTTTTTCGAAAGCTTGACATAAAAACGAAGAAATCTTCTTAATTGGTCTACCTTTGTCTGCTTCTCACTAATTTGTAAATAAATTATTGAACAGTCACGAAAACAACCCCTTATATATTCATTATACCTAGATTAATTTACATTCACTTTTGGAATTGTATATGTATATTGGATAATTCTGTTCTACAAAATAAATCAAAATTCACTATCAATGCTATAGGTGTCATTGGGAAGTAAACATAGATCTTGATCTAGAATAGAATTAAAAACTTATTATTATTATTGTAATTTTTTCCTTAAAAAAAAAAATGAAAGAACCCAGTAACAGTGTATGGTTCTCAACGAGTATCGATTATGAAAGAGCAATATAAAAGACCTACTGGCTAGAGAGCTTGGCTAACATACAAGAGAAGTAGATATATTTGTCGACGATAATTGTTTGCCATAACGCCGTAGGTAACGTGATACACAGCAAGGTGCAACAACGACGAAGTTCATAAAATATCTGTGAAACCAGCTGAAACCCATATATCTTGTTGTACCTCCCTGGCGATGGCGGTCGAGTACTGGAGTAATTGTTGGCAAATGCTGAGCTTCCATTTACCCCTCGTTAGTCCAGTCAATAAGTAAATTTTCTACCAAACCCTAGAAATGTTTATTTCTAATACCTACCTAGTGGCGATTTCTAAAAGTGACTGTTTGAATGTCATTCCAGTGTCATGTCTTTAAGTTCGTGAATCAATAAACTGTGAATAATATAAACGCATTTTTTTTTAATGAACCAAATAATACGTAGTTAAGAAAAATGAAGAAAAATTTAAAGTTCATTATTTCCATTTTTGAGAAAAAAATCAGTACAAATCAAAGAAAATCACGATTTAATCGAAGAAATCAGAATTTTTTATTTTTTACAAAAATCGTGATTTTTGTGCAACTCTCGTTATGACTAAATTTTCTGGAAATGTTTGTATGCGAATAGTCTTCTTGAATAAATAAATCTTCATGTTACTTAACTCTTCATATGAACCAACAATTCATGTGAACCAACAAGAAGGTTTCTTAGAGACTTCTGCATCTGCTTTGGCGTTATCATCAAAAAAGAGCAATATTTTACCACAAGAATTAGGACACCAAATACTTTCTATCAAAGCAGATTCTTGATGTAGTGGTGTTTATATCCTCCATACAAAATTCATTCTTGAAAAATGTCGTCAAAACCTTGGAAGCAAATCGATTCAGAAGCGCCAGAAGCCACAATAAATCGAGAAAAATTAACATTTGTTTTTTTTTGAACTTTCTTTTCCACTGTATAACTTATTTTTCCACTGTATAGTTGGTTTTTTGGAAAGAGTAATAATTTTCATAAATCTACATTTTAACCCTAGAACATCACGGTGATTCATTTATAGCAAATACCACACTGTGGGGTCTTATTGTGACCCCATGGACAGTGGGGTTTCTGATGAAACAAATGGTAAAAATAAATTACATTTGCTCTCTCTTATACACAAAGTTATGATTCATAAAAAGCCTCACTACTTATTTGATATGCTGAAGCGTTTTGAAAATGTAAATAACTTGGGAACGACAAATCGATAAACTTTAGGTGTGCCAAAATATTCTACGGCAATTTTCAGAAGAAGTTTTCAGTAAAAAAAAAAAAAATTATTCTCTACTCAATTTTAAGAAAAAACTGAAGGCAATTCTAAAAGAGGAAGACAGTTAAGACGTTAAAGAACCACTGTTATGCACAATGAAAGATGATTAAGTCCACTTGCATTAATTAATTATATTCTTTATTTATATCAATATTCATAATGGTAGATAGATAGATAGATAGATTTATTGATCTCTTCGAATCACATACAGGACATGAGATAAGTCTTACAGTGGTAGGTTTAAAATAAGTAAAATTTGCAGCACAGTACATTACAATTTAAAATTTAAGACAAAGTATATGTAGATAAACAATATTGTATAGTTTATAGTTAAAACAATCTTAATCATCATTGTATGATGTTTATAATTAAAACAGTCATTGAAAATACAATATGATATGTTATGAACATTGGCTTGTGAATTCCTCTAATGAATAGAAGCAATTTTCAATCAGGAAAGCTTTCAGGGTGGATTTAAATTTATGTATATTTCCAAGTTCTTTTATTTTGTCTGGTAGCATGTTATAGAAGTATCCTCCTGCATATAGCGGAGATTTTTTTAGTTGCATTCGGTTGAGTTTGCATAGGTGGACGTCATTCTTGGTTCGGGTGTTATAAACATGGATGTCACTGTTTTTTTGAAATTTATCCTTGTTCTTGTGGGTATAACTGAGTAGCTTGTGGAGGTACAGGTCGACAAACGTAAGGATGCCTCCGAGAATTTGTTGCGCAGTAGACACGACTCTGGAGTGGGGATTCAAGCAGTTAACGTCGTGAGTGTACAGTCAGTGGAATAAAATTATTGTGGAGTTATTCTGATTGTGTTGAATAAATACCAGCAGCACTTTACAACAATTTGCAATTGTGACACATGTCATGACAATGTTGAGTACATAAGTTCTTTCTTTCTTGTAACAAAATGTCCCTTTGATGTCCTGGTATATTTTGAATGGAAAGGTTCCAAAAAAACCTTGTTTACATTCAGATGCCTTCTTACTGTTCTCAATGGTAAGTCGTAACGAAGTATCTTCAAAACCAAATTCATTATCTATTTCATTCATCTTCATCGGACTCATATAGAGGGTTTCAGAGCTTTGTTTCAATGAGGAAGCGCTTATTTGTGTCAATTTTTATTATTTTAGTAGAGAAAAAATCGGTAAATTCAATAAATTCAGTCACATATAAAAATCAAATAACTTTAATAACACTGTGGGGTCTTTTCTTCAAGCATTTATTTCTGACCTCTAATCAGATTACAATAAATCTGGCACCGAGGACTTAGCTTTTAATGTATAGTAACAGAAAATCAATAATAATGAATTAAATATAGGTTTTTATAATACTGATCAATCAATTATTGACTCTGTTCCTTCACTGATAAAAAGGATTTTTTGCATCTACGCATAATTGCGTTGATTCAAAGAGATTGTATTCTTGAATAGGTCCAACCAAATATCAGTTTGATTTTTTGACGGAATCCTCTTGGCCACTTACAAGGAAAATATTTTGAAACAAGTGAACACTTGCTTCATAAGTTGGTTGAGGCAAGAATATTTTAGCTTCAGTGCACTTTTTTTTGTTGAATCATGGGAGTAGATTGAGACAAGAATATTAAATACAAACTCTTGTCGTCTGACCAACATGGTTTCTACATGAATAAAAGTACAGAGACAGCACTATCTGAGTTCAGCGGTCGGATCATTTCAAGGATTGACAAAAAAATTTTTACTTTGGGTATGTTCATTGATTTTTCGAAAGCTTTCGACTTGGTTGATCATCGAATAATTACTGCCAAATTAAAGAGATATGGAATAAGAGGTTTGCCTTTAACTTTAATCGAATCATATCTCAGTAAAAGAAAACAAATGATAAGAGTCAACAACATTTTCTCTGAAGAAATGGATGTAGAGCAAGGTGTGCCGCAAGGTTCTGTCTTGGGACCTCTACTTTTCAACATTTTTGCTAACGATCTCATTCTCTATATACAAAGGACTCAGAATGTTTGTGTTATCTGCTATGCAGATGACACGAATATTTTGGTTATTGACAAGGATCTCAATAGGCTGAAAACTACTGCTGAAGCAGTATATGCTAATATTGTAAAATGGTCCGACAATAATAATCTACAACTGAATCATCGGAAAACGATAACTGTTCTCTTTGGAAATGGCAGGACTGATGAAATCAAACTCTTTGAAGGTTCCAATGAAGAAATAGTAAGTAGTAAATCAGTGAAAATGCTGGGGGTTACATATGATGCAAAACTTCATTGGGATTTTCACATTGAGTGTTTATGTAAAAAATTACAGAGTAGCTGTTATAGTCTGAAATTTATGAAGAACCACTGTAGTGAGTACACTCTACTTTCATTGTACTATGCAAATTTTCTTTCCCATATAAAGTATGGAGTTTTGATTTGGGGAAGTTGTGCACATGTGAACAGAGTATTGGTACTTCAGAAATACGCGATTAGAATTCTTTCTAGTATCAATACTAGAACGAGCTGCAGAGATTATTTAAAAAAATTCAAAATCCTAACTGTTGAAAGCTTATATATACTGGAAGTTTGTACATACGTCTATAAAAATAAGTTTCTAAATACTGCTGAGAAGCATAACCATAATACACATTTCAAAGGCCAACTACAACCTGAGAATCACCGGATTACGCTGTACCAAAAAAGTTTTTTTTTTACTGGCTATAAATTATATAACTCTCTTGGTGAGCATATTAAGAGCTCCCTCAATATAAATATTTTCAAAACAAGACTGAAACAACAGCTAGTTCAGAAACCCTGCTACACTATACATGAGTACTTTGTGTATTTAGTTTGTATTATGATCGCGATATATGCAATTGATTTTGTTTGTATTCAAAATAGCACATTTATATATATATGTATATATATATATATATATATATATATATATATATATATATATATATATATATATATACATACACATATACATATGACTGTCTCCTTTTGTTGTCTCATGTTTTCACGCCTTTTACTTTTTTTATGCTTACGATTAAAAAAAGTATGCTCCTGTGAAGATGAATTTCTCAATTTTATATTATGTATTTTAATCTGTATTTTATTTTATTTTATTCACTTTGATATTTATTTGTGACTTGTCATAAACATGCATCTGTCTTTGGTCCTTGTGATTGAATTTATATGTATATTTTTATGATGAATAAATTGATTGATTGATTGATTGATTGATTGCAATTTCAATAATGAATACTATCCTTCTATCAACTTGGAGGTCGGGTTCCAATCTGCACTTTGCACTTGGTTATAAAATATAGAATGGAAGCCATTTTCATTTTGGCAACATTGAATAGATTAAACAAAGCATAGATTCACAATTACGAATAATTTAGGTATAAATAATGGTGTTATACGAGAATAGTTTTCAGTTTAATAACTGTATTCTCAATAAAACCAGTTAGTACTGACGCATTTTGCAGTTTGATTGAATACATAAACAACGCCACTCGCTTTTAGACACAAAACTGTAGAAGACCAAAATATATTTCACTAATTTTCACAACTGGCCCATAATGAGCATTATTCAATTTTCGATATTGCATTTTTATTGCATAGAAACAGTTTCCACTAGGCATATAGGTACGCATAGCCTCATAACCTTTAAATGGTTAAACTGGAAGAAATGGTCGAAATGAAAGTCGTATTCACAGGTCGCGGTGCCACCACCTGCTTTGATTGCTCATTGGTTGAAAGTGTCACGTGGCACGGGTAGTGATATCTACCAAGGAATTCTATTCTTGTGTCTAGAGGATTATTTTTCACAATGAGTTAATGTGAGTGTTTCCTAGGATGAAGAGTAGAATGTTTTCACTGCAAGCAAATTCATTTCAAGAGAATTTATGCATGAAGCAAACATCTCAATCAGTTTGAAATGGGAGTATATTCATCAATAAGAAATAATAATTCTTTTCAGAAGATTATTCTATTCAAGAGTATGTATTTTTGATTGAAGAAATCTTTTTTATCTGTGTATCCAATAACGGATTGTGAGAAACAGTATCAAAAGATTTGGCCAAATCAAGAAACATAGCCATGCATTTTCTTGACCTGTCCAAATCCATTACTATATCCTGAATAAGATCTATAACTGCGTTTTCCGTGCTAGTATTCTTTTCAATCCAAATTGTGTATCTGTCAGTACGTCATGAGTTCCAAAAAAGTCCACCAGCCTGTTTTTGAGACATTTTTCGAAAAATTTTGCAAAATTACTAATTGGAGATATAGGTTTATAATTGCAAGTGTTTTTATAATCCCCTGTTTTATAGATGGGGGTAATTATAGATTCTTTCCATTGGCTTGGGATTAGGGGAAAGTGGGCGAAGATGACGCAGTCGGAAAGATTACGCACCTCAGTTTCTCCTAACGTACGTGACCTAAACTTATTTTCAGTTGTTAGTTACAATAACAGCCGTTATAATCGGAGGTGGCTCCGTCAAGTGCCAGTCTTGATTTCGCCACAGATGTGTAAACACGTGTTGGTTCTATAGTGACGGCTGTATTATTTCACGACATAAGTTTGTTAAAAAAGCTTGTAGACAAATTTTGCTTATTTCTGCTTTTTCTTTGGTATCAGCACTATACTTTATATTAGCTAAATAAATGATTAATTGCAATATTTCTTTTCAATTTGAATTTTTACTGAAGCTGACGATTTGGCAAAGATGACGTTGCGTCATCTTTGCCAATGGATGATTTGAAGTTATTCAGAGCTTATCTTTTCTCATTTTAGATGGGGAAATATTCAAGTAAAACCAACCGCAGAAAATATACAAAAGAGGCTCTACTCAGTGCAATGAATGCTATAGAACAAGGTCGAAAAATACGTGCAGCAGCAAGGGACTACGATATTCATGAGGCCACTTTAAGACATCAATCAAACATTAAAAGAAAATTTAAGCAACGTTAATCTGATGATTCACTTGGTCGAGCAACAGTTTCCACAGAGGAACAAGAAAGGGAGTTTGCTAGCCACTGTAAAGAACTAGCTCGATTATTTTTTGGAATAACCGCCACTGATCTCTGCGAAGCCGCCTTCAAATATGCGGAAGCGAACCAACCGCGAAAAAGGTATGGCAGATCCTGACTGGTTTAGAAACTTTCTTAAACGAAATACAGATCTTTCGTTACGTAAACTAGAGGCGACAAGTGTGAATAGGATATCAGCTTTCAATAAAACTGAAAGATTTTTCAATAATTTAGAGCAAGTTCAAAACAAGTATCATTTCGGACCTGACCGTATATATAACGTTGACGAGACTGGGTGTTCTACAACTCCAAGAGAGGTCAGTAAGAGGCTTGCTCCTACAGGTTTGAAGCAGTTCGGTACAATAACATCCTGGGAACGTGGAAAAAACGTTATAGTTATTTGTGCTGTAAGTGCTACAGGGGCTCTTGTGCCACCTTTATTTATTTTTCCCAGGCTTAGAATGAGCCTTCAGCTGGAGAGAAATGGGCCTGCTGGAGCACTTTATACTTGTACCAAGAACGGGTGGAGTAACGAAGAAATGTTCATGATGTGGCTTAAACATTTTCAAGCTAAAGTGTCTTCTACCATTGACAATCCCGTCTTGCTCATTTTGGATAACCATTCACATTTCCATTACTATCTATCAATTTTGCAAAAATCATGGGATAGTCATGCTCAGTATTCCACCCCATACATCTCATCGACTGCAGCCACTGGACCTCACATTTTTCGCTCCTCTTAAAAATGCATACAGTAGATAATGCAATTTACTTTTAAAAAGAAAAATCATTTGTCCAGAAAAAGAAATTAAATTAACTCCCTATGACATTGCCGAAATTTTTAAATGGGCATATGAACAAGTTGCTAATGTAGAAAAAGGAGTTTCTGGATTTGCTGCAGCCGGAATATTTCCTATGAATCCAGAAAACTTCAACTCTAGCTTGCAATATTTGGAAGGTTCATTAAAGACAATGGAAATACAAAATCCTCACCACAACATTCTACGAGCTATCAAACACCGCTACAAGCACAGGAGCAAACCTCTTACCAATACCCCGGTCTACAAAAATCCAAATGGGAAAGAAAAGTCGTGAAAAGCAGCACTCAGAAGTATTGACCAGCACACCAATGAAGGAAAAATTAGAAGAAAAAGAAAATAAAAGGAACAAAAAGAAAGTTGAAGCATCCAAGAAGAATATTTTAAACCCAAAACAAAAAAAAGTTGTCACAAAACCAAATAAAATCAAAAAATGTGCGAACAAGAACGACATCGACAGTGAGAATGACTTAAGCGACATTGACGAAACAAAATTATGCAACGATGAACTAGACGATATGAGTGATGTTTCGGAGCATGATAAATGCGTTATCTGTGGCGACTTGGAAAAAAACAAAGAATTATGGTATAGATGCATCATTTGCGGCTATTGGGCACACCAAGAATGTAGCGGTTACGATTCACCTACGGGATATGTCTGTGACCATTGCCAGCCCTATTGACTTTTAATAGTGTTCTTAAGTTTGCGTTTCCTGTTGTTATTAGTACCAGTTTCAAATACAAAATGATGTATTTTTAGCACATAAAAAAATGTTTATTGCTGTTTTATTTACTCATATCAAAGATTTTAAACAATTATTCTTCGATTACACTTGTGCGTCATCTTACCCTGCCACCAGGAAAAGATGACGCAATGCAAGTCTTTCATAATTTGGTATCTATTTTCTCCTTCGTCTATTTGAAAGGCATAAAATTAACTATTTTTTTTTCAAACATCACATTAAGGTTACTGCTTCAAGTCCCACTTTTTAAATCGAATTCTAAAGAAAATATAACGTTATTCTCTCAGGTGCGTCATCATCACCCACTTTCCCATACACCGTTTGCGAATGAGAAGCTATTCGATGCTCAAGGCGGAAGCCACAATAAATCCAGAAAAACTAAGATTTTTTTTATGGACTTTCTCTTCCACTGTATGATTTGTTTTTTGGAAAGAATAATATTATTCATAAATGTCCACTTTTTATAATGTGTTTATGCAATTTTTATTGATATACGTTAATTTAGCCACGAAGTGTATTTTGTTGACTGGACTATTTATCGGTGTGAGAGGATTCTAACTCCGACATTGCATTAAACCCTTACGCCTCCTTCGTGCTTCGTGTGTCCCCTGTAGAGAAGTTACCGGAGATTGGAGAACACATGCACACTGTAAAAATGTCCCCGCGGTGTTCATGTCACAGCTGTACCCAGCCAGAGTCTGACACACGTGCCCTCGCCGAAAACACGAGCCAATCGCCTGCGCAAGTGCTGCCGCAGATCATGTTACAGCTTCATTAGTGAAATTACTGAAAACTGAAGTTTTGTTTTCTCTCCTCTCGCCTCTCCGTCTATTCGAATGATGCTGAAGTAAATTGAATTGGTCGATCAACTCTTTGATGGGGGCCCAGAACGGCAGAAGTGTTTACCACGTGTCTCGGTAGACGCGTAGACTGGGAATTTTTAGGAAAATCACAACTTCAGGGTCCTGCCTATTTCACTGACTGAACAATTCCTGGCGGAATGGGTAGTGAACGATAAAATATTTTTCTCAAATTGCATATTTGATTCATACTAAGGACAACGAATATGCCTATATATTTTTTTTTTCGAAAAAACTCCCCTCGACCCCACTTTACTCTTGTGATTTTTCTGAAGAATTTGCGGAATGGGTATTAAATGACAAAATATTTTCCTCAAATTGCATGTTTGATCCAAACTAAGGACAACGAATATGTATTTATAATTTTTTATCCGAAAAAAACCCCCTTGACCCCAGTTTACTCTTGTGATTTTTCGAAAAAAATTGCGGAATGGGTAGTAAATGACTAAATATTTTTCTAAAATTGCATATTTGATCCAAACTAAGGACAACGAATATGCCTATATAATCTTGACCCCACTTTACTCTTGTGAGTTTTCGGAAAAATTTCCGGAATGGGTAGTAAATGACGAAATATTTTCCTCAAATTGCATATTTGATTCAAACTAAGGACAACGAATATGCTTTCATAATTTTTTCTCCGAAAAAAACCCCATTGACCCCACTTTAACCCTGTGATTTTTTGAAAAAATTTGCGGAATGGGTAGTAAATGACAAAATATTTTCCTCAAATTGCATATTTAATCCAAACTAAGGACAACGAATATGCCTTTATAATTTTTTATCCGAAAAAAACCCCTTGACCCCACTTTACTCTTGTGATTTTTCGGAAAAATTTGCGGAATGGGTAGTAAATGACTAAATATTTTTCTAAAATTGCATATTTGATTCAAACTAAACACAACAAATATGCCTTCATGATTTTTTTTCTGAAAAATAACCCCTTGACCCCACTTTACTCTTGTGATTTTTCTGAAGAATTTGCGGAATGGGTATTAAATGACAAAATATTTTCCTCAAATTGCATATTTAATCCAAACTAAGGACAGCGAATATGCCTTTATAATTTTTTATCCGAAAAAACCCCCTTGACCCCACTTTACTCTTGTGATTTTTCGGAAAAATTTGCGGAATGGGTAGTAAATGACTAAATATTTTTCTAAAATTGCATATTTGATCCAAACTAAGGACAAAAAATATGCCTATATGATTTTTTTTTTTGAAAAAAAACCCCTTGACCCCACTTTACTCTTGTGAGTTTTCGGAAAAATTTGCGGAATGGTTAATAAATGACGAAACATTTTCCTCAAATTGCATAATTTTTTCTTCGAAAAAACCCCCCTTGACCCCACTTACTCTTGTGATTTTTTGGAAAAATTTGCGGAATGGATAGTAAATGACAAAATATTTTTCTCAAATTGCATATTTGATTCAAACTAAGGAAGACGAATATGCTTTTATGATTTTTTTTTTCCGAAAAAACCCCCTTGACCTCACTTTACTCATGTTATTTTTCGATTATTATTTTCTTATAATTGATTTTGTATGAACGACTTTTAAGAAATCTATTATATAAATTAAGCATTTAAATCGATTTTCATAAATGGTGCCATCTATGAGACGGATAAATAAACTTGAAGTGAGTTTCAATTGTGACAGCTTTGTCGCCTCGCGCACGCCACTGCGGCTTAGCGCCGTACCAAAAAGATGCCTCGAAGCCATCAACGACGAGAGGGGATTTTGAAGAACTTCTGATATACTTATTATTATAACAATATACATAATAACTAGCCAAAATTCACGCTACAGCTGTAGCTTACCTAAAAAATTTATTTATTATTGTATATTATGTATATAAGTGTATTTTAGTTTTAGAGACCACAACATAGTCGTCTGGGTATAGTGGGGTCAAGGGGTTTATTAAAAAAAATCATATAGTCATATTCGTTGTCCTTAGTTTCAATCAAATATGCAATTTGAGAAGAAAATTTTGTCATTTACTACCCATTCCGCAAATATTTCCGAAAAATCAAAAGAGTAAAGTGGGGTCAAGAGGGAATTTTTCGAAAAAAAAAAAAAATTATATAGGCATATTCTTTGTCCTTAGTTTGAATCAAAAATGCAATTTGAGAAATATATTTTGTCATTTACTACCCATTCCGCTGATTTTTCCGAAAAATCACAAGAGTAAAGCGGTGTCAAGGGGTTTTTTTTCGAAAAAAAAAATCATATATGCATATTTGTTATCCTTAGTTTGAATCAGATATGCAATTTGAAAAAAATATTTTGTCATTTACTACCCATTCCGCAAATTTTCCCGAAAAATCACAAGAGTAAAATGTGGTCAAATGGGTTTTTTTTTCGGAAAAAACTCATGAAGGCATATTTGTTATCTTCAGTTTGAATCAAATATGCAATTTGAGGAAAATATTTTGTCATTTACTACCTATTCCGCAAATTTTTCCGAAAAATTACATGAGTAAAGTGGGGTCAAGGGTTTTTTTTTCGGAAAAAAAATTATATAGGAATATTTTTTGTCCTTAGTTCAAATCAAATATGCAATTTGAGGAAAATATTTTGTCATTTACTACTCATTCCGCAAATTTGCCCGAAAAATCACAAGAGTAAAGTGGGGTCAAGGGTTTTTTTTCAAAAAAAAAGTTTCATAGGCATATTCTTTATTCTTAGTTTGAATCAAATATGCAATTTATGAAAAATATTTCTTCATTTACTCTCCAGTCCGCAAGAAATCCTTCAGTCAGTATAATAGATTCTCACCAACTTCAGGGGGACTTCTTTGATGCGTTTCGAAAAACAACTTTTGTTGGCTTCGTTAAAACCAAAAATCCATGTGTCAAGTCAGACTTTGAACTTATAATACTATAAATATTAATAATAATTTTTATCAATTTCAACTATCTCATTTGATTCCTAATAACTTGGTGTGGATATACAGATCAAAGTGTATTTTCAGTCAACTGATATTTTTGGTAAATGCTGTAACAAGACGTATAATAGCAGTCTTTTACAAGAGTTTTTAACTCTGGCCATTGACAACATTATAACAGTAAAGAAACTATGTAAAACTCAAGTCGTCTCCACAATAGGTATACAGTGCCTGTCTAAAGTTCGTTACCCCCTACTAACTTTTTAACCACCTGGTATATCGCAACGAAATTTAGAGGGCTTAAATAGGAGATAAAAACCTATTTTTCGTGAAAAAATCACACCTAAAAGTTTTTAAATGGCGACTGAGCGTCTGACCTTCAGTATTTTTTTTAAATAGAACACCTCGTTATATTTCATTTTCGAAATCTGCTCATGATTCTCAACAATTCTCTCTAATACTCTTTACTCCTGAATTCAACTGTTTTCAAAATATCAACGTTTGAAAAGTGACATTCCGGTTCAAAATGAAGTAAGTATGGATTTTGGTCACTTTCGGTAAAACATTTTGCTGACCAAATGTTGTTATTAATTTGTAGTAAAATCTCTTTAGTCCAGGAGAAATCGGCGCATGAGTACCGAAAGCTATTCCACCTCATTTTTTTATGCGATCCTCTTCAAATTGCCCTACTGATGATATAAATGCATGTTGTCATGGGGCAACCCCGTGCCATATTGTTTAAACCGAAATTGTTTAAACAATTGCAAGGAATTGTTAGTTTTCAACCGCACAATTTTTTTTGTATTCTTTATTGGAGTACAAATAAAAAAGGTCCTATGACTTTTCACGAGAAAATTAATAGTTTTAAAGATATGAATTTTTATAGGTTCGAAAAATCTCAAATTTGGGTACTTTCGACCCATGAAAAATATATAAAAAAAATATAAATAATTTTTTTTTATTCTTTATACAATAGTTAATAATATTGTGAATAAAGATTTTGAAAAATTTCATTGTTTATACCTGTTTTTTAATTGTTAATTTCGCGCGCTCGCAAGTACGCGTCACTCTCGCTGCATCGGCCTCTCTGTGTCTTGAATCATTATTTATCATTTATCTTCAAAACTATCAACTTTATCAAGATTGTTAAAGAAAGGAATGTTATTAATAATTAAATTGTCTACAATTTGTTTTCTACAAATTTTTTTCTGAAAGCAATTTTTCAAAAGTTATTTAAGCATAAATCGGAACATGTAACTAAAATTACCTTTTTATCAGTTCATATTACTTTTTGTTATTATCATAGTAATTTATGCATTTATATCAACAATAATAAGATATAATGGTATTTGAAATTTTTTTGGTATCACAATTATACACAGTGAGTCTGCTTAAGTTGACTATATATGGGAAACTTTTTTTTATTGATTTTACGAAAAAAGTTATTCTTCATAAAAACTTCTGCATGGTCTAAAACCCATGATGCAACCATCAGATATTGAATTTTATCAATCTTATACGAGGTATGTCAAAAGATATGAATTTTACCCAAGAGTAAAGTAACTTTATATTTCACAATATCGAAAATTGTTATATGAAAAGTTGTTTGGAATTAAAAACTACTGATTGGTCTATAGTTTTCTACTAATTTTATAGAGATTTTATAGAGATGAAACTTTTCTTTTTTTACGACTTTTTGAACTTACTCCACAGGATTCAGCAACTGCAGACGTCGACTGAGTCCTATTGATTATCATTTTAGCAACAATTTCTTCCTTTTTTTCTTCTGAATCTTTCTCTGACCTTGGAGCATCTTTAAGCGTACCAGAAGAAAACTGCAATTCAGAGAAAACTGAAATAGAATACTTTTGATTATTTTTAGAAACGTAGAGCATTGAAAAAAGAACTACAGTCAAATTAAATTTGTTCTTTCAAAGATTCCATGTCATGGTACTTATTAATTCTATTGATCTCGAAAATCTCCAAAATATTCCGTTTTGAACATTTATTACAAGTGTGTAAAATATCAAGATCTGAGGAAATGTCAAATGGGTGTTTTTTATTAACAAAATGGTTAGCAAATGAACTAGAAGTATTAATTTCATCAAGAATCTCTGAGTGAAGATAGGTATTAAAACTCTGTTATGGTCATGAATTCTCTTTGAGATAATTTACTACTTGTGTGACCAATATACAGGGTGGCCCATCGAAAACTTGACATGGGGGTTTTGGGTACTAATATCGTAGATCTGGAAAAAAGCTCGGACAGGTCGATTTTAGTTTCGAGGGGGACATTGTGCCCTCCTACAGGCAGCAACGTCAGGTCAACGCCGATCAAAATCATCTTCATTCAGTTCGTGTGTTAATTTAATTTTGTAAGGATGGAATTTATGTAGTTTTAAAATACGCTGAATGCTAGTTCTTGAGATACCGGAAACAGTTGCTAGCTGTCTTGTACTCAACGTATGGTCATCCTCAACATGGCCCAAAATTGCCACTGTTGTCGCCTCATTTCTTACTGGCGGTTCGATTTGCCGTTTTTTATTTGCTACCGATCCCGTTTCTCGGAATTTTGATACTAATTCAGACACATACTGCCGCGACACAGTCCTGCCATATTGTTGATTGAACCGTTCCGCAGCCCTTTTCGCACATCTATTGTTTTCATAATACAGTTCAATCAACGCAACCCTCTCTGCCACTGTATACACCATTGTTTCGTTTTAATTTCGACGTACGATACCACACACGAATGAAACTCACTTGTAGTACACACGTGAAAAACAGAAACTGCATGCTCCATCTGTTTGTTCTATTTTATTAAAAAAATTTCATGGGTACCGCGAAAAAAACTGAGCAAAAACATTCACAGTATCGTAACAAATAAATGATAGATTGCAAAAACTGGCAAATGAGTTTTCCAGAGACGTACAAGTAAGCTCTTAACTTTCGTACAGGTTTATTCCTGAATTTATTTTTTCCCAAATGGTTCATCCCAACTTCAAAATCGAGACGCCGTTGGATAGAGAACTTAACGGGCTTTCAAAAGATGTGCCACTTCACCATTATTCCCTATTCAAATTTTAGGGGTTGTTCACCCCACACCTCGAGTGTTGCCGTGACGGTGGTGCATGTAGGAGAACAAACTGTCCCCCTCGAAACTAAAATCGACCTGTCCGAGGGTTTTTCCACATCTGCGATATTATCACCCAAAACCCCGATGTCAAGTTTTCGATGGGCCACCCTGTATGTTGCATTACAATCTTAATGTGAACAAGAAGTTGATTCATCCATTATGGAGACCTTATCTTTGTTATTAATTAAGTTGGAACCCAGATTATTATTGGTATGGAAAGAAATTTTGCAGTCAGGGAAGAATCTGTCAAAAATATATTTAATATCGTACGAAACTTTACGCAAAAAATGTAAGACTTAGTGAATAAAAATCTTTAGGAGGAGGAATCAAATTAGCGTTCAAAACTTGCAAAGATTTGGGTTTATATAGTTTGGAAACAAATGGATCAGGGTACGTACCATTTGTTTTATGATACCCAATTCCTTATTAAAATTAACTGGGGATAACGGTATGGACAATAACAATAACCTGGAGGTTGAAGAGTTGAAAGATGCTGAAGGATGGTTGGAGTGGAAAGAAATAGCAGTACCAGTCGTATAGGTTTTCTTAAAATGGAAAAATCTAAATTATTAGAGATAAGTTAATGTAAAAACCGCATTGTATATATCACTTTATTATTATTATTATTTTTTTATTGAATTAAAATTGAAAAGCATTCCTCAATCTGACTGGTAATCTGATATCTAATATTCCTCTAAGATTCACGTATGGAGATGGCATCTGTAGTAATATAATAGAAAATTTGGGAAGGCTAGCTGTGTTTTTAGGTTCTATCACACTTTCCGGCATATCATAATCAGAATCAAAGACATCAGTAACTGATGAAGTCGTTTCATTTATTTTTTGCTCCAAAATTTCGAATGGTACGAGCCCTCAAAAAAACTGTTTGGTTTTTAATTTAAAATTCAATTATGCTTGAAATTGTACGATCTAGAATTTTCACTACTTGATGGAATCATGTTGAATTGATTTAGCTGATAACTGATGATAATCCATATTATTTTATCCTGTGTATTCTTTCATGACCATTGACATGCAAAGTTATAACACATTGTCGTTTTTTTTTGGTGGAATTGATGTTGATTCTGTGAGATTGATGACGAAATAATGACTTCTGAATATTTACGCTGATGTTTGTATCCAATGTTAAGTTTTTTAAGTATGTATAGTAAATGTCTAAGTATTTGCATGATATGCATAGTAAATTTTCAAACGACCTTTGAAATAAAGAAGTATGTACAATAAACAGCAGAGGGACAAGTACGGCGCCTTGGTACACACCTTGACTCACAGTAAATTAAAAGGATTGATTACTATTTACCATTCCTGTTGTGGTACTTTTTAGACGAAATTTCATCTTTTGTGACTGAACTAGAGATTTTTTTTCGAGAATGTTTTTCAACAAATCTTTCCGTTGAATTTAAATCTTTTGCACTATTTATTGAAATGTTATGCTTAGAGTCTGTGGATCTGTCTGTTATTCTTTCACGCAAAAACTAATCAACCGATTGAGAAGTTTTGCATAGTTTGAATATTGTTTATTCAATCCGTAACTTATCAAATGCTCCTCACATTTATCTCTGATAAAATCGACGTCCTGTCTGGATATTAATACTTTCCCACACCGATGTTGTCCGTGAAAACGCTAGACAGAACGATTTATATGCAAAAACTCCCTAGAGCTTTGCCGCGATGATCATCCAAAACCGAATCCCGGCAGGGCAGGTTTACGATCCAATTTCTGCTTAACGGGATGTAGGGCACGATGACACGAAGGCCTTTATCAGAAAGGAATGGCGCTACACCCTACCCTGACCAGCACACCCCTCCGCTGTGAAATAGGTTTCGCCTGATTTGAAGGGTGACGATGTTTCGCGATTTTGTAGCTGCTGGCGTGACCTACATAGCCAGATAGATAGCTTTACTCTCTCGTCTTTTGTTACGGCGAGAATCTACTAGGTGAGTTTTTGAAATGTTTTTTTGTAGCTCTCTTCTTCGGCCCTCCTCCATCGAGTGTTTCCTGTCGCTATCACTCGATTATTGGGGTGTCCCACAAGGACCCGTTTTGAGTCCGATGTTTAGCTAATGTAATATGCTGTTTCTCTGAACGAACGGAAAATAGTGGTTGCAAATCTGTTAATTAATTGTTACCTATTGCCTATAAGAAGTGTTTCAATAATATTAAAGTAGTAGTGATGTTGTCTTTCTTCCCGTGCAGCGATGGCCAACATAAAGAACGTATTTTTCTTTACAGGGTGCGTTTTAACTTGCTTTGTTTGCCTTTTTTGATTGTACGTTCGGGTGAAATCTTGCAAGTGAATTTTGACCCACTTCTAGTCGTCGGATTTGCAATTTGGAAGGTGTCCATAATTATGGTGATAATGCATTATAAAATTTCTTAGAGAAATAAGTGGCGGCTACAAGATGGCAGACAAATTTAGTGACTATGATCCTATTCTATTCTATTGGTATGTGGGGGTTTCCGGGGTCGCAGATCATGAATTTTATGACAAAATTCGTGAATTCAAGGTGACGGCTACAAGACGGCGGCCGAGATTTGTGGTTATGGTCCGATTCTATTCAATATTGGTATGTGGGTGTTTTCGGGGTCAGAGATTCTGAAAAATACAAAATTGTCACATATATTTGGAATTCGTACATTTAGTATATGAAATGTAATGCTGATTTCAAAAATATATGATTTGTGTATGCTCAGGTATAAGATTTAGCCGAAAAAGGAAGCAAACGGTCGAAAAGTCGAAATTGCAGAGGTTCAGTAAAAAGCCTATAAATTCGTGAATTTAATCGGAATAGACTTGACGTTTGATGTGCATATAAAAAACATTGAGTTTTGCGAAACTTAGTACAAAAATCTGAAGAAAAGAAAATGGATGAAAAAACCTCTTTCAACTCCATTTCACCTTTTCAATTCGAGAACGGTTAGAGATAGAGCAATTCTGCGGACGCCAATCGATTCAGAATGGTCAAATTAGTATATTCTCAGAATTTCAAGTTGATCAATCGAAAAAAAAAACACTTGAAAAATCGAAAAAAGTTGTAACGGTCGAAAAGTCGAAATTGCAGAGGTTCAGTAAAAAGCCTATAAAATCGTGAATTTAATCGGAATTGACTTGAAATTTGATGTGCATATACAAAAAACATCGAGTTTTGCGAAACTGAGTACAAAAATTTGGAGAAAAGAAAATGGCTGAAAAAACTTCTTTCAACTCCATTTGAACTTTTCAATTCGAGAACGGTTAGAGATAGAGCAATTCTGCGAACGCCAATCGATTCAGAATGGTCAAATTAGTATATTCTCAGAATTTCAAGTTGATCAATCGAAAAAAAAAACACTTGAAAAATCGAAAAAAGTTGTAACGGTCGAAAAGTCGAAATTGCAGAGGTTCAGTAAAAAGCCTATAAAATCGTGAATTTAATCGGAATTGACTTGAAATTTGATGTGCATATACAAAAAACATCGAGTTTTGCGAAACTGAGTACAAAAATTTGAAGAAAAGAAAATGGCTGAAAAAACTTCTTTCAACTCCATTTGAACTTTTCAATTCGAGAACGGTTAGAGATAGAGCAATTCTGCGAACGCCAATCGATTCAGAATGGTCAAATTAGTATATTCTCAGAATTTCAAGTTGATCAATCGAAAAAAAAACACTTGAAAAATCGAAAAAAGTTGTAACGGTCGAAAAGTCGAAATTGCAGAGGTTCAGTAAAAAGCCTATAAAATCGTGAATTTAATCGGAATTGACTTGAAATTTGATGTGCATATACAAAAAACATCGAGTTTTGAGAAACTGAGTACAAAAATTTGGAGAAAAGAAAATGGCTGAAAAAACTTCTTTCAACTCCATTTGAACTTTTCAATTCGAGAACGGTTAGAGATAGAGCAATTCTGCGAACGCCAATCGATTCAGAATGGTCAAATTAGTATATTCTCAGAATTTCAAGTTGATCAATCGAAAAAAAAAAACACTTGAAAAATCGAAAAAAGTTGTAAGGGGTAGACCCCTAAAAATCACGAAAAATACAAAATTAACAGATCTATTTGGAATTCGCACTATATACGTGAAATTTGGCGCTGATTTCAAAAATATATGAGTTCTATAGGCTGAGGTATAATATTTAGCCGGAAAAGGCAACAAACGGTCGAAAAGTCGAAATTGCAGAGGTTCAGTAAAAAGCCTATAAAATCGTGAATTTAATCGGAATTGACTTGAAATTTGATGTGCATATACAAAAAACATCGAGTTTTGCGAAACTTAGTACAAAAATTTGGAGAAAAGAAAATGGCTGAAAAAACTTCTTTCAACTCCATTTGAACTTTTCAATTCGAGAACGGATAGTGATAGAGCAATTCTGCGAACGCCAATCGATTCAGAATGGTCAAATCAGTATATTCTCAGAATTTCAAGTTGATCAATCGAAAAAAAAAACACTTGAATAATCGAAAAAAGTTCTATTTGGAATTCGCACTATATACGTGAAATTTGGCGCTGATTTAAAAAATATATGAGTTCTATAGGCTCAGGTATAATATTTAGCCGGAAAAGGCAACAAACGGTCGAAAAGTCGAAATTGCAGAGGTTCAGTAAAAAGCCTATAAAATCGTGAATTTAATCGGAATTGACTTGAAATTTGATGTGCATATACAAAAAACATCGAGTGTTGCGAAACTGAGTACAAAAATTTGGACAAAAGAAAATGGCTGAAAAAACTTCTTTCAACTCCATTTGAACTTTTCAATTCGAGAACGGTTAGAGATAGAGCAATTCTGCGGACGCCAATCGATTCAGAATGGTCAAATTAGTATATTCTCAGAATTTCAAGTTGATCAATCGAAAAAAAAAAACACTTGAAAAATCGAAAAAAGTTGTAACGGTCGAAAAGTCGAAATTGCAGAGGTTCAGTAAAAAGCCTATAAAATCGTGAATTTAATCGGAATTGACTTGAAATTTGATGTGCATATACAAAAAACATCGAGTTTTGCGAAACTGAGTACAAAAATTTGAAGAAAAGAAAATGGCTGAAAAAACTTCTTTCAACTCCATTTGAACTTTTCAATTCGAGAACGGTTAGAGATAGAGCAATTCTGCGAACGCCAATCGATTCAGAATGGTCAAATTAGTATATTCTCAGAATTTCAAGTTGATCAATCGAAAAAAAAAACACTTGAAAAATCGAAAAAAGTTGTAACGGTCGAAAAGTCGAAATTGCAGAGGTTCAGTAAAAAGCCTATAAAATCGTGAATTTAATCGGAATTGACTTGAAATTTGATGTGCATATACAAAAAACATCGAGTTTTGCGAAACTGAGTACAAAAATTTGGAGAAAAGAAAATGGCTGAAAAAACTTCTTTCAACTCCATTTGAACTTTTCAATTCGAGAACGGTTAGAGATAGAGCAATTCTGCGAACGCCAATCGATTCAGAATGGTCAAATCAGTATATTCTCAGAATTTCAAGTTGATCAATCAAAAAAAAAAACACTTGAATAATCGAAAAAAGTTCTATTTGGAATTCGCACTATATACGTGAAATTTGGCGCTGATTTAAAAAATATATGAGTTCTATAGGCTCAGGTATAATATTTAGCCGGAAAAGGCAACAAACGGTCGAAAAGTCGAAATTGCAGAGGTTCAGTAAAAAGCCTATAAAATCGTGAATTTAATCGGAATTGACTTGAAATTTGATGTGCATATACAAAAAACATCGAGTGTTGCGAAACTGAGTACAAAAATTTGGACAAAAGAAAATGGCTGAAAAAACTTCTTTCAACTCCATTTGAACTTTTCAATTCGAGAACGGTTAGAGATAGAGCAATTCTGCGGACGCCAATCGATTCAGAATGGTCAAATTAGTATATTCTCAGAATTTCAAGTTGATCAATCGAAAAAAAAAACACTTGAAAAATCGAAAAAAGTTGTAACGGTCGAAAAGTCGAAATTGCAGAGGTTCAGTAAAAAGCCTATAAAATCGTGAATTTAATCGGAATTGACTTGAAATTTGATGTGCATATACAAAAAACATCGAGTTTTGCGAAACTGAGTACAAAAATTTGGAGAAAAGAAAATGGCTGAAAAAACTTCTTTCAACTCCATTTGAACTTTTCAATTCGAGAACGGTTAGAGATAGAGCAATTCTGCGAACGCCAATCGATTCAGAATGGTCAAATTAGTATATTCTCAGAATTTCAAGTTGATCAATCGAAAAAAAAAACACTTGAAAAATCGAAAAAAGTTGTAACGGTCGAAAAGTCGAAATTGCAGAGGTTCAGTAAAAAGCCTATAAAATCGTGAATTTAATCGGAATTGACTTGAAATTTGATGTGCATGTACAAAAAACATCGAGTTTTGCGAAACTGAGTACAAAAATTTGAAGAAAAGAAAATGGTTGAAAAAACTTCTTTCAATTCCATTTGAACTTTTCAATTCGAGAACGGTTAGAGATAGAGCAATTCTGCGAACGCCAATCGATTCAGAATGGTCAAATCAGTATATTCTCAGAATTTCAAGTTGATCAATCGAAAAAAAAAAACACTTGAATAATCGAAAAAAGTTCTATTTGGAATTCGCACTATATACGTAAAATTTTGCGCTAATTTCAAAAATATATGAGTTCTATAGGCTCAGGTATAATATTTAGCCGGAAAAGGCAACAAACGGTCGAAAAGTCGAAATTGCAGAGGTTCAGTAAAAAGCCTATAAAATCGTGAATTTAATCGGAATTGACTTGAAATTTGATGTGCATATACAAAAAACATCGAGTTTTGCGAAACTGAGTACAAAAATTTGGAGAAAAGAAAATGGCTGAAAAAACTTCTTTAAACTCCATTTGAACTTTTCAATTCGAGAACGGTTAGAGATAGAGCAATTCTGCGAACGCCAATCGATTCAGAATGGTCAAATTAGTATATTCTCAGAATTTCAAGTTGATCAATCGAAAAAAAAAACACTTGAAAAATCACGAAAAATACAAAATTAACAGATCTATTTGGAATTCGCACTATATACGTGAAATTTGGCGCTGATTTCAAAAATATATGAGTTCTATAGGCTCAGGTATAATATTTAGCCGGAAAAGGCAACAAACGGTCGAAAAGTCGAAATTGCAGAGGTTCAGTAAAAAGCCTATAAAATCGTGAATTTAATCGGAATTGACTTGAAATTTGATGTGCATATACAAATAACATCGAGTTTTGCGAAACTGAGTACAAAAATTTGGAGAAAAGAAAATGGCTGAAAAAACTTCTTTCATCTCCATTTGAACTTTTCAATTCGAGAACGGTTAGAGATAGAGCAATTCTGCGAACGCCAATCGATTCAGAATGGTCAAATTAGTATATTCTCAAAATTTCAAGTTGATCAATCGAAAAAAAAAACACTCGAAAAATCGAAAAAAGTTGTAAGGGGTAGACCCCTAAAAATCTCGAAAAATACATAATTAACAGTTCTATTTGGAATTCGCACTATATACGTGAAATTTGGCGCTGATTTAAAAAATATATGAGTTCTATAGGCTCAGGTATAATATTTAGCCGGAAAAGGCCACAAACGGTCGAAAAGTCGAAATTGCAGAGGTTCAGTAAAAAGCCTATAAAATCGTGAATTTAATCGGAATTGACTTGAAATTTGATGTGCATATACAAAAAACATCGAGTTTTGCGAAACTGAGTACAAAAATTTGAAGAAAAGAAAATGGCTGAAAAAACTTCTTTCAACTCCATTTGAACTTTTCAATTCGAGAACGGTTAGAGATAGAGCAATTCTGCGAACGCCAATCGATTCAGAATGGTCAAATTAGTATATTCTCAGAATTTCAAGTTGATCAATCGAAAAAAAAAACACTTGAAAAATCGAGAAAAGTTGTAACGGTCGAAAAGTCGAAATTGCAGAGGTTCAGTAAAAAGCCTATAAAATCGTGAATTTAATCGGAATTGACTTGAAATTTGATGTGCATATACAAAAAACATCGAGTTTTGAGAAACTGAGTACAAAAATTTGGAGAAAAGAAAATGGCTGAAAAAACTTCTTTCAACTCCATTTGAACTTTTCAATTCGAGAACGGTTAGAGATAGAGCAATTCTGCGAACGCCAATCGATTCAGAATGGTCAAATTAGTATATTCTCAGAATTTCAAGTTGATCAATCGAAAAAAAAAAACACTTGAAAAATCGATAAAAGTTGTAACGGTCGAAAAGTCGAAATTGCAGAGGTTCAGTAAAAAGCCTATAAAATCGTGAATTTAATCGGAATTGACTTGAAATTTGATGTGCATATACAAAAAACATCGAGTTTTGAGAAACTGAGTACAAAAATTTGGAGAAAAGAAAATGGCTGAAAAAACTTCTTTCAACTCCATTTGAACTTTTCAATTCGAGAACGGTTAGAGATAGAGCAATTCTGCGAACGCCAATCGATTCAGAATGGTCAAATTAGTATATTCTCAGAATTTCAAGTTGATCAATCGAAAAAAAAAACACTTGAAAAATCGAGAAAAGTTGTAACGGTCGAAAAGTCGAAATTGCAGAGGTTCAGTAAAAAGCCTATAAAATCGTGAATTTAATCGGAATTGACTTGAAATTTGATGTGCATATACAAAAAACATCGAGTTTTGAGAAACTGAGTACAAAAATTTGGAGAAAAGAAAATGGCTGAAAAAACTTCTTTCAACTCCATTTGAACTTTTCAATTCGAGAACGGTTAGAGATAGAGCAATTCTGCGAACGCCAATCGATTCAGAATGGTCAAATTAGTATATTCTCAGAATTTCAAGTTGATCAATCGAAAAAAAAAACACTTGAAAAATCGAGAAAAGTTGTAACGGTCGAAAAGTCGAAATTGCAGAGGTTCAGTAAAAAGCCTATAAAATCGTGAATTTAATCGGAATTGACTTGAAATTTGATGTGCATATACAAAAAACATCGAGTTTTGAGAAACTGAGTACAAAAATTTGGAGAAAAGAAAATGGCTGAAAAAACTTCTTTCAACTCCATTTGAACTTTTCAATTCGAGAACGGTTAGAGATAGAGCAATTCTGCGAACGCCAATCGATTCAGAATGGTCAAATTAGTATATTCTCAGAATTTCAAGTTGATCAATCGAAAAAAAAAACACTTGAAAAATCGAGAAAAGTTGTAACGGTCGAAAAGTCGAAATTGCAGAGGTTCAGTAAAAAGCCTATAAAATCGTGAATTTAATCGGAATTGACTTGAAATTTGATGTGCATATACAAAAAACATCGAGTTTTGAGAAACTGAGTACAAAAATTTGGAGAAAAGAAAATGGCTGAAAAAACTTCTTTCAACTCCATTTGAACTTTTCAATTCGAGAACGGTTAGAGATAGAGCAATTCTGCGAACGCCAATCGATTCAGAATGGTCAAATTAGTATATTCTCAGAATTTCAAGTTGATCAATCGAAAAAAAAAACACTTGAAAAATCGAGAAAAGTTGTAACGGTCGAAAAGTCGAAATTGCAGAGGTTCAGTAAAAAGCCTATAAAATCGTGAATTTAATCGGAATTGACTTGAAATTTGATGTGCATATACAAAAAACATCGAGTTTTGCGAAACTGAGTACAAAAATTTGAAGAAAAGAAAATGGCTGAAAAAACTTCTTTCAACTCCATTTGAACTTTTCAATTCGAGAACGGTTAGAGATAGAGCAATTCTGCGAACGCCAATCGATTCAGAATGGTCAAATTAGTATATTCTCAGAATTTCAAGTTGATCAATCGAAAAAAAAAAACACTTGAAAAATCGAAAAAAGTTGGAAGGGGTAGACCCCTAAAAATCACGAAAAATACAAAATTAACAGATCTATTTGGAATTCGCACTATATACGTGAAATTTGGCGCTGATTTCAAAAATATATGAGTTCTATAGGCTGAGGTATAATATTTAGCCGGAAAAGGCAACAAACGGTCGAAAAGTCGAAATTGCAGAGGTTCAGTAAAAAGCCTATAAAATCGTGAATTTAATCGGAATTGACTTGAAATTTGATGTGCATATACAAAAAACATCGAGTTTTGCGAAACTTAGTACAAAAATTTGGAGAAAAGAAAATGGCTGAAAAAACTTCTTTCAACTCCATTTGAACTTTTCAATTCGAGAACGGATAGTGATAGAGCAATTCTGCGAACGCCAATCGATTCAGAATGGTCAAATCAGTATATTCTCAGAATTTCAAGTTGATCAATCAAAAAAAAAAACACTTGAATAATCGAAAAAAGTTCTATTTGGAATTCGCACTATATACGTGAAATTTGGCGCTGATTTAAAAAATATATGAGTTCTATAGGCTCAGGTATAATATTTAGCCGGAAAAGGCAACAAACGGTCGAAAAGTCGAAATTGCAGAGGTTCAGTAAAAAGCCTATAAAATCGTGAATTTAATCGGAATTGACTTGAAATTTGATGTGCATATACAAAAAACATCGAGTGTTGCGAAACTGAGTACAAAAATTTGGACAAAAGAAAATGGCTGAAAAAACTTCTTTCAACTCCATTTGAACTTTTCAATTCGAGAACGGTTAGAGATAGAGCAATTCTGCGGACGCCAATCGATTCAGAATGGTCAAATTAGTATATTCTCAGAATTTCAAGTTGATCAATCGAAAAAAAAAACACTTGAAAAATCGAAAAAAGTTGTAACGGTCGAAAAGTCGAAATTGCAGAGGTTCAGTAAAAAGCCTATAAAATCGTGAATTTAATCGGAATTGACTTGAAATTTGATGTGCATATACAAAAAACATCGAGTTTTGCGAAACTGAGTACAAAAATTTGGAGAAAAGAAAATGGCTGAAAAAACTTCTTTCAACTCCATTTGAACTTTTCAATTCGAGAACGGTTAGAGATAGAGCAATTCTGCGAACGCCAATCGATTCAGAATGGTCAAATTAGTATATTCTCAGAATTTCAAGTTGATCAATCGAAAAAAAAAACACTTGAAAAATCGAAAAAAGTTGTAACGGTCGAAAAGTCGAAATTGCAGAGGTTCAGTAAAAAGCCTATAAAATCGTGAATTTAATCGGAATTGACTTGAAATTTGATGTGCATATACAAAAAAACATCGAGTTTTGCGAAACTGAGTACAAAAATTTGAAGAAAAGAAAATGGCTGAAAAAACTTCTTTCAACTCCATTTGAACTTTTCAATTCGAGAACGGTTAGAGATAGAGCAATTCTGCGAACGCCAATCGATTCAGAATGGTCAAATTAGTATATTCTCAGAATTTCAAGTTGATCAATCGAAAAAAAAAACACTTGAAAAATCGAAAAAAGTTGTAACGGTCGAAAAGTCGAAATTGCAGAGGTTCAGTAAAAAGCCTATAAAATCGTGAATTTAATCGGAATTGACTTGAAATTTGATGTGCATATACAAAAAACATCGAGTTTTGAGAAACTGAGTACAAAAATTTGGAGAAAAGAAAATGGCTGAAAAAACTTCTTTCAACTCCATTTGAACTTTTCAATTCGAGAACGGTTAGAGATAGAGCAATTCTGCGAACGCCAATCGATTCAGAATGGTCAAATTAGTATATTCTCAGAATTTCAAGTTGATCAATCTAAAAAAAAAAACACTTGAAAAATCGAAAAAAGTTGTAAAAATGTGTAAAAAAAATGTGTAAAAATGTGTAAAAATCACGAAAAATACAAAATTAACAGATCTATTTGGAATTCGCACTATATACGTGAAATTTGGCGCTGATTTCAAAAATATATGAGTTCTATAGGCTGAGGTATAATATTTAGCCGGAAAAGGCAACAAACGGTCGAAAAGTCGAAATTGCAGAGGTTCAGTAAAAAGCCTATAAAATCGTGAATTTAATCGGAATTGACTTGAAATTTGATGTGCATATACAAAAAACATCGAGTTTTGCGAAACTTAGTACAAAAATTTGGAGAAAAGAAAATGGCTGAAAAAACTTCTTTCAACTCCATTTGAACTTTTCAATTCGAGAACGGATAGTGATAGAGCAATTCTGCGAACGCCAATCGATTCAGAATGGTCAAATCAGTATATTCTCAGAATTTCAAGTTGATCAATCGAAAAAAAAAACACTTGAATAATCGAAAAAAGTTCTATTTGGAATTCGCACTATATACGTGAAATTTGGCGCTGATTTAAAAAATATATGAGTTCTATAGGCTCAGGTATAATATTTAGCCGGAAAAGGCAACAAACGGTCGAAAAGTCGAAATTGCAGAGGTTCAGTAAAAAGCCTATAAAATCGTGAATTTAATCGGAATTGACTTGAAATTTGATGTGCATATACAAAAAACATCGAGTGTTGCGAAACTGAGTACAAAAATTTGGACAAAAGAAAATGGCTGAAAAAACTTCTTTCAACTCCATTTGAACTTTTCAATTCGAGAACGGTTAGAGATAGAGCAATTCTGCGAACGCCAATCGATTCAGAATGGTCAAATTAGTATATTCTCAAAATTTCAAGTTGATCAATCGAAAAAAAACACTCGAAAAATCGAAAAAAGTTGTAAGGGGTAGACCCCTAAAAATCACGAAAAATACATAATTAACAGATCTATTTGGAATTCGCACTATATACGTGAAATTTGGCGCTGATTTCAAAAATATATGAGTTCTATAGGCTCAGGTATATTTAGCCGGAAAAGGTAACAAACGGTCGAAAAATCGAAATTGCAGAGGTTCAGTAAAAAGCCTATAAAATCGTGAATTTAATCGGAATTGACTTGAAATTTGATGTGCATGTACAAAAAACATCGAGTTTTGCGAAACTGAGTACAAAAATTTGAAGAAAAGAAAATGGTTGAAAAAACTTCTTTCAATTCCATTTGAACTTTTCAATTCGAGAACGGTTAGAGATAGAGCAATTCTGCGAACGCCAATCGATTCAGAATGGTCAAATCAGTATATTCTCAGAATTTCAAGTTGATCAATCGAAAAAAAAAAACACTTGAATAATCGAAAAAAGTTCTATTTGGAATTCGCACTATATACGTAAAATTTTGCGCTGATTTCAAAAATATATGAGTTCTATAGGCTCAGGTATAATATTTAGCCGGAAAAGGCAACAAACGGTCGAAAAGTCGAAATTGCAGAGGTTCAGTAAAAAGCCTATAAAATCGTGAATTTAATCGGAATTGACTTGAAATTTGATGTGCATATACAAAAAACATCGAGTTTTGCGAAACTGAGTACAAAAATTTGGAGAAAAGAAAATGGCTGAAAAAACTTCTTTAAACTCCATTTGAACTTTTCAATTCGAGAACGGTTAGAGATAGAGCAATTCTGCGAACGCCAATCGATTCAGAATGGTCAAATTAGTATATTCTCAGAATTTCAAGTTGATCAATCGAAAAAAAAAAACACTTGAGAAATCACGAAAAATACAAAATTAACAGATCTATTTGGAATTCGCACTATATACGTGAAATTTGGCGCTGATTTCAAAAATATATGAGTTCTATAGGCTCAGGTATAATATTTAGCCGGAAAAGGCAACAAACGGTCGAAAAGTCGAAATTGCAGAGGTTCAGTAAAAAGCCTATAAAATCGTGAATTTAATCGGAATTGACTTGAAATTTGATGTGCATATACAAATAACATCGAGTTTTGCGAAACTGAGTACAAAAATTTGGAGAAAAGAAAATGGCTGAAAAAACTTCTTTCATCTCCATTTGAACTTTTCAATTCGAGAACGGTTAGAGATAGAGCAATTCTGCGAACGCCAATCGATTCAGAATGGTCAAATTAGTATATTCTCAAAATTTCAAGTTGATCAATCGAAAAAAAAAAACACTCGAAAAATCGAAAAAAGTTGTAAGGGGTAGACCCCTAAAAATCTCGAAAAATACATAATTAACAGTTCTATTTGGAATTCGCACTATATACGTGAAATTTGGCGCTGATTTAAAAAATATATGAGTTCTATAGGCTCAGGTATAATATTTAGCCGGAAAAGGCCACAAACGGTCGAAAAGTCGAAATTGCAGAGGTTCAGTAAAAAGCCTATAAAATCGTGAATTTAATCGGAATTGACTTGAAATTTGATGTGCATATACAAAAAACATCGAGTTTTGCGAAACTGAGTACAAAAATTTGAAGAAAAGAAAATGGCTGAAAAAACTTCTTTCAACTCCATTTGAACTTTTCAATTCGAGAACGGTTAGAGATAGAGCAATTCTGCGAACGCCAATCGATTCAGAATGGTCAAATTAGTATATTCTCAAAATTTCAAGTTGATCAATCGAAAAAAAAAACACTCGAAAAATCGAAAAAAGTGGTAAGGCAAAATCACGAAAAATACAAAATTAACAGATTTATTTGGAATTCGCACTATATACGTGAAATTTGGCGCTGATTTAAAAAATATATGAGTTCTATAGGCTCAGGTATAATATTTAGCCGGGAAAGGAAACAAACGGTCGAAAAGTCGAAATTGCAGAGGTTCAGTAAAAAGCCAATAAAATCGTGAATTTAATCGGAATTGACTTGAAATTTGATGTGCATATACAAAAAACATCGAGTTTTGCGAAACTGAGTATAAAAATTTGAAGAAAAGAAAATGGCTGAAAAAACTTCTTTCAACTCCATTTGAACTTTTCAATTCGAGAACGGTTAGAGATAGAACAATTCTGCGAACGCCAATCGATTCAGAATGGTCAAATTAATATATTCTCATAATTTCAAGTTGATCAAACGAAAAAAAAAATCACTCGAAAAATACAAAATTGGCACATCTATTTGGAATTCGCACTATATACATGAAATTTGTATATGCTCAGGTATAAGATTCAGCCGGAAAAGGAAAAGTTGAGGGTTCTGTAAAAAGCCTATGAAATATTTAATTGAATCGGAATCGATTCGAAACTGAGTACAAAAATCTGAAGAAAAAAATTGCCGGAAAAAAACCTCTTTCAACTGGATTAGAACTCTTCAATTCGAGAATTGTTAAATAATCGTCAACTTTTCTAAAGCAGGGGGCCAACATTGAAATGAGGTTCCTCCGCTCTCTGCTTGAGTTGTATACTGAGGCTTGATATACTGTCACGCCTATGGATTGTCAAAGCTGATGATCTTGAACGAACATGGCTGCTGTTATAAATATTCGAGAGAGCTCCAGCCTGCTGAGGACTTTGGAAGAATATTGAGATTCTATTCTTTTCTAGAATGTTTAGTGGGGTGTATGAAGTCTGATCAGTCGAGTATGGCAGTCAGTCAAGTCAGATCTGTCAGTAGTTTGGCGATCACTGATTCAGTTTAAATTCAACCGAGTTGAAAAATATCTGAATGAGTCATATTGTAATTATTCTAATAAAAATTGGTACTTTGACCAGTTATTTTGAGGACCCTCGGAAGATTTGTAACATAACAATACAGAAGCGGAACCCTGAAGCGCACTGTATTTGTTATAGACTTTGGTATCGTGTTGCAGAGGAATTTCCCCCAACTTTCAGCTACGTCAGTGCATGTACAAGCGTGCGAGACTATTTTTAGTTGGCATTTTTCTTTGTGTAAGGCGAGATTTCAATCTGTAAGTTGTAAAACTAGAATGTTGCATTCGCATCGTGATTCAAATGGATTTTCTGGATTTCAGCGGGCGTGTGGTCGTTACTGTTGATGGGTGAATTAAAGGTTCGTTTGCAGTACCTACCAATTTTCTCGCTTTTGAACAAGGCTTATGCCAATGCATCGAGATCAGGTAGAATAGGTGAGCGAGATAAATCAATCGAACTGTGAAGTTAGCCATTCACAAATGTAGATTCGTCATATAAAATCTCAACATTACGTAGAACGTAGTTACAGATAATTCCTATAACTATAAATCCAATAACTATAAAAATTACAAGAAATATTACAATATGCAACGCAGACATGCGAATAAGTCATCAAATGATTCATATAATTATTTTTTGGCTTTGGTTTCAACCTCTAGCCACACTCATAACGTTAATTCTATTGAAGTTTTTAACTGCAGAACCTAGATACATATTTCGTTCCTTATAACAAATTCTACTGTCAGGTCATATATCACTTTGTCCTCCGTTGCTAGTAAGTTTTGAATACTGGTGGAAAATTGCAGGTTCAGTTTTTTTATTTTGGATTAATTCTAAACATTTAAGTAAAATGAAACAAAAATGTGAAAGAATCAATGAAATATCTCTAGAAATGAAAAAGTAATGGGACTTTGAAGTTGCGCTTGGAAGAATAATTTCATAGTACGCAGCGCTCTAGTGTGTGACATCACGCCACATGAACGAGGCGACTGGTATTCGCAGAGTGCTTACAAATTTATCGGTGTACAATCACTTGCGCCCTTCGGGTCGTATATTGTTCATTACACGATGGCTGAAATTTAAAAAGTCATTCTACAAATATTATTGTGTCTATGTGTAAAAGCACGACAATTAAAAACCCAAATAAATTGTTTTTTCATGTACCAAATGACATGAATAAAAGGAAGAAGTGTTGCAAACTAATGAGGCGTGACTTAATTGGACCTAAAAGTAGTACATATGTGTGCCTTGGCGCGGCTGAGGATCTAATACGTAATTATTTTTGGTGTGGCGATCTTGAACATGTGGCGTGACGTCACAGACGAGTCGGAGACCAAATACGTTCCGCGCTGAAATACGTAAATTTAAATAATCCATATCTCAGTCATTTATTGATGAATTAAAAAAAAAAACACTGATTTACTAGTTCTGATCTATATTTTAATTCCATCTCGTCATATACCGGGTGTCCCACATTTTATGTGACAGGCAATATCTGGTTTGTTGAAGGAGATACACAAAAATGTTTCATACAAAAGTTTTAGGAGTTCATGAGAGCTATATTTTGATATAATAATAATAATTTTTAAATATACAGGGTGTTTGATGTAGGTGCTACAGACCAAAATATTATTTTTAAAAATAGAACGCCCTGTATATTATCACATATTCAGATTCTACGTTGTATTCTGATATCATTTCACGTTTAGTTTTTGAAATTCGGTTACGGCGTTGTTGAGTTATTCTTGAGGAAGACTATTATTTTTTAAAATATCTCATACAATTATTCTCTCTGCATCAGATCACATGAAAATTAATCAAAATTTTGTGTTCGAAGTAATGGTTTCAATTTTGAGTTGTGGAATTCAGTCAGGAATCATTTTGAATATGAAACAATTGCGAAATTGAAAGAGGTGTATTCGAAAACAAATCGTTAATAACAATGTAAATAATATAACTTGATAAATCATTTCATAAGAATGGTAGGTACCTAGATATAAAACATAAAAATTGTTCAAAGTGACGCCCATTAGATATTATACAGGCTTCGAAACGTCGAATCACTTCTCTCGTACAAGTCGCTCTTATAATATTAGGCGTAATATCACTGCACGCTAGTCGAATTTTCATTTTCAGATCATCCACATTCTAAGGGGGAGTAGTGAAAACAATATCTTTTAAATAACTCCATAGGAAAAAATCAAGCGGTGAAAAATCTGGGGAACGAGCCTGCCACCGAATTGGACCCTTATTACCATCCATCTATTTGGGTACGTTCTATCCAGATATTCAGTAACAACAATTGTGAGGAGGAGCATCATCTTGTTGCCACCAAATTCCTTGTCGTTCTGCTATGGGAATATCTTCCATCAACTGGATCAAATCATCATTTTCTAGAAAATGTAAATATCGCAATCCATTGAGATTTTCATTGAAAAAGTGAGGTCCTATGATGCGGCCATTGAACAATCCACACCATACATTAATACCCCAAGTAGTTTGAAAATTACTTTCGCGGATCCAGTGGGGATTTTCTTGAGACCAATAGTGACTGTTATGTCGATTCACAACTCCATTATTGTGGAATCGCGATTCTTCGCTCCACAAAATTTGACTGAATATGTTAGGATTTTCATGTAATATTACCTGAATACAAGCAATGAATTCAAGTCGTCGTTCAAAGTCCGTGGGTTTCAAACCTTGTACCAACTGAATTTTGAATGGGTGATATTTATTTTCTTTCAGAATTCTCTGTACATTAGATTTACTCACACCGACTTCTTCTGCAAGAGTACGGATAGAAACATGTGGATGAATAATGATATAAGCCAACACATTGATCTCTAAATCTTCAGTTCTAACAGATCTCGTATGATGACGATGCTTTATAGTAGAAGGAAATGACCCAGTTCGCAATTTTTCTTCAACTCTAGAAAAAGTCATTCGTGACGGAATGGGTCTGTCTGGAAAACGTTCTTGGTATAGACGTTGTGCTTGACGGCAGTTTTTCTTACATTCCCCAAAAATTAATAACATATCAATGCAATCACTTGGGCTAAACGCGAAAGGCATACTGGAGTTTTCGCACAAAGAACACAGTTACTGTTTTGTAAAGAATCACTGAATCGAACTGGAAAGTAGATACAATTCAACAACATTTGTTACTATGGCATCAACAAGCATAAGCTACTTGATGAAATTGTGCAATATAAAGCAATTCACCCTCAAGTTAGTCACATTCTCAAGAATTTCAATATTATATTCAACTGATATCGATATCGTATCGTAGAGGTGAGAATAATGGTTTTTATTCAGTAGTAGTCTAGTTCAATTTAATAAAATATATAGACTGGATTCGTGTACGAGTAAATAAGTGCAATAACTCAACAACGCCGTAACCGAATTTCAAAAACCAAACATGAAATGATTTCAGAATTTAACGTAGCATCTGAATATGTAATGATATACAGGGCGTTCTATTTTAAAAAATGGAATTTTGGTCTGTAGCACGTACACCAAACACCCTGTATATTTAAAAATTATATCAAACCATAGCTCTCATGAACTCATAAAACTTTTGTGTAAAACATTTTTGTATATCTCCTCCAACAAACCAGATATTGCCTGTCACATAAAATTTGGGACACCCGGTATAGTATTTTCAACATCACTAAACTAGTTCATTGTATAGGAGTTTGTTAATGAAATTATTGATTCCAGGAATGTTTCTACAGTTAAAAAATAGGTGCGATTCAAATCAGCTTTCATTATAATATTTGCATAGAGGTGAATCAAGGATCCCAATTTTATGTAAATGGGCCGGAAAGCAAGCACGATGGATTTGTCTACATTCATATCATTGAAGCTGAAAATAAATCTAAGGCTAGCTGGAATATTGTTATTAATTTTTAAAGGAATAAAACCAAACAAAATTGTTTCTCGGACTATTTCATGCACTTGCCGAATGAACCAATCAGAAGCTTTAGTCAAGTTCGGATTATAGAAAATACCAAACTTGACTCTTGATTCTAATTGGTTTGTCAAGTTCGGTGTTTTCAGCTTCGTAAAACAGTTAAGCGTCAAATATAAGTATGCACGCAGTTAAAAACGAGTAGATTTGGGATAAATTCTATAGATTTAATAAATGTTTGCTGTTTATTTAACTTTATTAATTTCTCAGATTAATTTTTTTGCTAATTTCGTGTAATTCTGCCAGATTTAAAATTGTTACTTTTCATTTTGTTTTTGAAATAGTCTGATAAAATTCCACTCATGATTGAAATAATCTCATAATTCTGTCTTTTATTTCTGAACTCAACTGAATTTTATCGAGAAAACACCACTCGTCCTGCGGACTCGTGTTGTTTTCTCGAAGCAATTCAGTTTCGTTCAGAAATGAATCGACAGACTTATCGCGAAAATTCAATCACTTGTGGTATTACTGTTGACAGTTTGACTGAAAACGATTTTAATACTTTTTTTTTTCAAGTATAGCCGCCAATATTATAAAATCCTTGCATAACCTGCCATTCTCTGGATTGGTGAACTTTAGAAAATATACCTGTCCTAGTTCATCATTCTTTTTAACTCCTGTTACTTGCGATGAAGTATACAAGAAATTATTAAATTATTGAAAAACGCAGCTTGTCCTGATATAAATGAATTAAATAGTAAAATCATAAATGAAACCCAGGATATAATTATTTCCCCTTTAACATTTGATCAATTTAATCTTTCTAACCTGGTAAATTTCCAAATTTGCAGAAGTGATACCCCTACACAAAAAAGGAGAGAAGATATAATCGATAACTACGACCGATTTCTATCATACGTATTTTTTAAAAAATTATCGAAAATTTCATCAAGAAAAGACTCACCAAATACTTGTGAATTGTATATTGTGCAACTGGAAGATATCCTACTACGAAGTAAACTTCACAAACTGGAAGTTAATGAAATATAATACCAAATTGGCTCTTTATGTGGCGGTAGTGATCAAGTTAGCGGTTGCAATTGTTTTTTAGTAGAATGTTGCTATTATTCAAAAAAGTAAATTCACTCTGATTTACAGCTTATTCATAACATTGTTAAAACATGTAAGTGTCATTCATATTACGAAGAAGTACTGATTTTACATAATCGAAAGATTTTTGGGGAGAGTTTATTTATAATCTGAAAGGAAGACGTTCCTGTCCGCCCAATAAATATCTAAAGACATTAAAAAAAGGTAAAAAAAAACTGAAAAAAATCGTGGGCTTGCAAATCTGAATAATACAAAAGAGATACAAAATGAAATAATGGACGAATTTGAAGCCATTGCCGATAATGAAAATAATGAAAGTTTGGTACTGTAAAGAAACACCCTTGTGATTTTGTATGTATATCAATCAAATTTGGTAGAATAACAATGGTACTTCTACTCAGTCAAAGCTTCATGAATGATCCTCAACCAATAGAAATGAAATCCAGGGATCCATCAGACTAACAGGGTATATAAAGTGTTAAGATCATAAGCTCCATGTTGCCAATTATTGGCCAACCGTTATGTCCTTTCAAAAACTGTTCGCTCCACAAATCATAACAAAGAAAGGATTTCAATACTTCTTGAGAGTGTATAATTTTTCATTTTTACTAGCACTTTCCATAAAATGAGATTCATAACTGGAGAAACATTATGTAAGTATCAATAAATCGCCAGTTCCATTCAGAGGACGGTTAATGATGGAGCAATATTTCCCAGAAAAGGCTATTTTAAGTATGGAATAAAACTATTCAACCTGAGGTGTGGAAATAAATATACCTACCAAGTTGAAATTTGAAAATATGTTTTATGAAAGAAAGTGTTTTTTTCAGTCGCAACAAACAATGTGTGGTTAATGAAAGCGATAAGGAAATCAAACATATTAACAAATTTAGATGTGCAATCGATGAACCAGAAGCAAAATTATACAGCATACTAAAAGGAAAGCTTCTGTAGATGTTTCTAATGTATCTGGCTATGGCTATAATTCGCTACTTAGAAAATCACTGAATTTGTAAAAAAAATTAGCACTAGAACTCATTTTCGATATAACGCTAGTTCACCACAATTGATTTATTCTGAAATAAAAGAGCCCATCAAACAATCACAACTCCTACGTGTGACCCAAGAACAAGATACACGTGAATCAGTTATAAAAGATCTTTGAATAAAGTCCATCGTATGCTCTAACAGTAGGAAATGCCGAGAGAGTCAAAAAACATTGTAATCCAATTTTTCATTAGTAAAATGTACCTACTTATATATTTTTCTGAAAAATCCATTTTATTTTGAACATTATCTATAGTAACAGCCTGTGGGCCTACCTCTTAGCCTAGTCTGCTTTAGTTGTGGTAAAATATTCTGGCGACATTGTTTCAATCACTTTTGGCTGCCAGTCAAAGGTTCAAACCCTAGCGACTGCAGAACTTTTTCTGATGGCCCGAGAAAGTGCTAGGAATCGCACGTTAAAAGGTAAGACCTCGTTAATCCTTAGCTCGCACAAGTTTCTACTTCTGAGGGCTGCCGTTCGTAAGGGGACGACAGCTGGTTAACGGAAAAAACAATTTTAACAACAACAACAAACAATGTTTTGAGGTGATTCAATACCATTACCTATCCATCTCTACTATTAAATGTGTTGTGAATGAAGTTCACAATCATTTATACGGTGTTGTAATATTTGAACCAGAAAGATAGAGAATTGAAACAAAATGGAGTTGAAATGGGAACGGATTTTCACAATAACTTTCAATTTTGAAATTGGCCAAATTTGCGTGCAACGTAACCAACTTCCAATTTAAGCTTTCTAAGTCGGTGATGTTCCATTCGGAGCATATGAAAGATCGATACCGTTCTCTTTTCAACCATATTCACAAACGATTCGTGTGTTGATTTATCCTGATTCATCACTTAGGTACAAACAAAATTACGAATTCAATATGACCTATATTCTATATCACCCAGTACAATGACAGAGTTTTAAGAAGTACTAATCCAAGATTGTATGTATTCAAATAGATTGCCACGACTACTTTGTACAAAAAGTGTTTAAAGCAGCCGTAGTAGAGGTGCAAAATCGGCGGTCATTATGACCGCTATGGCACCACAGGAAAGTATCGTAGCGGTCATAATGACCGCTATGGCACTCAATGATAACAAATTAAGATGATTTCGGATTTTGTTAATACTTAACTCAAAAATTATTAACATTTAGGGAATTTTGAAAAAGATTCTTAAAGAGGAGGAAAAGTTTCGATTCCCGGAGCTCTATCTCTATTATTTATAATTTTAATTCAACGCCAATTTCTTTCACTTTTTGTTAAGATTAAAAAATAGTTATAAACAAAATAATAAACTCTATATAATGTTCTCTGATCATCACAGAATTGAACCAATGTTCATCTCCATTTTTTTCATGAATATATTCATTTTATTGTTATTAGAAATCTTTGTTGTGGACCATACTGTGGACCCTGCGGAACAACTGGGGGTGAACTTGTCAGTGAAGGGCAAACCAATGAGGCTTCCTTTGTGGAACTTGATTAAACTGTTACACAAACAAACGTATCGAACTCGTGCTCAAATGGGTGTAATATCTTTATTGTTCTGGCGAACAACAAGCTATATTATTCATTCGTCATGAGAGAAGTGGAATTCTTCCTGGAAATGCTCTCCGAATTTTCGCCTTTATATGAAGCCACATGTGGCCCTGGCAGTTATTGAGAGCAGTTCGCTATGGCGAACAATTCATATTGAACTTTTCCCTTTGTGTTTCTTGGTTTCGTATTGCTATCGCGCTGGCGATGTTATTCGAGTTCGAGAAATGTGTGATGACTAAGAAATTCCTTCGAGTTGTAATTTGATTATTCTCAGTCATCATTCTAGCCATATACTTTTAATTAGACCCTAAAATTAACTCACAGTACATTCAATTGTGAATCAACCAAATCAAACAAAAAGAGAGACCAGAAGTAGATCAAATTTTTGTACCTTCAGGTTGGTTGGTCATTATGTTAAGGCTGACAAGCGTGATACCAGGTTGACCCTTGGGATGATCCTCAACACTCGTCAACAATCCCCAACCCTTTTTTAAAATTATCGTACCCCGTGATCCATAGAACATTTATCTTTACTGAAATGTTTCATGAGATGCTCGCATTATGAATGTCAAGATCCTCAGGAAGTTCGATTGCTGCTTCGGTTGCAAATTTTGTAAGTTGGGTCTAGAAATCCCAGTGAATTTAGTCTATTACAGATAGCATGTATATCAGAAAATCTGAAATCCATTAAAGCAGATAGTCATTTTCGTCAACCGATTGTACCCTTACGCGCAACCCTCGGAAGTCTTCGAGAGACTTGTGTGAGCTAGGGAAGACGCAGCCCTTACCTTTCAACGTGTGATGCCATGCACGAGACCAGTGAATCGGTGGATCGAACCCACGACCCCACGCTTGCGAGGCGAACGCTTTACCAGCCGACCACCACGGTCCATGATCCCTAGATATAGCTCTTCACACAAAACTCGAATGGAAAATTACTTTCAAATAATAATAATAATTTCATTTATTGACCATTCCAACAAAAATACATGCTAAAACAATACAGGGAACGTCAAAAGGCAAATGGATACTGATGAGGTCTATTGTATTGTAGTTGTGATCAGTGTCAATGGTTCCTAGTTAAATTGGCCTGTGTCTTTCACCAGGTTTATTAGTCTGTTTACTAGGTGTTTCGGATTAATGAATGTTTCTAGATTGATCTCTCCTTATGGTCTGTTGCGCCTGTTGTGCAGTGCGTCGCATTCATCACTACTGTCTGCACTCCACTGTTCTCTATTGATTGTGTGCAGGTGTTTTCTTAGGACGCAGTGTCCGGTTACTGACTGCCTAGTATGGATAGGCAGTCAGTATTTAGTAGTTGGTCGTCGGTAGTCAGTAGTCAACCTACTTCAATTGGACACAGCTGTGTGAAAATGCCAACTGCCTATTGTGGAAACAGCTTTAGTATGCTTGGTGGTCGTGGTATTATAGCATTTGCCTCTCTCCTTTACTCGCACAAGCTCTGCTTCTGAAGGATTTTTTCGAAAACCTGAAAGATTCGTAAAACCAAAAGAAACTGTTCAGGTTGAGGGTGTCAGCTGTCAATGTTTGGGTTAGGTGCCTCACCATTAATGCCCTTCGACTTGGTGTTGTTTTATTCCACTCATTTATTAGGTTCCCGCATCGAGTTTTCCACTGATTCTCAGCCTGTGATTGGTGATTCAGATGCTTGTCTTCCAAGTTGTTCTGCTTTTTCGTTGCCTTCTATTCTCCTCTGTCCAGCCACGTTGTTGTGTTTTGCCTGTTCATTGAAGTTCTGAAGAGATTTCCAAACTTTTTTTTACTTTGTCTGCACTGCATTCAGAGCTTTTATAGCGCTCTGGCTGTCGGATATAATGTAGATGGGTTTTTCTTTTATACCCACTGTCTAGATTCGTTTGTATACATATCCTTATGCCATGTTTCTTAGCTTGAAATATTGTGGTGTTTTGTCAAGTTCTTTTTTGGCCTCATTCCATATATTTCTGCTCCTGTTCCTACATCTGTTTTTGAGCTTTCTGTAAACCAGATTATGTTTCCAAATGATAGTGATTCTACTCCTGATAGTGATTCTACTTGAGCTCTGTTCCAAATAGTTTTCCGTGTGAGTATTGGAGTAGCATCTAGTCGATATAATTTCCAGTTCCGTAATGTTGACTTCATGGATGATTTTGGTGTGTCCAGTTTGTGGTTGGTCTCTCCAATTACCTGTTTGTATAAGTCTGCATGCACTTATCCTCGCTTCTTCCATGACTGTAATTTCCAAAGGTTGAAGGTTTAGGATGATTTCCATAGCAGTGGTTGTAGTGCTATTCATAAGGCTCGTGATACACAGACAGGCAAGCCTCTGGATTTTGCCAAGGTTGTTTTTTCCTGTTTCTGGTTTATTTTTGGCCACCACAAAAGTAAGCCATATGCGATTCTGTGTCTTATGATCGCGCTGTATAGCCAGTGCATGACTTTTCGGTTTCAGTCCCAATATTTCTCCGAAAGCTCTTCTGCACATCATGAACGATAATTTCCCTTTGTTGATGATTCCTAATGGAGCTACAGCCCTTCGAAAAAGGCCAACTGATTTTCATTCATTATCTTAGAAACCCATTGACATATACACCAATAAAAGTCGATCCACTATTTAATATCAGTGAGAGTTATCCTAATAAAATCAGTAAAAACCAATTCTAACCATAGGCGTGCCAAACATGAAGGGGACGACATATTCTGAATGATTTTGAACATTTACTTTCAAAATGTCAATACCTATGATTTTCACCGTAGTTGTCATCGTTCATATTTTCGTTAGTAAAAGAAAATTCATTATTTAAGCAATTTTTTTTCTTCAATATTCTCATCATTCAGTATTTTATTTAAAGAGGAATATCTCGTTAACTGTTGATCGCAGAGCAATTTATGAAGAGAACCTCATTTATGCAGTTTTCAATGATTAATTATAATTTGTAATTGTAAAAGTCTTTTATTCAAATATAATAAATACAAAATAATAATAGAACTAAATGTAAGAAAATCGAAAAATTATATTGCCCCTGTCAGGTTTCACACGCCTATGGTTAGAATTTTGGCTAATTTCAGGAAATCACATCTTTCAATGATATTGAATCGTTGTCGTTCCATTGGTAAATTTCGAAGGGTTCCTAAAATATTGAACGAAAATCAGTATATGGGGCCACTTCCAAAGGGCCGAGCTCCCTTAGAAAGCATTTACGGTCCTATGTTTATAGAAACTTTTTTCATATTTTTGCTTGTAATATCAGTACCCTATTTCGGAACACCCTGTATATGCTGAGACCGCAAGAGCTGGGTACAATGACAGTGAATGCATTATGGTATCAGGTGCTCCACAACACGTCTTGCATCTTAATTATTATTAGTGTTACTATTATACAGTGCGGCTTCTTTTTGCTTCCCCTTCCCCCCCGTTAACTTTTGAATGGTTTGACGTACGAACATGAAACAAAAACCATTATGAATGGTATCGCCGATACTACATCTTTACATTGTGAGTACTTGATAGAGAGGGTGGGGAGCACATCATTTCTAAAATTTCAAATGCCATGGGGATCAAGTGACAATTTCTTTTCAACCATCTGAATTTATTTTGGATTTTGTTAACATTTTTTTACCAAATGCACCAAATATATCAAATGTAAGTGAGGATCTGAATATATAAATTTTAATTATTTGATGTGGAACAATAGGACAAAAATTATTTTGAATAACCGATACTCTTTTTTGAGAGAAGATTGCAATTACTGGACAGATGGCGCTGGGGGCACATCAACTTGAAAATTTCGAAAGGCAGAGAGACCGAAATTGTGAAAATTGCAATGTTTGTACGTCAAACCATTCAAAAGTCAATAAGGTGGGGGAGTGCTAAAATCAGCACCACTGTATATTGCACCCCATATTCTGCTCACCTGTGCCAGAAAGTAAGCAAACTCAATTGGTGAGAGGATCATATGTGACACTCGCCTAAAAATCATATTTTTGGGAGTCGTATAATTGCGCCACAGGCTTTGAAATAATCATCTAATTTATTGTAACAGACTATGCATGTATGAAAGATGGATTTTTGGGAGGTTTTATTCATTTTTGGTAACAGCCTATTTGGTTTACCTGTCTCCAGGGTCAGTCGGACCCTACAGAAATAAGGTGACCCCTATTTTTTTTATGTTTACACTCGTAGTTGTATATGAGTCTGACGATTTTTATTCGATCTTATTTGAAAAATCTCAAGAGTGCAGTTTTTCTGTCGTGGAACTCGGCTAATGAGAAAAGGGTTGTCTTTGGCCTCCTTGGCCTTGACGATACGCCCCTGACAATACCATCGACGGATACGCATAACTGCAATCAATAGGTAGCAAGCAGAGTGACGCACATGGAGGGTGGTGTTACCCACCCCCCTCTCGAAGGACACGTGGGGGAGCACGTGTTAAACGCCCCCGGAAACTCATTCACAGCCCGCTAGACGGAAGCTGATGCTTGTTCATTATTTCATCGTTTCATCCAATTTCTTCATTTTCTTGTCATTTATCGAAGGAAATTCAACACGTTAAAGAATTTTCCTGACAGTCTGGTGCCTCCATAATCGATAACCCTGGAGGGGGAGCATGTTTGAGTAGAACTTCGAATCTTTATTCCTTGGAAGTTATTACTTCCATATTTCTCAATCGATACAACCCTCAACTTGAGAAAACGACAAGTGAATCATGAAAAACCTCGAATTTCGTCTGGTAGTTCTGATGATGGTTTTGGATTACAATGTTAATGCGTTGATAGTTATCACTTTGATATTTTTCCATCGATACAACCCTCAATTTGAATAATCGGATAAGTAACCTCAAATGAAATCTTGAAAAAGGGTGATTTTTATCAGCTGATTGATATAATCGGAAATAAAATCACTTCACAATTCTCCAGCACAGACATTTCAAATGAAAATGGCTTTTTAGTTCAGAACAATACATTTAAAGCGTATTTAATCTATAATTTCTCTACAGAACTAGGAACTAAAATGGCACAAATAGAAAAAACAAGATTACCCAAAAAATTTTCAAACGACATTCATCAATATTTCTGGATCTAGTTAGGGAAACAGAAGTAATACTTCCGATATCAAAATTGAAAAATAATCGCTCTGCAGGACTGATGGAATTAGTACCAAACTCATAAAATATATTTATATACCAACACCATTGGCCCACATACTGAATACCAGTTTTTCAACTGCATACCCATTACAATGGAAAGAAATAATCAATTATCACCCCTTTTTCTAAGCAGGAGACCGAAGCAAACTGAATAACTACAGGCCTATATATCTGTTATCAATAATTTTGCAAAATTATTCGAACAAGCTGCAAAGAACAAGGTTTTACAAAAACTGCAGTATTGGGGATGCAGTTTTGAGTCTACTCAAACCAGTAGTTGGAGCCCAGGACAAATCAAATAAATGCTAGCAGTCTTTTTTGACGTCGCGAAGGCCTTTGTTACGGTTTCTCATAGTAAATTACTTGACAAAATGAATGACTAGTGTATCCGTGGTTTGACTCTAGACCTTTTCAAAGATTATCTGTCAGATAGAATACAGAGAACTAAAGTTGAAAATGAATTGAGTTCTGAGTCAACAGTAAAGATAGGAGTGCCACAAGGAACAGTACTGGGACCAATATTGATCCTGATATATTTAAATATAGAATAAATAAAATGGATGTCAATTGGTTTGGTGTGCTGATGATAATGCTCTTGTCATTACTGGGAAAAGTTGGGAAGAAGTTCGCACAAAAACAGAGACCAGCTTGAAAAAAATTTAAATGTGGTCTACCCAGTTGAAATATTGACGAAACAAAATATATCACATTCTCCCCTACTATTACAGACCAACCCACAATGAATATTAAATTAAATAATCCCCAGTGTGATAACGACAACGATTGTAATTGCTCTATACTACAGAAAACTGCAGTAATGAAATATTCAGGTGCCTTAATTGATCAACACACTATATGGAATGATCATATCACCTATCTTGTCAAACGTTCTAGGATATTAATGAATACATTTTACAACATAAGAGATATTTTGTCTTGAAAAAATCTGATGATGATGCATCATTCACTAGCCGGATCAACTGCCAGATATTGTATAACTATCTAGGAAGGCACATTTTCAACAACTTTACATAATTTACAAATCACCCAAAACACACTTTCAAAAATCTAAATCATATTCTATGAAAATAGACGATTTTCAACTCAAATTCTTTATAAAGAAACTGAACCATTCACAGACAAATCTACACTTACCAATGCTTCCTCCGAGAGTATCTTCAAAGGGAATCATTTAAAAAAAAATCGAACACGGGCAGCCACCAATTAGAATTTGAATATTGATTTCTTCGATGAATCCCTAATACAGAAATCATTTTTCTACTACGGACCAAAGCTATATAACCTATTGCCATTACATATCAAGCAAATTGAATGAACCCATAGATTCAAAAAAATTAAAAATTCTAACCCTATTCCTTGTCAAAATCTTGTTATGTACCTAATCACAATTTTTTTTCTCATTCTCATACTGATCTTTTCTCTTACCCCGATAATTATTTCTTTATTTAGCTCAATGCTCTTAACACTCCACTTCAAGTATAAGTACTGTTAGTTCAGTCGACAGGTAGTTTCAGATAGAAAAAGGTCGGAAGTTAATGAAACTTTAAGATGTTGGTCAGGGATGGTTGATTAACATTTTCTCAAGTTTTGGACCTCGAGGACCCTGTGCTAAAAAAGTAGGGGGGGGGGGGAACTGCAAATGTTTCGACCTTGGTGTGGTTTTTCCTCAATAACTTTTTTGCCTTACGTTCTACAGCAAAAATGTCGTTTTAATTTTTTGTAGATCGTCAAATTCCCTACGAATTTGTTGCCTCAAACATGTTTGTGTGCGAGATATGGCGCTTCGAAGAATAGGTAATTTTTCAAATTTCGCTACAAAATGCAGAATTCCACCCTATTTCTTCTGTTATACAAGAATTATGATGAAATGTAGTTGCTATTATAATTCCTACTTGAAATCACCAACTTTAGATAATCCCCACCCCTGTCAAGTCGTTCCTCCCAAGGACAAGAGAGTGTCGGGCCGAGGGGAGTGTGTGATCAGCTACAGCAGTAAAAAGCTGGAAAACAATAGATGTTAGAACAATGCTCCCGTGGAACTGCGGAATGCAAACGAGCCAATATTCAACATAGAATGCTGAAATTTGTCTATTCTACCTGCGCTACCTAGACCTAGTTGTTTTCGATTTTTGAGGTCATATAAGATCACTTTTCATTTTATTCTTTCAACAGGACTCTATTATTCATTAATTCCAAGAAGAAATCGAAAAATAGTAATTATAGAAGGGTAAGTACCTCAGGTAGAATAGTCAAATTAGGTAATAAGAAAATTAAAATTAGATATTGGTAAAAATGGGACAGAGAGTGTTTAACCACTCAGAGTATATATAAGATTGAGTTAGATAAGTAATATTAGAAACCTTCAGCTCTTGAAGTGAATAACTTTGTTAGCGAGAGGACCATCGAGTGTTAGTGCCAGTTTTGGTTTTTTGGTAATTTTCTGAGATGGCGTCTACATCTCGTGGATCAGACTTGTGTTTTATTTGTAAAGGAGGAGTTGAAGCAGGTGAACTAACTGTAGTGAAAGCCAGAGGAGTCCAGTGTAAAAAGGAAACTTTCGGCAGATGAACAGTTTCTGCGTGAGTTGAGTGAAGTAAGAGTGCACAGTGCTTGCCAAACAAGGTACAACAATGAGAAATTAACTGCTGCATTTACACGTCGTGGATGTGACACATCCAAAGCTCCTTCTCCTGCACCTACCCGACGGTTGACACCCTCCATATTGTTTCCTGCAAATGCAGCAAAGGCTGTAGCAGCGGAGCTTGCGGCTGCAAGAAAGCAGGTCTCCGATGCTCAGCAATGTGCAAGCACTGCACAGGCCACTCCTGCGAAAATGCCCCCGCAACTGATTTGATCGAGGAAGACTCACCAGAAATATTGGACGAAAAAGACGACAGCGACGTCATTGACAGCCTTATCGCTCAGGAGGACGACGAGCTGTTACGAGCAGAACCAGCGGATAAAATTTTTTGGCAGGAAATGTAATGAGTACAAATGAGTACCTACCCACTATGATTAGCTATAATATCTTTATTCCTCAATATAATATATGCCTTGAGAATAACTTAATATTGTTAATTACATTAATTTTTTTCACGAAAGGACTACGTCTTTTTTTCTTCCTGTCCTGGTATAATTATGTAGGGGAACGGGGGGATATCGATTCGAAAAGTAACTGATATCAATACCAAAATGATATGAATAGGTATGGTTGGCTTTCATCAGAAAGTTAGATTTTGAGAATTGGGGTTGGGTGGGAGAAGGAGGAGTGGGGTGTCCAAAGTTGGTGACTTCAACTAAGAACCGTAATTACTACAACATTTTATCATAATTCTGGTATAACAGATGAAATAAGCTGTAATTTTGAATTTTTTGTCATTTCTTAGCAAATTTTGAAACATGACATTTTTTTTGACGTGCCATATCTCGGTAGCGAATTCACATACTTACATGTTTTTTCAGTAGGACATAAGAAAAAAAGTAATCGAGGAAAAACCGGAGAGAGGTAAAAAAATTTGCAGTTTTCCCCCCCTCTACTTTTTTCGCACAGGGTCCTCGAGGTCCAAAACTTGAGAAAATGTTGATTAACCATTCCTGAAGTTTCATTAACTTCCGACCTTTTTCCACCTAACCCCATTTTTTTCAACCTGTCGACTGAACTATGTAATTGCTTGAAATATTTGTTTTTTATTATCAATAAGTTCTATCAGAGGATGATAGTTGGCCTAGGTCACCCCACTTCTTATGGAGCTCAAATAAAAACAAAAATTTAGATATCTATACTATACTTATATGTATTACTTTCATACTACCAATTGTTCGTTATCAACTACACTGACTGTTCTGGAATAGAATAAACTTGATTTGATTTGAATCCTGATAATGGGTTTGAATTGTGAACCGAGACGTTTTGGAACACTTTGACGATGGGAGTTAAAGGTGCATTCCAATTTCCAATGGACTGAGTCAATTCTAATGAAATCACTCGATTTAGGTGATTCATTAACCCAGACTCATTTAAAAGACATTTGTTGTATTTCACACTTCAAACCACTTCAGTCGGCAACAGGACGCAAGTGTTTTCCTTTCTTTGCTTTTCCGGTCTTTTCCGAGAGAACATGGTTGTTTACATCTAAAGGAAAATGCTTCAAAGATCGTTACAGACTTTATCCTCTTACATAAATATTAAGAGCGTCTTGCATAACAGATTTCCTCTTATTATTTCTAAAGCATTTGAGAACGCAATGCTTACTCAACTCACAAATTTCTTAGATCATTACTCAATTTTGAATGAAAACCAACATGATTTCCGCCTGGGGTTTTCTCTGATGTAAGTCCAGCTTTCGACTACGTTCAGTACGACAAATATTAGATAAATCCCATGGTTCAATACCTATTTGAAAGGGAAGAAGCAATCAGTGAAAGTTTTCAACTATGACTCTCGTGAAACAAAAATGTTTAAATCCACATTAATGGTTTCGAACATTGGGTACCGCAGGGCTCAGTTCATAGATTTTATTGATAGGAATATCTATAACAGTTTAAATTACAATACAGAATAGAAAATACAAAATCCTATCAAATGGCAGGATTCAATGTATGACCATGTTATATAGAATACCATGATCACACGTTGCTCTTCCATTCAACCGTAAAAAGTGTATATATGTTTACAGAAATACATATATACACAATACAAAATAAGTATATTAAAAAATATCAAAATAATCACATTAAATTATTATGATAGTATATATTATTTAAAGGGGTAGGTATAGAATAATAACAGTAACAACAACAATAATAATAACAATAATATCAGAGATCCAAGTGGATGAATGTTAGATAAGATTATTTTTAGATAAATTTAACATTTAAATCCAGAAATATTTGGAATTTTATCCATTAACAAATAACTTTTCAGTCTTTTTTTTAAAATAAATGTAGACAAGTCCTTCAGCTCGTTGGGAAGCCGGTTGTATAGCCAAGTAATGAAAAACGAAAACGAACCACGGTAATGAGAAGTATAATGCCGAGGAGGTGTCAGCTGGTTCCTAAATCGTAGATTCAGGTTATGAATATCTGTCCGGAACTTAATTTTATTGTATAGATAAGCTGGTTTAGTCTGCGTGATTATTTTTTGATAGTAACTGCAAGCATGAAAGATACGCCGGGATTCCATATTCAGCCATCCTAGAGTGTTTAAATGGTGAGATATATGGTCCCTTCTACGCGTGCCAGTAATAAGTCGGAGGCAAGAGTTCTGTAAGACTTGCAGTCTTCGTTTGTCTACTTGTAGAAGGTAAGGCCCATAAACCACATCAGCATAATTCGCATGAGAGAGGACAAGAGCTTCGCAGAGTATTAATTTTGATTTCCGATTGAGTATCTTTCTGTTGCGATAAATTGACTTAATACTGTAGTATCCTCGTTTCAGAATAAGCGAGACATGGGACGAAAATCTAAGAGAATGGTCTAACATCACACCGAGATTTTTTGCACAATCCTTCAATGGTAATTGCAAGTTATCAATACTAATACTTATGTGATTTAAGCAGCGCTTTCTCATTGCTGATCTACCAAAGAGCATTACGAGCGATGTAGTGGGATTAACTGAGAGACAATACATTTTTGATGATTTACAAGAGATTCAAGGTCTTCATTGATTCTTTGACAAGCCACCGCTACCGAGTGTTCATCAAATTGCATGTAGATTTGCGTATCATCAGCATAACTATGAATGTTTGTATACTGTAGGCAGTTAGGAAACTGAGAAGTATATATCACGAAAAGCAGAGGTCCAAGGATAGAGCCCTGTGGAACACCATTTAGTGTTTTCAGAAAATAAGACTTGGTCTGGTTAAGTGTTACACTATGAACGGTCAAGTAAGTAATATTTCATTAGTTCCACTGGATTAACAGAAAATCCAAGATATTTGAGTAAAACTAGGAGAAGTTTGTGGCTGATTGTATCGAATGCCTTCGAGTAATCGATCAGTACCAGGATACATAATTTGTTAAGATCTACGGATGTGTGAATATCATCGATGACTTTCAGCAGCGCGGTTGTGCAGCTATTATATAAATCTATAACACATGAATACATTCGTCAGCATGACACAAGGAATAAAAGTAACTTTAATATTCCATAATGTAAGTTGAGTCTATCAATGAGATCACACGTTGTTCTAGCAAACAAACTATATAACATTCTACTCCACCATTGTAAAAATTCTGAAACCTTGCCCGAGTTCAAGAAGATTAGGTCTATCGCAATTACCATTTCAATTACACGCTGCAAGAGTTCATAAATGTTTTGTGACCTGTTGAATGTACATTATACTTATACAGTGAGCACGTAAAGGTTGGAACAAATTCGTTAAACACTTGATATGGCCATTAGGGAAAATAAGCTGAGACACGTCGATTTTATTTTTAAGTTGCGCATTTTTTGGACTACTCGGATTTTTGATAACGCCATCGCTGTTCGAGTTATGACGTCATTTTTTTTTTAAATGGCATAATCCTATTTTGATAATACTTTCAAAAAGAACGCATTTTTCTGTGTATGAATGTCATATTTTTTCTTATGTTAGATAACCGTATGTTGGATAAATAAAATATATTTCATTCATAATAATGTAATATTAAGTCTGTTATCGTGAACTTTTGACTTGAAGTATCTCCACAAAATAAAATCTAGTGGGGTTATATCAGGAGATCTAGCTGATGGCCACTCTAAAAATTCTCGTCTGCGGGTAGAGGACGGCTATTATTATCATTTGCCGTGGCGCTTCGGGAGGACTTTCTGATTTTTGGTGGCGTATCCACTTTTAAGCTGCAGAAAAACCCGGAAAAACCTACAGTCCCACTCCGGGTGGTCGGTTGCACACTTCGAGCAAACACCAGACGACGGGATTGGCATCTAGGCAACTCACATCACACTTGCTTCACAACAGAGTATGAAGTAGCCTATCCATACTTGAGAAAAATTCCCTCATACTCCGGATTTCGATCACAGACGAGGATTTTTAGGGTGGTCAGCTAGATCTTCTGATCTAATCCCACTGGAATTTTTTTTGTGGGGATACCTCAAGTTGAAAGTTTACGTTAATAGACCTAATTATGAATGAAATATCTCTTATTTCTCGAAAATACGGTTATGTAACATAAGAAAAAATATGACATCCACACACAGAAAAATGCGTTCTTTTTGAAGGTATTATCAAAATAGGGTGATGCCGTTCAAAAAAAATTATAATGACGTCATAACTCGAACAGCGATGACGTCATAATAAATTTGAGTATACCAAAAAATTAGTAGCTGAAAAAGAAAATCGATGTGTCTGAGCATTTCTTCCCCAATGGTCGTATCGAGCTTTTAACGAATTTGTTCCAACCTTTACGTGTTCACTGTATGTGGCGATGTCATCCTAAGTTTGTTTGTTCCTTTTCTGTTCTATATATTCAGTTTATTCTATATATTTATATATCTATCTGTTCTTTGACTTGTCCAATAACATTGTATTCTGACTGGATAATTGAACTATCTATCTACCTGAATTTTTCTACACGCAGCTGCTATTCTTCTCTTCAAATCTTCCAAATATCAAGACTGTGTTGAAAAAAAACAGATTTAGGATTCCATTTTAGGAGTTTATCTAGAAGCATTAGGTCTGGTGATCGTGGTGGCCATTCAAAGCTCCTCTTCGACAAGTCTATCTAACAGGAAGTCTATCGTCTTTCATTATTATTATTATATTACCAGCCACATCTATTTGATTTTCCAAGGGGTCTAATACCTCAACTCACTCACCTCTTATGTTCACGTCGGTGCTGCCCAATTCCTTATTGAAATTAACTGGGGATAACGGTAGGGATAATAACATGGAGATTAAAGAGTTGACAGCTGCTGCTTTTTTATTAATAGGGTGGTTGGAATGGAAAGAAATAACAGTATCAGTATGTGTTGGTTTTCTATAAAAGAGAAAAATCTGAAGTATGATTTAATTTAGAGAAAACGGAAGAGAATCTTGTTTTCGATTTCCATCGTGAAACAAATGGAATGGTGTGAGAAATTCAAAAATAGTAAAAGGCTGTCGATTTCATCCATAGTATACATTTCCTGGCCTTATTGTAGGGAGCAAAGTTGTACTTTCCCTCCCTAGAGAGTAAAAGTACTTTTCCTCCCTAGGGAAGAAAAGAAAAAGTGACGTCATGGTACGTCATCATAACTTATACGGCATTGACGACCTAAAGTATATCCTACTATATAAGTATAAATTTTACCGTTTATTTATAGAACTCCCTGTATTTTGCAAAATGGTAGAAATCAGTAAATTGTTACTTTAATTTAAAGATTTTTACATTTGACTTCAATTCATAGATTTATCCGGTTTTCGAATTTAGAACAGAAATATTATAGCATGCTATGGTCGATTGACAGATTAACAGTTTCAAAGTGTGTTCGCTATATCTACAAAATATAAAATAATATATAAAAATTGAGTGATTCAAGTGAATTTGAAGATATAAATAACACACCTCCGGATATTTCGGAGTTAACAGTACAATCTCTAACGAACAGTCGTTACCGACCGATGATGAACCCTTTACTCCCATATACACCTACGATGTAGGCCTATTATGGTAAGTACCTGTCAGAAAACAACTACTCCCCTGGCTAAGACCACGACGGGTATTGAATTAAATCTAACAATTGCGTCTTCTGATACTTGAGGAACGTTGCACAAGTTTCCTCAAGCATCAGAGGACGCAATTGCAAGTGCCCTCTGTGACCAACTAGCAGAATTATGTTTTGATTTGGACAGGGTGACCACCTGCAGACTAGTTTCGAGGTTGTTGCCTCTCATCAGTGCAAGGGTAGGTCAACACAGACAGCACTGAATAATATTACTAGACTATGTGGATACTGGTGAACAAGACCTACAACAGTATTTTGCCGGGCACGATTTCACCCTTAAACTACTCTCAAACAAGTCCGAAAAATCGTAAAATCCCAAACTTGGCAAAATCCGCAACAACCTAAATGCAGTTAGAATCAATATTGTTTTCTATCAATGAGCTCTGTGGATATTAGTGAACGAGACCTATACCAGATATTATTTTTCCGGGCACGATTCCACCCTTGAACTACCCCTCAAAGACGTCCGAAAATCGTAAAATCCCGAACTTTGAAAAATCCTCGACAAACTAAATGGAGATAAAAAAAAATTATTTTTTCTATTAAAGTACTCTGTAGATCCAGCTGAACAAGATCTATACCTCAGAGTATTTTGCCGGGCATGATTCCACACTTAAACTACCCCTCAAACACGTCTGAAAATCGTAAAATCCCGAACTTTGAAAAATCCTCAACTAGCTAAATGCAGTTTGAATCATCATTTTTTTCTATAAATAGACTCTTTGGATACTAGAGAAAGAGACCTATACCAGAGATTATTTTGCCGAGCACGATTTCACACTTGAAGTAACCCTTAAACACGTCCCAAAAATCGTAAAATCCCGAAATTTGACAAATCCTCGACAAGCTAAATGGAGATAAAATCCTTAATTTTTTCTATTAATGTACTCTGTGGATCCAGCTTAACAAGATCTATACCTGAGAGTATTTTGCCGGGCACGATTTCATCCTTAAACTACCCCTCAAACAAGTCCGAAAAATCGTAATATCCCGAACTTGGAAAAATCTTCAACAACCTAAATGCAGTAGAATCAATATTGTTTTATATCAAGGGGCTCTTTGGATACTAGTGAACGAGACCTATACCAGATATTATTTTACCGGTCACGATTCCACCCTTGAACTACCCCTCAAACACGTCCGAAAATCGTAAAATCCCGAACTTTGAAAAATCCTCAACAAGCTAAATGCAGTTAGAATCAATATCAATAAGAAAAATACTTCTAAACATTGTGTTAGGTACAAGGTATCAAAATGTTACATTTTCAAAATAAATTTTCTGTTATGATTGCACCAAATTTGAATAACTTAATATTGCTGAACAGATAATAAAAATCCCTTTCGAGCAAGGTGCCACACGATTCCTCTTCTCATTTAAAATTTTTGAGGGGGTGCTCATAATTCAGAGGGGATGCAAGAAGGGGTTATAATTTCAGACTGTCAATTATCAAATTGTGAATGGAAAATCAACCTGTTTCAGGTTTTTCAAAGAAATACGTGAAAACTCCGTACATATGACAGCATTGAATGTGAGACATAAGCAAGCTGATCAGTTGATATCTTATGACTAAAACCATGTCGATCATTCACAATTTCTGAGCGTTCCAGATATTTGATGATCTCGATGTTGATGCCTTTTTCAAGATATTCGACCAAGGAACGCGTGTTGTGAAGTATTTGTGAGCTGTATCTAATAAAAACAAGAGGAAGACGATATAACCACTATAAAAAAGTCATATTCGTAATTATAGACGCATAAACATATTTTTATTATTAATTGTAACATTTTCCTATTGAAAGGAATAATAAATTGAGAAACTGTTGGAGTACAGGGTGACGGGTGGGTTGTTGTAATCAAATAACGGACACAGCAGCTAATAAGTAACTATAACGATATATTTACACATGTTACATAATAAAACACTTAACAATTAAAAATATATACAGCTTGCTAATGAATGACTATCATGCTCGACCAGATAAATGCTAGTCGAGGAGCTCGAAAAACGGAGAACATCGCGGCTTGAGAACTGAAGGCCAACTCCCTACCTTTTCTCATCTTTTGAACTCCCTCTTTTCATTGCAGGTCAGAAATGAAGAAAAACCCAGCCTACGTCATTCCAAATTTACAAATTCTCCGGCAAACGAAAGCGTCGTCATAAAACTAATTGCTGGCTGGCAAGGTTTCGCATCGTAGATAATCCGATTACCAGAAATTCCAAGTTCTGAAACTATTTTAACGGATTTAAATATTTTCCCATGGAAACATTTATAATCGGACAAAGGCCCTTTGAATTTAAGAAGGAAAACGAAATAAATATAATATATTTAGAAATGTTGTTGAAGATTATTATCTTTGGAAATAAAAATTGTGAGTTTTATTGTTGGTAAAATCCCTACAAAATCCCTACAAAACAAAAGTCCTAGATCTCACTGGAACTAAACAAGTCAGAATTACAGGCGACACAATAATTTATTGATGACTAGGTATATTGCGATATTGGGTATTTGAAAACTCCTCAAATAACTCCTATAGTACATGCCTGCGAATTGTTTTGTGCACCTTTCTCTCATTCTTGAAGTTATTATTATTTTTTGTAATTGTTGGGTACTTGCATGGAATGGTTTTTTGCCTTGCTAATTATGTTTGATAATTACTCTCATATTTCCTAGATATGCCCATAGTTATTTATGCTTTCTCGTCACCATCGACAGATAAAAGCTGCTAATAGGATTAGTAGTAATTATTAGTTTTTTTTTTCATAAATAATTGTATTTGTGAGGTATCTACATGTTCGAATATATTGCTGTTGGATTGGTAGTACATGTATTTATGCTAATCAACACTGGTTTGAACAACAATAACGAACAAATAATTGAGATTTATTGTTTGTCCAGTCGAAACAACTGAAATAACACCCACCTGGATGTTTTGATCAACAAGTCCCTATAGAATTCGCTTGGTGCCATATTCCATGTAATTTCCGGATGAATGATGTTTTGTACGGTTTCCGAAATTGGGATTGTAGAGAAGTCATTAATTGCAACCTTAAAATTGTATTTATTTTATTTTGTGTTTGCCACTGGAAAGCAGCTTTAATTAAATTTCTCGGAAATGTTTGTACAATAAACTTTTTCACAGGAAATATATCGAAGTGTAAATTCCCGTTTTTCATGAATACTTATTTTTGGCGAAGCCGCAAGTTTTCCATGTCATTGTACTTAGCCTGTCAAATGCGTCAAAGTATCGGCAATATGATTTTTGTCTCCGCTTGTTTGTCCATAACAGCCTTCAATTAAATATCGTTTCCATTACATCAAACCACATTTTTTAACATACCTGTTCCACCTACGTTTCGCTAGCAAAGTTAGCATCATCAGCCATCACGGAAAAAAATGTTGCCTCAGCCCAGTCATGCTCAGTTTCACAGTAATACAACCCTCTGTCTCTTTGGGGACATAATGAAGCCCTTAGGGGCAATATCATCTCTACTACTAGAACATCGTGATAGACAGGACAACCAACAGAAAACTTTTTTTTGCACAGACCGCCAAGGTTCTATTACGAGTTGGGAGTTGGAAGCTTTTCGCATGTCCTCAGAAGGAGAAGGCTCCTGAAGTTCATTTTCGGTTGTTCGGGCTTTTTGTCGCTCTTCTACTTCTTTTTCGTGAACCTCTTCTTTCACCTTATTTTGGCAAGAAAAAAAACCCTTTCAACTAATTTTGAAATTTAATATTTGATAATGGTCAGATATCGAGCAATTCTGTGAACGCCAATCGATTCAAAATGGTCGGATTAGTATATACAGTGAATTTGAAGTCAATCAAAGAAAAACAAAATTAATCGGAAAAAGTTGTAAGGTAAAAATCACGAAAAATACAAAATCGTCATATCCAATCAAAATTCGCACTATACAGGGTGTCCGGTAAACCTTGTACAATATTGAAACTGGTGATAGACCAGATCATGACTGTTCAGAATATCGTAACTTTACCTTAGTAAAAATCTCACTGTTTTCGAGATTTTTTTAATTTCTGGAAAATCACTACCTCACCTTGGATTTTTTAATGCCATGTATACAAATTGGGACGAATTTAAATATTTTTGCTGCTGAAGATTACTGATGAGTGATGCTTTCAGACGTACGAAACAGTTTTTCAGAAAACAATACAATTTTTCAAGAAATGAGGGTAAAATGACAGATTTGAGTTACACCATTTTTTTTAACATCAGTTTGACATTATTGTTTGAAAAAACATAACCAAGTGGAACTGGATATTCATTACGAAAGAATGCCCATTTTGTCCAGACTCTACCATGGTATAAAACATCCGATAATTATTTTTGGAAGGAGTAGAATTTCGATTATATTAGAGTGTGATGTTATTCTGAGCTAAAATCAACTCCATTAGACTTTGTCAGTAATGTCTTTTATTTTTATCCTTTCAAGATGAAATGATTAAATAATTATCAGTAATAACGAATCAACTGCTTAGAAGCATTCAATGAGATGTAAAGAAGTAAATACTAATTCAACTTTTTTTTGAATCAACAAACACTATAAACCACAATAACGATTATTCAACATCGCACTGAATAATATTACAAAAATGTTATTTTCCATCCACTCGTACGCAGAGACGACATATTTTCAAGAAGAACCTTTTAGAATGCGTTATAGGTTATAGCCCCCATATCAGCGATTTTATGAGCGGCATTGTGCAATCGGATATAGTTCTGCATAAAGCGCTGCTGCAGCAGTAGCACTACCTCCACATTCACCATAAATGTTGTGCATATGCGCATATTCTCGGGGAGTATAACGTATGTACGGCATGACAAAGAAATAAATACCACTAAATGAAAGAAGCGGAATAATTTTAAAAAACTACGATAGAGGTCACAAGTTGTTCAAACAAAAGTTTTTAATTTTCGACAAGGATTCATCTCTTAAAAAAGTTTGCACTTATTTGGTTACACCCTGTATATATGTCGGTCTCTGAAACTTGGTTGGAATCTGGAAGTTGGACAATTGCGACATTTATCACAAGAATTCGTATTAATCGTTGCCATGTCGGATAATCGACATTTCATTTCGATAATTTTATTAGGCCTAATTACATGAAAAGTTAATTTTATTGACATACTATTTAATGCCACCGAGCAGTCTATTCTTTATTATTAACAATTATTTCCACATTTTATCTTGATAAAATCTAACTAAAATAATTTTTGGGCGTAAGTATAAAAGTTGATCAAATAAATGAATATTTTGGAACCTTTGGTGTAAATACAATTCAAGAAAAAAATAAAATACCCAAACACCAAAACTACGTCATAATCTTAAAATCTTAAAAGCTTACTTTTAGCTCCTGAAGATGCTAACTTTGTTAGCGAAACGCGCGTCGAATGTGATTGTGGCGCAGTTTTGGTGTTGGGTAGTTTCCTTTTTTTTCTTGAATAAAAGTTGATAGAAGCCTAGATGAAAACCACGCCTAATTCAATGGAAACCACTTCTTTCAAAAATCATTATAGTTTGTTTTATACCATGGTAGAGTCTGGACAAAATGAGTATTCTCTTGAAATGAATGTCCACTTCCAATTGGTTATGTTTCTTTCAGATAATAATGTCAAACTTTTTAAAAAAAAATTGATAAAACTCAAATCTGTCATTTTACCTTCATTTCTTGAAAAATGTTTTCACTTTCTGAAAAACTGTTCTGTATGTCTAGAACCATCACTCATCAGTAATCTTCAGCAGCAAAGATATTTGGATTCGTCCCAATTTGTATACATGGCACTCAAAAATCCAAGGTTAGGTAGCGATTTTCCAGAAATTCTTAAAATGCCCATTATCTCAAAAACGGTAATATTTTTACTGAGGTGAAATTCCGATATTCTGAACAGTCATGACCTGGTCTATCACCAGTTTCAATATTGTACAAGGTTTACCGGACACCCTGTATATGTGGAATTCACGCCGATTCCGAAAATATATGACTTGGATAAGCTCAGATATGAGATTTAGCCGGAAAAGTTGTAAAATTGTTATTTCTGTCAACCGATTGCACCCCTACGCGCAACCCTCGGAAGTCTTCGAGATACTTGTCTGAGCTAGGGAAGACGCAGACCTTACCTTTTAACGTGTGATGCCATGCACGAGACTTTGAACACTCGAACCTTCGTTCCAAAGGTATTCATTTGAAATTGCAGAGGTTCCGTAAAAAGAAATTCAGTAATACAGAACTTCTGCCTTAGATTTATTTTAAATGTGAAAAGACGGTCACACATCTCGCACAAACTTATCGAGCTGAAGTGGTTGAGTATCAAACAGCGGAGATTTCTTCACAGTAACTGCTTATTCCATAATGTGTGCAAGCTTCAGACTCCTATTTATTTATACCGAAAACCTAAATATCGTGCCTCAACATACGTCAAAAAGATAATTTAACGATTCCTAAACACAAGATGTCCCTATTTAAAAAGTCATATTCCTATGTCATTTGCAAAGTAATGAATGCTCTTCCTAGAGAAGCACATCAATTCAAGAAAAAGGTAAAAATGCTGTTACTAAAGAACGAATTAGCTATTGATTTCAAAATGTAAATATACCTATTACTTAAAATGATTATTAGTTTTTGTTACAATTTATAACCTTATATAATATTTCTAAGTAATTTCTTTTGTACTGCATTATTATAGTAGTTTACTTTAGTTTTTAGGACTCCTCGAGGCCATATGGAAGAACAGGGTCATAATCCAATCGTCGGTTGGATTATGACACTGAATATGGTCTCATTCAAATATGATAACATGGTGACATAATAAAATGTAATATGCTTATTGAATAAATTCATTATTATTATTATTATTTTATTCAAAAAAGATTTAATTTTACGATACTGAGTTTGAAAATATGGAAAAAAATTTGGCAAGAAAAGACTCCCTTTCAACTCGATTTGAACTTTTCAATTTGAGAATGGTTAGAGATAGGGCAATTCTGTGAACGCCAATTGATTTAGAATGGTCGAATTAGTATATACTGTGAATTTCAAGTTAATCAAATGAAAACAAAATTACTCGAAAAAAGTTGTAAGGGGTAGACCCCTAAAAATCATGAAAAATACAAAATCATTAGATCCACTCAAAATTTGCACTATACATGTGAAATTTCACGCTGATTCCGAAAATATGTATATGCTCAGATATAAGATTTAGTCGGAAAAGTTAATTAAAGGTATACATTGGAAGTAACACAGGTTCCGTGAAAAGCCTATGAAATCTTCAATTGAATTGGAATCGATATGAATGAAATTTAGTAAGCATATACAAAAAAGATTGAAATTTACGAAACTGATTGTTTGAAACTCTGGTTTTCTATGAGGAGGACCTGCAGGCTATTCTGGATGATAATCCAAAATCCACAGTGATTCGGGTGGAAGACATTCATACTCGTTAGCGAGTCAATGCCTATGATCTTTCTTGGTTGGAGGAAGAAAGTAATATTTCTTTTGACAGCTTCTGCAAATTTGGATATCCTCCTGTATGCACTTTCCAGAAGCTTTATTCTTCATCAATACAGGGTTAGCAAGTCTCCTATCTATGACATACTGTTGGAAAAGCATGATAAATAATAATAACTGTCATCCTTGGTTCATTACTTCTGCTCAGGGCACACGATTCCCGGACCCAATAACTGCTTACCCCATAGTTTGGGAGTGGTTATTGGGGTAATGATGTTGTCAGCGCTCCCTCCGAATGTATCGACAGGGCCCGACTGCAGAATTTTAATTCAAAACAATAATAATGATAATACGCCTTTATTCGATATAGAGCATATCGAAAAGGTAGATGCTCTCTGTGAAGTGCTTTTCAGCTCTAGCTACCCAGCCTATAACTAAAATAATAGAATCCTAATATAATCGATTTATATAAATTAATATTATGAATATTGATATAAATGAAGAATATAATTAATTAGTGGTTCATTAACGTCTTAGCTGTCTTCCTCAATTAGAATTGTCTTCAGTTTTTTCTTAAAATTGAGTAGAGAATAATTTTTCAAACTGTTCGGTAAATTATTGTAGAGAACACAGGCATTATACTGAAAACTTCTTCTGAAAATTGCCGTAGAATATTTTGGCACAACTAAAGTTTGTCGATTTCTCGTTCCTAAGTTATTTACATTTTCAAAACGCTTCAGCATATCAAATAAGTTTTCAGGTTTTTATGAATCAAAACTTTGTGTGTAAGAGATAGCAAATGTAATTTTCTTAACTTATCCAGCTAAAGGCTTTTTAGAATTTTTGTTATTAGGTATCTAGATGAGAATAAAAATCAGAGATATAAACTGTGAATAATAGTGGTCCAAGTATAGAGCCTCGGGGGACTCCTCGAGTGATTGGAAGGTGATTTGATTCTCTTCCATCATATCTCTGATTAATTTAACGGCCATACATGAAAAACCAAAGGACCTCAGTTTATCACAAAGTATTGTTGGATCTACCATATCAAAGGCTTTACTATACAAGGCTAGTGATTTTTTTCCGATCAGTAGCAGTGAGAATATCATTTGTGATGCTTGCTAACGCAGTTGTTGTGCTGAAATATTTTCCATATCCACTTTGAAATCTTGGAATTATTTTTTTATCAATAATAAATTCAGTAATCTGATTCTTTAAGATTTTTTCGAGAGCTTTTGAGAGAATTGGTAAGAGGCTGATAGGTCTCAAGTGTGAGAAATCTGTAGCCTAATCTAGTTTTGGAATAGGTAACACCCTAGTGCATTTCCAGGAGTTTGATGATTCTCGTACAAAGTCAATCTTTCTGCTCGATATGTATTTTTTTCTGAAACGTCAGAGCCTAGTATAGATAGACGTTTCTTGCCGCGAATAGCTCATCTTCAGGTTTTTCGATGATGCTATGGCTTTCTTCTGTATTATCTCAGAACTACGGTTGGATCTAACTCGATTAATTTTCTCTCTGAAATCATCGTGGCTCTATTCTGGTTGATGTGAGAACATTGTGAGTTCGTTTGGGTAACTTAACCGCGAATCTATGTATAGGAAGATATTTCTGTTTGTTTATGTCTATAATTAACATTAAAAATTATTCAGGCAATGCTGTGTGCAACTTAGACAGGTCAAAAATACTCAAAAAGCTGTGCTATGGGAGTACTGAAATAAAACTTGTATTTTGAGCGTTGAATGAGAGAAGCCTCGAAGTTGTGGTTTAGTGGGCCTCCGTGCATTGCAGCGGCCCGTCGCCGAATGCCGGCCGAAAATTTTCGCTTTCGGCCCTTGGGTTCGCGTCCCAAATGGCCGATTCGGTGTCTCGAAACAAGAGTGATTTTGCTGGGCAGCGCGTGTGAGGTGCTTCGGCGACATCCAACGAAAGTGAGGCCCGTCCATAGGGAAAGGCCACTCCCACATATAGTCCGGACAAGCGGGCGCTTTTGTGTATACAGGATGTTCGAAAACTAAGCGACGTCGACGACTACGGTATCGGTTCGCTGGTAGTTATCAGTGTGGAAGGGATTAGGTGTCTGATAGTTACAGCGCCCATGCATGCTCGAAGAGCGATGTTGTCCGATTGGTAAGGTGCCTTTCATTCATTTAGTATGGTGATGGTAATAGGCTAGGCATATTAGGATTTTCAGAGAAAAGATTTGCTATAGTTTTGATTTTCTCACTCCTTGTGTTTTTTGGGTCGCTGAACATGAACTTGAACTTTGCAGGCAAAAATTTTGCTCGGAACTTTGGTTTTTTGGCACTTTTGGTCCAAATTTTAGCACTTTTTTCAGTTTGTGGCCTATATAACAACCTTTTTTATACAAAATGGAAGTAGACAAAATTTCCTTCATTTTTGATGAATATACTTTTTTTGTGATACTAACCATTCCACCACTAGAGCGCGCCAAAAAAATTATATATTCCCGGACCTAGTATACCTACCGTATATGCTTATTGAATAATGGGAAGGTAATTCAAACAATGGAAACAAACGAATGAAATAAGTTATTGCTAAAGCAGTTATGTATAGTTTATTTTCGACAGTAGTATAATTAATATGTACTCATTTCATTACAATGATAAATGTCGCGAATGATGAATGTCGCTGCCTCCTCAAATTAGACCGCCTTATTCCTCTGGAACAAACGGAGATGTTATTTCATGGATTTATTGCTAGGCGGGGTGAATAATAATCTGCACATGTTTACTTCTGAAGATACTTCGTTTTTCAAGAAACTGGCACATCCTCTTCAATCCTTTCATTTATTCTCCTTATTTTTTCAGGTGTTGGGGGTCTGTAATGACCAGAAGATATGGGTCAGCTTGTACATTCATATTAGTACTTCAGACAAGTATATTATGCTCCAAGTGTGTGATTGTCGTTTTTTGGGGAAGGAAATGTTACATACCTCCGTCCTCCTTGAACATACTTTCTTCGAATGGTCGAATGGCCTGTCATCAAGGGGATTTGTGAGATCTGTCTCGATTGTCACGTTGTTGCTGAACCCATCACAGTTGATGCACAGATTGGTGCAATCGAGCCATGCTTTATTGCAGCTACATTTTCTTGCGCAGGTCTTCATGCATCTGTATGACACCAGACGCAGCAGTTCGAGAGGAGCTGGGGCTTGTAGAGAGCTGATCGGTTCCATGCCATTTGTTGCTCGTTTCCAACCTCAATCTTCGACATTTTTCTCAACCCCAGCTATGGCTGCACATGGTAATATACCCTAAAATTGTGCTGTATGGCTGCAGCAGCTGATGGTGGTAGTGCAGCTATTTTTAATGAGGTCTTTAAAGCTGACTTCTTATTAATATACTTATCGGTTCAGTCCTTCCTGTGAAGCCGCACACGTTGACCAGGAATCCCTCCGCTGCTGCTGCAGTGCTTTCTGGAGTTGCCTTAGGGTTTTTGACACTGACAACATCGGCAAGGTTGGTATTTTTGGTAAGAGTTTTCACAAACTTGAAATTCCTTTGGTTGTAAGGTGCTGAAGTCGTATCACAACCACTCATTGCGTGAAGAAACATGATGTGTTCTTCAATGGTTTTGTGTTGCAGAGCGTTCACAGGTGGGTAGTTGGAGGCACGTTTCATTTTCCTTGTTTCAGGAAGAATACGTTCTCTCGTTGGCAAAAATCCGTGGTCGATGTCTTTTTCAACCACCACCACAGTCTCAGTATGTTGAGCTAAAGACAGGGCTTCGTCTTAGGCAAATTTTCGAAATTCAGAACTTCATATTCAGCAATCATGACAACCTACACAAAACACGAGTTCCTTGAATAATTTACTATCAACAGCGTCAATGAATTTCACTAGATATGGGAATATGACCTTTTTTTGGCGCGCTCTATCGGCGGAACAATTAGTCCTCCAAAAAAATGTTATGAATAGAAAATGCAGGAAATTTTGTCTACCCCAATTTTGTAAAGGAAACGCTGCTCAAAAAAAATAACGCTTTCTTTTTGAGATATAGGCCAAAAACTGATTGAAGATCCGAAATTTGGGCAAAAAGTGTCACAAAAACAAAGTTCCGGGCCAAAATTTTGCCTGCAGACTTCAAATTCATGATCAGCGACCCAAAAAACATAGAGGGTGAGAAAATCAAAACTATAGCAGAACTTTCTTCTGAACCCCCTTCATTTTCCTAATATGCCCTATAAGTCATTGCGCGTAACGATTATGTAGAAATTTGTCTGATTTTATCATTCTTCTGAGAACAATGGGCCGAAATGCGAACAAATACATGTTCAAGTGGGAGTGAATTTTCAAATCGCAATTGAACGAATCCAGAATTTTTTTTATTTAGTAGTAAAAAATTCACATCAGTGAAAATTGCACTTGATAGAGAATTGTTTTGAAAAACACTAGAATCTCTTCAGTTAGTCCATTTTAAAAGCTGTTGGAGCTAAGGCACTATAAATCATCCTACTGGGAAGGTCTTCGCATATATTTCTCGGCCTTTCCTTGGGAAAACTGTGTTTCTCTTCTGGATATCCAACACAATGTACCAAGACAATTTCTGAGATCATAATGCTGGAGGTGTCATCATACATACAAACATATCATACATATCATACAAACACATACAAACACGTGATAAAAATCATCTGGTAAACCATAGTTCCGCAAAAAACTGTCGCAGAGCTGCCTCAAGCAGGCAGCATACCATCGATGGTTCCAAAATGCGGGCCCTGAGACCAGATCAGAATATGTTGCAGCTAGAAATATGTGCAAGAAGAAAACTGAATCCTTGTTTTGATATTTTGCCAAAGCTGTGGGAAGAAATTTCTTATCCAGAACCGCAGAAAGGTTGTTCCATAGATAGATAGGTAGTTTATTTTTCACCATGTTACATAACAAGTACATTTGTGGGAAGTCACAACAGATATTATACAATGGCAAAGTATATATGAATTAAAATTGATGTAATGGATATTACAATCGAAAAGTATGAAATATTTGAAATAAACAATAATCATAATCATCTGCGGTCTTAAAGCCATAAGCAGTCATACTGGCACAGAAACAGGCAGTTTTATACATCAAATTACAACAAATATTCGTTATATTGGTAGCACGTCACATTACAAGTAATTCAAAATACATCTCAGCTGGTAATTTATTGAAGATGTCAATATTTAATGAATTTTAATCTGACATTACCAATCTATGTCTCGGTTTTTTCAGTAAATCACCAGACCTAGTGGTATATTGGTGTCCATTTGTTTGATTTTCATAGCTTCCCCTGTTGCCATGAATTTCTAACAAGGTTAGGTAAATGAGAATTGTTAGAAGGGCATTATTCCTAATTTTTTGAAGAGTGGACGACAATGATCTCTGAATCCTCTAATGATTCTGATTAACTATTTTAATAATTTATGAGAATGACAGGAATTTCCCCAGAGTTGTAAGCCATAGGAAATAGACTGAAATAAGATGATTTGAGCATGGGAAACCCAACTATGTTCTTCATTCGACGGATCAAAAAAATAATACTGGATAGTTTTATCTCTAATTGATCAATATGAGAATACCAGTGGAGTTTGTCTTCGATAATACGTCCAGCCGATATGTCAGAATGTGATGATATATTATTATTGATTGATTTTTATTTGTGTTCAGTGGCAATTTATTGGTTGTGAGCCATCTTTCAGCTTTTTCCAGAGTTACTTCCGCTGATTTGAATAAAGCCTGTAAGTTTCCATCAGCATTAATAAGAGTAATATCATCAGCGAAAAGTACGGTGATTACTCGGAGCATATATTGATAAAGATCGTTTATATATTAGATGAATAATAATGGCCCCATAACTGATCCTTGTGGACCACCGTAATTATATTTCATCTAGTTTTCACCGTTAGCGGTTCAATCTAGACTAACCCGTTGAACACAATCTTCACATCCCATTGTCCTCATTCTGGAAACTTGCCTAACATCTCTTTCCCAGGTCTCGTTCTTCCAACGAACGGTATAGCTTTGGAACTGATTGCTTCGGGAGGAATTCCCCGAGTCATACAGTCTGCAGAAATTCAAAAAGAATACCAATTCCGGCCTACTTTTCCTCGACTCCCACGATGTTCTCTGAACATTACAGTATTTTCTTTTTCGTGGGAACCATAACAAATAGCATTAATATCTACTCTTTCTTGGGATTTTCATTGCTAAAAGTAGTCAAATATCTGGAAAGCCATATCTCGAAAATTTGTTAATTATTTCGTATAATGTGCCAAATTGAGTAATTAAGCGATTTGGTGAATTCCGCATAAGAATTTTCATGTTATTATATTCATTAGTCATGTTGCAGTTGTCATGTTTTTCATTCTGTAATTATTTCATTTGATTTCATCGACTGTATCATAGTGTGGATAAGTTAAACATTACTTTAAATACCCTTCTCTCCATACATTCCCACAAACTGGGATTTATGAGGCAAATATCTGACAGAAAACAACTACTTCCCCTTACGGACATTGAATCATATCACAATTGCAAGTGCTAATTGTAATAAAACAATGAATAATATCCTTCAAGCATTTGGTTGGAAATGACAACCTGCATACATGAATGTTTCAGGGTTCTTTCTGGTTTCTCATCAGTGCTAGGAAAGGTCAGATAACATTCTCTCTCTCAATATTATGGTCGTTGCTTCCATAGGCGCATTTGACCAGCTCGAACTTGGGGGGGGGCTACTTTGTCTGAAGTCAGATTACATCAAAGTCATCGGGTTCAACGAATGGCATTAGTCAATGTTTCATTGCCGCCACATATTAATGAAGTCAGTCGCAGCGCCATTTGCGATTAAATCAAGTAGCACTCTACGATAACACATGCATAATATCGAATAAAAGGCGGATTTACCGGATTCATAATGCATAATTTATTGCATATGCTTAATTTTATTGCATAATCCATAAAGTTCAACACAGGGACTTGGATGAAATGATTTACCCCTTTCACAATTTATAATTCATATTTAAATTTGATAATGCATAACCTTGAAGTTCCCAACTTTTAACTCTTGTGCATTATCAAAGTAAAAAAAGTAAATAATGCGCCTGCGTGGATCTAAACTTTGAATATGGCACCATATTTTACTTAAAACCTCGTGTTCTGTCAGTTCTGTGAATCTGTGGGATATGTCAAGACGTTGAGGAGTTTTTTTAATAAAAGATATCGAAAAAATGGAAACAAGTCCTAATACTTGAATTATGTTCTAGGGTTCATTGTAAAGCGAAATTTGATAGATATCACCAAATAAAGTTTAATAATCACAAAAGAGAGGTTAACAAATTGAAAAATGTCACTTGTCAATTACTTACTTATGCTTATGAATTAAAGAAGTAGTAAACCACAATTTTCAGATCTCTATGCGTAAATGAAGTTCAAATATTTATGAATTATACATTGGTGAAAAATGTATCCCTATGCATCCGCTAAATCCGCATAAAGTTGACAGTTTGCCAGAGAGTATCAACTAAATGATCGAATAAGTTCAACGAAGTTGAAATACCCTTCTCTTCACACATTTCCACTAGGTGGAATATTTCCACATATTTTCACAAGGTGGAATATGTATAACTAAGCGAAGTGGTCGTGGTGTTAGAGCGTTTGCCTTCCACCCAGGCGGCCCGGGTTCGATCCCCGGACGCCTGTCACGAAGCTGAAGTGGTTCGGATTCCACTTTTATTTAAACTGTAGGTCCCGGATCTCCCTAGCTCGCACAAGCTCTACTTTTGAGGGGTTTTCTCCGAAAACCTGGGAGATTCGTAAAAACAAATTTTACAAAAAAAAATTAAAAATAATTGTAATATCTACTTCAATTGTTGAGCAGTGTATTTGTTTTGATCCATAAATCAGCGTATATTACTTATTTTTCATTTAAGCAAAAAAGTATATCGTTGACCACCCTACTATTCTGAATGCCTGTCTAGAATGTAATTCCGTTCCCTCAGAAGTTATCTCCCGTCCGATGTAACCAGGAACTGGAGCCTGTCTTGAAACTCCTTCCCATGGTAATAAAACAGAAACATCTGATCTGATTTCACAGACATATGGCCGATTTTATCTAGTCTAACTAACGCAGAACCAGTGGCGTGCTTCATAGATGTATTGTTTTACGATGCCAGAAATCATCGTTATTACAATTGTGTTTGTTGTATGTTCTGACTGCATAACATCTTTGAATATCTGTTATTGGGACTTTTCTATTCATATTTTTCACATTATATCGATCCTGCCAATACATTACTGTATAATAATGATACCTAATCAACTAAAATTGAATTCTGAGAATACTTTGTGATCCAGTCTTCCGCTAACATATACAATTGGTATATTCGTCGGCAAAAATCTCCAACATAAAACAACTGCTGCTCTTCACTACCATTGAATGATATCTGTTAGATTCTTGGTAAAGTTTTCTACAAAAATTACTTTGCAGTGCTCTCTTAATCTTAAGCCAAAATTATATTTCGATTCAAATTGGGGAACGCCTTTCACCAAGTATGTCTACTTTCACAAGTTGAAACATTTACTTAAAATTAACTAAGTTATAAAAAAAAATTGTTAAAATTGTTTTTTTCCGTTAACCAGCTAACGTCCCCTTACGAACGGCAGCCCTCAGAAGTCGAAACTTGTGCGAGCCAAGGATTAACGAGGTCTTACCTTTTTACGTGCGATTCCTAGCACTTTCTCGGGCCATCAGAAAAAGTTCTGCAGTCGCTAGGGTTTGAACCTTTGACTGGCAACCAAAAATGCTTTAACCACTCGGCTACCTGGCCCCGTTATATGGATTTATACCTTAGAAAATTGAATTTTTCAATCTTACATTATTTACAATAAGTTTCCAAGTTTCAAAGAAAAATGTACAACCAGTATATGTTAAACAGTGCGACTTTTTTTAGCCACCCCCACCTTTTGAACGGTTTGACGTACAAACATGGAATAATAATCATTTTGCTTTTCAGTAACCCCTTTGTTGAATTCAATTTTCCCGCGAGTATTACTTCATCTTTTAGAAAATTTACTTCTGAATCCGAAAATGCCCTTGTTTTTCAAATTAAAATGCTAATTCGTTCAGAAAATGTCGATTTTGTGGATGGATGCATTTTTTGCCGAAAAAATTGCAGTTTTCAGTTACTCCTTTGTCGAATTCAAATTTTGAGCTGATATTTGGAATCAGCTCGTTGAGATACGTCTGACAGAAGTTTGCGATTTATCGAAAAATGGAAAATAAAATTTACGCAAAATTCGATTTCCTTCTATATCGAATATTGCATTTTTCAAGTTTGATCGCCTGGGACTATTTAAAAATGTGGAATCCCGCGAATAATACTTCACCTTATAGAAAATTTACTTCTGAATCTGAAAATGTACTTGTTTGTCTAATTAGAATGCTAATTCATTTAGATAATATCGATTTTGTGGATACGAGCATTTTTTCCGAAAAAATTGACGTTTTCAGTTTTTCCTTTGTCGAATTCAATTTGAGAGCTGATAATCGGAATCAGCTCGCCGAGATACGTCTGAGAGAAGTTTGAGCTTTGTCGAAATATAGAAAATAAAAAATTTCTCAAAATTCGATTTCCTTCTATATGGAATATTGCATTTTTCAACTTTGATCGCCTGGGAATATTTTTAAAATGTGGAATCCCGCGAATAATACTTCTTCATCTTATAGAAAAATAAGTTCTGAATCTGAAAATGTATTTTTTTTCTAATTAGAATGCAAATTCATTTAGAAAATATCTATTTTGTGGATAGGTGCATTTTTTTCCGAAAAAATTGCCGTTTTCAGTTATTCCTTTGTCGAATTCAATTTTAGAGCTGATATTCGGAATCAGCTCAGCGAGATACGTCTGAGAGGAGTTTGCGCTTTGTCGATAAATAGAAAATAAAAAATTTCGCAAAATTTGATTTGCTTCTAAGTATATCGAATATTGCATTTTTCAACTTTGATCGCCTGGTAATATTTAAAAATTGTGGAATCCCGCGAATATTACTTCATTTTATAGAAAATTTCCTCCTGAATCTGAAAATGTACTTGTTTTTTTTTAATTAAAATGATAATTAATTTAGAAAATATCGATTTTGTGGATAGGTGCATTTTTTTGCTAAAAAAATTGCCGTTTTCAGTTATTCCTACGTCTGAGAGAAGTTTGCGATTTGTCGAAAAATAGAAAATAAAAAATTTCGCAAAATTCGATTTCCTTGTATATGGAATCTTGTATTTTTCAACTTTGATCGCCTGGGAATATTTAAAAAATGTGGAATCTCGCGAATAATACTTCATCTTATAGAAAATTTACTTCTGAATCTGAAAATGTACTTGTTTTTCTAATCTAATTAGAATGATAATGCATTTAGAAAATATCTATTTTGTAGATAGGTGCATTTTTTTCCGAAAAAATTGCCGTTTTCAGTTATTCCTTTGTCGAATTCAATTTTAGAGCTGATATTCGGAATCAGCTCAGCGAGATACGTCTGAGAGGAGTTTGCGCTTTGTCGAAAAATAGAAAATAAAAAATTTCGCAAAATTCGATTTCCTTGTATATGGAATCTTGCATTTTTCAACTTTGATCGCTTGGGAATATTTAAAAAATGTGGAATCCCGCGAATAATACTTCATCTTATAGAAAATTTACTTCTGAATCTGAAAATGTACTTGTTTTTCTAATCTAATTAAAATGATAATGCATTTAGAAAATATCTATTTTGTGTATAGGTGCTTTTTTTCCGAAAAAATTGCCGTTTTCAGTTATTCCTTTTTCGAATTCAATTTTAGAGCTGATATTCGGAATCAGCTCGTCGAGATACGTCTGAGAGAAGTTTGCGCTTCATCGAAGAATAGAAAATAAAAAATTTCGCAAAATTCGATTTCCTTCTATATCGAATATTGCATTTTTCAAATTTGATCGCTCGGTAATATTTAAAAATTGTGGAATCCCGCGAATATTACTTCATCTTATAGAAAATTTCCTCCTGAATCAGAAAATTTACTTTTTTATTCAAATGATAATTCATTTAAAAATATCGATTTTGTGACTAGGTGCATTTTTTTGCTAAAAAATTGCCGTTTTCAGTTATTCCTTTGAATTCAATTTTTGAGCTGATATTCGGAATCAGCTCGTCGAGATACGTCTGAGAGAAGTTTGCGATTTGTCGAAAAATGGAAAATAAAAAAAAATCGCAAAATTCGATTTCCTTCTATATCGAATATTGCATTTTTCAACTTTGATCGCCTGGGAATATTTAAAAAATGTGGAATCCCGCGAATATTACTTCATCTTATAGAAAATTTCCTTCTGAATCTGAAAATGTACTTGTTTTCCTAATTAGAATGCTAATTCATTTAGAAAATATCTATTTTGTGGATAGGTGCATTTTTTGCCGAAAAAATTGCCGTTTTCAGTTATTCCTTTGTCGAATTAAATTTTAGAGCTGATATTCGAAAAATAGAAAATAAAAAAATTCGCAAAATTCGATTTCCTTGTATATGCAATATTGCATTTTTCAACTTTGATCGCCTGGTTATATTTAAAAATTGTGGAATCCCGCCAATATTACTTCATCTTATAGAAAATTTCATCCTGAATCTGAAAATGTACTTGTTTTTTTTTATTTAAAATGATAATTTATTTAGAAAATATCTATTTTGTGGATAGGTGCATTTTTTTGCTAAAAAAATTGCCGTTTTCAGTTATTCCTTTGAATTCAATTTTTGAGCTGATATTCGGAATCAGCTCGTCGACATACGTCTGAGAGAAGTTTGCGATTTGTCGAAAAATGGAAAATAAAAAAAATTCGCAAAATTCGATTTCCTTCTATATTGAATATTGCATTTTTCAACTTTGATCGCCTGGGAATATTTAAAAAAAATTGGAATCCTGCGAATATTACTTCATCTTATAGAAAATTTCCTTCTGAATCTGAAAATGTACTTGTTTTCCTAATTAGAATGCTAATTCATTTAGAAAATATCTATTATGTGGATAGGTGCATTTTTTCCCGAAAAAATTGCCGTTTTCAGTTATATCAATTTTAGAGCTGATATTCGGAATCAGCTCGTCGAGATACGTCTGAGAGAAGTTTTCGCTTCGTCGAAGAATAGAAAATGAAAAATTTCGCAAAATTCGATTTCCTTCTATATCGAATATTGCATTTTTCAACTTTGATCGCCTGGGAATATTTAAAAAAATTGGAATCCCGCGAATATAACTTCATCTTATAGAAAATTTCCTTCTGAATCTGAAAATGTACTTGTTTTTGTGATTAAAATGATAATTCATTTAGAAAATATCGATTTTGTGGATAGGTGCATTTTTTTGCCGAAAAAATTGTCGTTTCCAGTTATTCCTTTGTCGAATTCGATTTTTGAGCTGATATTCGGAATCAGGTCGTCGAGATACGTCTGAGAGAAGTTTGCGATTTGTCGAAAAATGGAAAATAAAAAATTTCGCAAAATTCGCTTTCCTTCTATATCGAATATTGCATTTTTCAACGTTGATCGCCTAGGAATATTTAAAAAATGCTGAATCCCGCTAATATTACTTCATCTTATAGAAAATTAACTTCTGGATCCAAAAATGTTCTTGTTTTTCTAATTAGCATGATAATTCATTTAGAAAATATCGATCTTGTGGATAGGTGCATTTTTTTTCCGAAAAAATTGCCGTTTTCAGTTATTCCTTTGTCGAATTCAATTTTAGAGCTGATATTCGGAATCAGATCGCCGAAATACGTCTGAGAGGAGTTTGCGCTTTGTCGAAAAATAGAAAATAAAATATTTCGCAAAATTCGAATTCCTTGTATATGCAATATTGCATTTTCCAACTTTGATCGCCTGGCAATATTTAAAAAATGTGGAATCCCGCGAATAATACTTCATCTTTTAGAAAATTTACTTCTGAATCTGAAAATGTACTTGTTTTTCTAATCTAATTAGAATGATAATGCATTTAGAAAATATCTATTTTGTGTATAGGTTAATTTTTTTTCGAAAAAAAATGCCGTTTTCAGTTATTCCTTTGTCGAATTCAATTTTAGAGCTGATATTTGGAGTCAGCACGTCGAGATACGTCTGAGAGAAGTTTGCGCTTCATTGAAGAATAGAAAATAAAAAAATTCGCAAAATTCGATTTCCTTCTAAATCGTATATTGCATTTTTCAACTTTGATCGCCTGGTAATATTTAAAAATTGTGGAATCCCGCGAATATTTCTTCATCTTATAGAAAATATCCTCCTGAATCTGAAAATGTACTTGTTTTTTTTTTAATTAAAATGATAATTCATTTAGAAAATATCGATTTTGTGGATAGGTGCATTTTTTTGCTAAAAAAATTGCCGTTTTCAGTTATTTCTACGTCTGAGAGAAGTTTGCGATTTGTCGAAAAATGGAGAATAAAAAAAAATCGCAAAATTCGATTTTTTTCTATATCGAATATTGCATTTTTCAACTTTGATCGCCTGGGAATATTTAAAAAATGTGGAATCCCGCGAATATTACTTCATCTTATAGAATATTTCCTTCTGAATCTGAAAATGTACTTGTTTTCCTAATTAAAATGCTAATTCATTTAGAAAATATCTATTTTGTGGATAGGTGCATTTGTTTCCGAAAAAATTGCTGTTTTCAGTTATTCCTTTGTCAAAATCAAATTTAGAGCTGATAATGGGAATCAGCTCGTCTGAGAGAAGTTTTCGCTTCGTCGAAGAATAGAAAATGAAAAATTTCGCAAAATTCGATTTCCTTCTATATCGAATATTGCATTTTTCAACTTTGATCGCCTGGGAATATTTAAAAATTGTGGAATAACGCGAATATTACTTCATCTTATAGAAAATTTCCTTCTGAATTTGAAAATGTACTTGTTTTTGTAATTAAAATGATAATTCATTTAGAAAATATTGATTTTGTGGATAGGTGCATTTTTTGCCGAAAAAATTGTCGTTTCCAGTTATTCCTTTGTCGAATTCGATTTTTGAGCTGATATTCGGAATCAGCTCGTCGAGATATGTCTGAGAAAAGTTTGCGATTTGTCGAAAAATGGAAAATAAAAAATTTCGCAAAATTCGATTTCCTTCTATATCGAATATTGCATTTTTCAACGTTGATCGCCTAGGAATATTTAAATAATGCGGAATCCCGCTAATATTACTTCATCTTATAGAAAATTGACTTCTGGATCCAAAAATGTTCTTGTTTTTCTAATTAGCATGATAATTCATTTAGAAAATATCGATTTTTGTGGATGGACGCATTTTTTCGTCGAAAAAATTGCATTTTTCAACTTTGATCGCCTGGGAATATTCAAAAAATGCGGAATTTCGCGAATATTACTTCATCTTATAGAAAATTTCCTTCTGAATCTGAAAATGTACTTGTTTTTCTAATTAGAATGCTAATTCATTCAGAAAATGTCGATTTTGTGGATTGGTGCATTTTTTCGCCGAAAGAATTTCCGTTTTTCAGTTACCTCTTTGTTGAATTCAATATCCGAGGTGTTATTCGGAATCAGCTCTGAGGGAAGTTTGGGATTTGTAGAGAAATGGAAAATAAACAATTTCGCAAAATTCGATTTCCTTCTATACTTATCTTCTATTTGTTATAGAAAATTTTCTTCTGAATCTAAAAATGTAATTGTTTGTCCAATTAGAATGCTAATTCATTTAAAAAAATTCGATTTTGTGGATAGGTGCATTTTTTCGTCGAAAAATTGCCGTTTTTCAGTTACTCCTTTGTCGAATAAAATTTTTGAGGTGATTCGAATTAGAAGTGCAGAAGGGCAAATGAATCAATTTGCCCCGATAAGTGGCTTCGTTTTCAAAACTGTTGTCTTTAATAAAATTATTAAATTTGGTATGTATTCAATATCATTGTTGCCAGGAATACATAATGTCCAATAGATGTTTCATAAAGAATCTGAAATACTCTCTTAAGAACTTGCATTTCCTGTATGAGAAACACGATATTCTATTTTAAATAATTATATCACTGCAATATTTCAGTAGGTTTTACATAGGACGGAAGCGGTTTTATAAGTCATAATCGAAGATATAGTAGAGGAAATTGACAACTGAAGGTGTCTAAATGATAAACTTAAGTATCAGTATTATCCAAGACTTACTCTCACTGTCTCAGTTTGTCTGTATTTCACAACGATTTAGTGGACAATAATCTTCAACCCTCATCAGTTGTATCCTCAAAAAACTAGGAAAGATACTCATGGCCAGCTTCGCATAATAACAGAGTCTCGATTCTCTTCTAAAGGCGAATTATTTCGCTTTCATTCGATCGAATTTCCCACTGAATAATGGTTTCTAGCTGTGAGGCAACATCTGTTGAAAGAATAGGCGAGCAAATAAAAAATATCTACCACCAACAAACAATATACCAACTCTAAGCGACAGAGAACATCCCCCAGGGTGGAGAAAACGTGTCAAAGCTTTGGAGACTTCAATACAAATCGTTTTTTTGTGATGAAAACCCGAATGTCTGCGAGACTGAGAATTCCATGTAGTGACTGGGTCATTCCTGCTTCATAGTGTTCATAGACAGCCAGAGGCGTAACAGGGAGACGGTTGATTTCTGCACAGTGAACAGTTATTATTATTCTATTCTAGTGTGTGACTCATTGTGCATAAAATACAGCGGCTACAGAAAAATCACCAAATTTCTATTGTTAGAAAATTATTGATCTATTGACTCTACTTACCATTGGATAGAAAATCTATTCATTTTATAACTGCCTCGAAAACATTGAAATAAATTAAAGTTGGATAATTGTTTCCGATTTCTCATGATTTCCATGTCAAACGTTAGAGTGTACAAATGCATATTTTTTGTTCCAACACAGATGTTCAGTTTATTTAAATATACTTAAAAATGTGACAAAAAAGGTGATGAAAGATTTATATTTTTGAATAATGAATATTTCTCCTAATTCAAACCTGTTAAAATTAATTTAAGGATGCTGTGTTGGGAACAGAAATAAAAAGTGAGGGTTCGGAACTTGAGGAGCTCGGGAGTTGAGGAGCTTGGAAGTTGAGGAGCTCGGAAGTTGAAAGGCTCGGAAGTTGAAGGGCTCGGAAGTTGAAGGGCCCAGAAGTTGTAGGGATTTGAATATTAAGACTCAACTAGGGGACTCCCGATTCGCGCTTCGCTCTAACACTTTTTAAAAAGCTCGAAAATTGAAGGGCCTAGAAGTTGTAGGGATTTTTTGAATACTTCACCAATAATATGAATACAACGACTTTAATGAGTTTAAAACTATAATTGGACACCAATAATATTAATACGACTTTAATGCGTTTAAAAGTATAATTGATCACCAATAATATGAATACAACGACTTTAATGCGTTCAAAACTATGATTGGACGCCAATAATATGACAACCGGCTTCAATGCTTTCAGAACTATAATTTAACCAATAATATGAATACAACTACTTTAATGTGTTTAAAACTATAAATCACTCGAGGGGGAAACATCTCGCTAAAATGTGTACGAGATTTAAAATATTGAAATGACTGAAATGCTTGAACTGATGACTGAAAGACTCAAGCCGATGACTGAAAGACTCAAACCGATGACTGAAATTGACTGAAAATTGACTCAAATTACTCAAAATTTCTAGTTTTACGAGATTTAAAGGAGATGTTTCCCCCTCGAAATCACCAATAATATGAATACAATGACTCTTATGCATTTTAATTCTATAATTGGACACCAATAATATGAATACAACGACTAATATGATATTTGAAAAAAAAATTAAAAGAAATGAAAAAACTTCCTCATTTTTTTTTTTCAAAATATCATGGGACCTCTTATAGACCTATTCGAGGACAATAAAACTGTTTTCATAAATTTTTTCGGTATGTCTAGTTTTTGGTGTTTTTCTAAAAAAATGTGAAACTTTTTTAAGTTTATATCTCAATTTTATTTCAAGATTTGAAAAAAATTCATGGGACACGCACACGGAAAAATTTGGGGAAGGGGGTAAATAATCAAAGATCCGGACGCAAAGCGAATGGAAAAATTTGGTGCGGGAGTGGGGGTAGATAATCAAAAATACCGGAGCGAAGCGCCAGGAAAAATTAGGGGGTTGGAGGAAGAATATTCCGTTTATTTTTCAAGATATGAATAAACGTTTTATAGACTTTTTCAAGGACTATAAATCTATTTATATACATTTTTTCGATATCTCTTTTCATTTCCGAGTTTGTGGTGTTTATAAAAAACGAAATATTTATGTGCACATCTCAATTTTTTTCAAGCAATGAAAACATTTTATGGTAAATTTTTTAACATCTGTTTGAGGTCAATAAAACTGTTCATATAGATTTTTTCGATATTCATTTCGATTTCGAGTTTTTGGTGTTTTAAAAAGTCCATATCGCAATTTTTGTATTCAAGATATGAAGAAATGTCATGTGATTTTTCTGTAGAACTGTTCGAGAACTATAAAACTGTTCATATACATTTTTTCGATATCTCGTTTCGTCTTCGAGTTTTTGATGTTTGTAAACAAAAAACGGTAAATTTCGTAGAACTGTTCAAGGGCAATAATATTGTCTGTATACGACTTTTCGATTTATTGTTTGGTTTTCGAGTTTTTGGCAATTTAAGAAAAAAAGTACAAATTTTACACTTTTTTTTTCAGTTTTTTCAGCATTTTTCAACCATTTTATCGAGTTGGAGTAAAATGGTTTGGAAAAATCGATGTGGATTGTGAAGATTTTCATTTATTTCATTAGTATAGTCAATATTTCGATTTTCCATTATTTTAAAGATATATCCTGTGCTATTGATTTCACTCTAAAAACGTCGTCATGTTTTGGAGATTTTCTGAAGGTGTCCTGGTAAATTGTGAAAATATCAACTGTTTCTGAGATACATATTTAGTATTTGAAAATTTCGATTTTCAGATTTTTCAAGTTTTTCCGATTTTTTGATCATTTTTGTGAAAATAAGCTCCCGTAGGATTTATTCGTCAATTCGAGCTCTACCTATTACATTTTTTTAAATTCAGTTGAAATGATCGGTTTGGCGCATATTAATTTTCTTCAGAATCGACATGTTCCGGAAAATCGCCTAAAAGAAAATGTTAACATTTTCCGATCACACTCAAAAAGTATACACTTCTGTAGGGCACATTAAAGTATATCTTCAAGAAATTTGGAAGGAATCAAATCATCGAATCAATTCGTAAACCTGTATCGAGGGAAGTAAGAAAAACTTAACAAATTTTTTTCCAGATTTTCCGATCGCAAAAAAATACTGACAAATATTGTCCTCGAGTTATTAAAATGATTTGAATTTCTAAGCGATATCGTAAAGGGTTCGGAAAATATAAAGGATTGAAGTGTTCACAGACAGAGATCGTTGCATAATTATACTGAAATTGTTTACTGAAATCGATGGAAAATATACTTAGTCTGGAAGTGTTGCATCCAACTTGAAATTAAAAGTTGTTTTCGCTCTTTAAGTGGAGAAAGTGATCGTGGAATATCGATTTTGTTCGCCGCTTCAGCGATAACTTTGAATTTCAGTTTTATCAGTTTTATTATCTTGCCCTTGAATTTTTATGATCTTGATCATTTCAAACAGATAATGTTGGGAGAAACTAATTAAATATTTAAAGAGCGATGTTCTCTTTGTATTTTGCAAATAGCTCGGGTTCAGTGTATTGTTTGCTATCATTCCTAAATGATACGAGGAACAGAAAAATAGCCTGATGATGGAAACTGAGGTCGGGACTGAATTTTTTGTTACATTTCACAGAATACTTTTATTTCTCTAATGATGATGAATCTGAACAAACCAGTCCATTAATTTTCATTTTATCCGTTCTCCAGAACAGGTGATGGATGCTATGATGTCATTGAAAGACTCTAGTTGTCCCGACTATTAATACGCTAAAATGTAGAGTATTATTGGAACTGTGGCCAGTGTTATTGCTTCTTCGTTATCAATGCTGATAAGTATGGGCTTCTCCCGTGGCGTTTTTCCAGATGTTCTGAAGATCTCTGTAGTTTTGCCATTATTGGAAAAGGGAGATCCCCAAATGGTTGATAATTTTCGAACCATTTCGATAATTCCGATCATCGTCAATAGTATAGATATATATTAGTCAACCACAGACTAGTTTCTTAATTGGAAGCCAGTTTACTCTATCCAGAGCAATTTGGTTTTAGAAAAATATCATCAACACTAGAACACTTTTTCATTATCATTTCGAATATAGTCGAGGGTCTCGAAAAAGGTGAACATTCCCAAATTACATTATGCGATCTATCTAAAGCATTTGATTGCATATGTTTTTTTTCTGTATTTTTATATTTTTATTTATTTTGTTATGCTTTAATGGCCTTTATTATTATATATTTCGAAAAAAGGGTGCTTTTTTTGTCGACGACACATTATTACTAGATAGCCAAAGTGATATAGGCAGCTTAGTTGTCTTTTCAAAAGTCACTCTGGAGTTGGCAGGACACTCGTTCACCTCAAAGCTTTTGCTAACTTCAGAAAAAATCAGCTAAAATCCCCAAACGCAAACCTCATATATGGCGAAGGCGTAAGGACTGCTTGGTATGTTTATCGATGACTGAACTGAATATGTCTAATGGTGGATTTATGCAGTAGTCATAAGTCATAAGTTTTGAGTCATAAGAAAGAATATTCGTCAATGATTGGTTGGAATACACGGATCACCCAATCATTGACGAATATTCTTCCTTATGACTTAAAACGTATGACTTATGACTGCTGCATAAATCCACCATAATAAACAATCTGGCTGAGTATCACATTTTTGATTCGTCAATGGAAAAATTTGGATCCCGATACTTCGGTATTTTCTATAGTCATAAACGGAAATTGTATATAGAGTAATTCATGCCGGGCTAATAAAACATTCATTCTTCAAATAATGGTTATCCGTATCATATCTGGTGCACTGTCGCCCCTTTTCTTACCATCCAATCAGTTAAACCCTAATCTCCAGGCCAGAACATTTGCGATCACCAAGATGCAGGCTTGCAGTTTCCCAAAAAAATTCTAGGAACACAAATTTATTTAACAAACCATCGAAACTAGTCAATTCAACTCATATTGTAGTTTTAAAGAAAAAATCAAATCGTTTTAGTCGATAATTGCTTCAACTCGTTGGACGAGTTTCTGATTACAGAGTTGCGAAAAATCACGTTTTTTTTAATTCATACTGAAATTTTTTTGGTTTGACTGATTTTTTTGGTTTATACTGATTACTTTGCTAAATATGGAAATAATGTACTTTAAAATCACTTTTTCATTATTTTTCTCTATTCGCCCAATATTCTTTTGTGTTTTCTTAATACTCACATAATGTATGTAAACAATCAGTTTTGAATAAACTATCTTCCTTTTTTTGTATGTCCTGCTTCGGCGACTTGTGTTTAGAGCAATTTATAATTTGATTAAAATTGAAAAAATCAGTTGATTTGAATTTTTTTTTGTTTGTTTTTACGAAACTCCCAGGTTTTCTGAGAAAACCCCTCAAAAGCAGAGCTTGTGCGAGCAAGGGAGATCCGGGACCTACAGTTTAAATAAAAGTGGAATCCGAACCACTTCAGCTCAGTGACACACGACCGGGGATCGAACCCATTTTATATTTATATTTTTATCATAATTTGTTAAAATAGGTATTGAATTATATGTGTACGTAATATGTGTAACCATGAAATTGAATAGGAAAATGTCACAGCTTTCCAAATAAGTAATAATATAAAGGGTGTTCCAATTAAAACAAACTGAGTTTCAGTAATTTTCATGAGTCTCCGGAAGGAACTTACTTCTCATCCTCCCTTGTATACTGAAACTGAGATTCGATTCGTCCGCAGGAGAAAAGCTATTATGCAGCTATGCCTTGTGACCCAAATTGCAATATTGTGTGAAGAAAAATCGTTATTTATCAATGTTCAGGTTTTGCACAAAAATTTGACAAAATAATTTTTATTTCGTAAACCGTCACCGTTAGGTATGGAAAATAACCAGGGAAAGTTATCAGGATCCCAAAAATGATATAATATACGGGGGTGTATTATTTGAAATAGAAAACATATCGTATATTTCGAGTTCTTCAATTAAACACCCTGTACATATCTTGAGTCTTGGAAATACCAATTACGATTTTCGGAGGTTCCTTTGCATCTGTCTTTAGGATGGCACACGCAAGTTAATAGTTCTGAATAAAAAATGCGTCGAACAGCTCTGAAGAAAAAATGCCAGACCAGGTCTAACGTCAACATGACCCATTTCCGAAAATAATCATTCACTCTTACGTTTCTGACTGTGATATTGAGGTCGATATTTGGTTCACTATATACCGAACTCCTGTGGCAAACGATTACATCACGAGTAAATATTTATTCGCAATTTCCTGTTCCTGAAACTATCTACACATACAGCACGAGCCGATCTCACAATTTAAATATTGTTTGGCCGCGCCGATATAAGTTTTTATACAGGGTGGCTCACACTTGACTATCAGACAATAGGGAATTTTATTTTATTTTTATTAGACATTTTGTAAAATTAACAATATATAATAAAAATAAAAATAGAACTCAAAGGTGCGATTTAGTGCCTTCTTGTTCATAAAACAGAACGTAAGCCTCTCCGCTCACGAGGGATCTGGATGAAATAGGGGACACGCGAGAATCATTATATTCGTGCCACGTGCCCGCATGCGGATGCCTACAGTAGGCAGTGTAGTGTCCGTTGTAGATAGTCCCACTATGATTTGACAATGCGTACAGACTGTAGCGGAAAGGGGCTACATTGTCTGCCGCATAATTACTCATATCCAAACCCTCTATCGGAAAATTGATGGTTACATTCAATTTTCCTCTGAATCGTTCCATCGGAGAAAACCTGTTTAAATGTATCACTAAAATCTTGGGAAACTTGTAAATTGATAGGGATTTGGTACACTTCCTTCTCTCTCTGCATTTAACACATGTCAGCTTCTCGTCGCCATCCAAGATTTCTTCCCTCGTAAACGAATCTAAACACTGTGATAATCTCAGTTGACCTGTTCGTTGCGGTATTGGAAGTGATAGGTCCCAGAACGGATCGAAGGTGACAGAACAGTGCCCGCAATACGTACATTTCAATGTGGACTTTAGCTGGCCAACGAAATTATCAACGATATTGGAATTGTCCATTCTTAAGTACCTCGACCAAGATTCTTGCGCCTTCTCACCGTCACTTAACTTTTCGTCTATCTCCGTCAGAATAGATTTTGGCTTCTCCGTTATTCTGTTCACATCTTCGTGAAGACCCTCCAGAAGGTATCGCAAGAACTCATGGGCATCTTGTTGGGAGTAACCAATGAAACGAGGTGCGAATCTTTGTATTTGACTCTTTAAAGAGACTGTATTTACCACTCGATCAGAAGAATCTTTTGACCATAGCTCCTTTATCACCTCAGCGAAGGCTTTTATTAAGGCTCCCTTCATACTAGAGATACTTGTGTTTATGTCTCTTGTGTAGGCGCCCTTCTTCAAATACTCCAGCAACCATTTAGTATTCGACAAACACTGGATAACACTGTTTATGAAGCAAGTGTTACCAATATTTTTCAACCCATTAAGACCGAGAGTATTCACTGTTTTTGCAGAACTATGTATCACAGGCTTTCTGCTGCTTTCACCACTGACACCTTTTACTGAGTGGTCTGTAATTGAGTTCATGTCTTTATTATAGTGGCGTGATATCGAACCTGAGTTAAGGTTATTGGACATATCTTGCGGAGGAAGTGGGCAAGTAGAAAGCGGATATGCTGAACTGTGAAAGGACATGTTCAGAAATCTCAATGTTTGAGGACGGATAAAAATTTCATTCAGATTTTGAGAGGATGGAATGGAACCCATGACAGATGCGGCGTTTCCTCTTTGGACTGCGATACTTATTCTTTGTAAAAGAAAAGTCCTTGCTCTAGGATCATCGGTTTCATCTATAAGTTTATGACCAATGAGTTTGAAAAACTCAGAAGCATAACTACCAAAAGAGCCATAGGTTTCGATGGCTATTGGATAAAAAATATATTGGTCAATTAAATTGGAATATTTTTTAATCTTCAATTTTTCAGCAGAATCTGCAGCACCACCAACAAATCTTGAAGTTGAAAAAATATGGGAGGGAGCAACAGTGTCAGCACAGGTAAAGTCCCATACTAGAGGTTTTCCATGACTCCAAGGGATGAGAGACATCCCGTCTGGACGTTTACCATCGTCACGAAAAACTCCTAAAGGTTCCAAAACAGATGGAATGTCAGCAGTGGATAAAGCACGTTTGATTAGATCGTTAACAGAGGAGTGTCGTGAGAAACGTCCAGAACTAAATTTACAACACAAACCATGAACACCTCTCTCGTTGAGGATGGATCCACATCTGCAAGTATGGCTTACACAAATTGAACAACCTAAACGAAGACCTACTGAAATCCTAAAGGAATCATTATCCAATAAAGTGCCAAGGGAAGCAACAGGAAGGGCGTTAAGCCAAGCACCAGATTCCTTAGTAGAAACTGCTTTGAGGCGAGCCATATCAAATTGAGAGTTAGCAGCTGACTCAAAGAGTTTAGTGGATGACAATTCAATAAGAGGAAGATCCCAAGATTTCTGTGAGAATTTACAGCTAGGTGCATCGGATCCTGTTTTAGAGAGCCAAATAGATTCACATTCTATGTACGATGAATCTGGTATGTTAGAAAAGTGGTCAGGTAAAATGTGGTCAATCAAACGTCGGGTGCTGTTGAAAGAGGCAAGAAAAGCTGGTAAAGCGAGTGAAGATGCTAAACGAATGCCTAGACCACCCTTGTTCACGGGAAGCGTCGCTTGAAGCCATGTTAAATCGTTGAAGTTGTTATTGGTTATCTGCTCCAAAGTCGCACGAAGTGTTGAATCAAAATGACTAAGTTCCTTTTGACAGCTCCATGTTGCACAACATCTCAGAGTATACATCAGTTTAGGTATAGCCAAACAATTCTTCAGGAGAAAATATCCAATATGGTTAGGAATTGTATCCAAGCGCGATGCCATCAACATAAGGGAATCCGTTTTTTGGTTAAGGCATTCTGCCAAAGATTCCACCGTAAGAGGTGCACCAAGTAGGGTCCAATTGGTTCTGTCCATTATTTTAATGCCGGGAGCAAAATCGTTGAATCTCTTCGAAATGTGTTCTGAAAGCTCGTTCGTAAGAAAAAGTTCGCACTTTTTGAAATTTAGACTGAGGCCGACTTCATTGGAGGATGATACAATTTTTTTGAACTCTTCTAGGACTACATCTGCATTGCCACTAGCCATTTTTAATTTTTTTACAAAGATTCATTAGTCAATCTTGGTAAAAAAGGACTATTCAAAATTTTTTTCCATTGGGTTTGTTCCAGAAAAAAAAACGATTGGAGTAGAATTCAGATACTAGCTAAATTCGCGCGAAATATTACCGGTATATCATTTTACGAATACAAGTGACGTCAAGATCTTCATGTATTGCCTATTTGCCTGTCTGCTGTCAAAACCAAGTGTACCTTTCCATTAAATTCGACTGAATAGTATCGAAAGAAGATTAATCCGGTGTACACTGTGATTCAAACTGAGCAAGCATTCTCTGAGGACTTTTAAGGACGTTTAGAATAATACAAGTGACGTCAGCCCGCGACAATGTGTCGTTTGAATCTCTCTCAATTTGGAACAGATTTGAAGTGGATTTTAGTTGATATGAAATCAATAAATAGGTTCGTGAAATAATTGTAAACGCATCGAATATACAGGATCACTTGTTACAAATAAAACGTAATTGTATATTATAATGTAATTTCCTATTCTGCATTGAAAATTAATTTATACTTTTCTTAATAGAAAATATTCGAATATCATCAGTAACAAATATCCATATATAATTTCACATTTTACCTAATTCATTAACAAATTTTTATTTAAATTTTGTTATAAATTAGGAGCTATTCAGTATTTTTTGTTTGTGCACACCAAATTTCGAGTCGATTCCGATTCAAATTTCACGTATATAGTGCGAATTTCAAATAGATCTGCCGATTTTGTATTTTTCGTGATTTTTTTTTCGAGTAATTTTGTTTTGTTTTGATTGAGTTGAAATCCACAGCATATACTAATTCGACCATTCTGAATCGATTTGTGTCCGCAGAATTGCTTTATCTCTAACCATTATCGAATTGAAAAGTTCAAATCGAGTTGAAAGGGGTTTTTTCCTAGCAAACTGTTTTTTTTCCAGATTCTCGAACTCACTCGAACTCAGTTTCATAAAATTCAGTAGTTTTTGTTTGTGCACACCAAATTTCAAGTCGATTCCGATTCAAATTTCACGTATATAATGCGAATTTCAAATAGATCTGCCGATTTTGTATTTTTCGTGATTTTTAGGTGTCTACCCCTTACAACTTTTTTTCGGGTAATTTTGTTTTGTTTTGATTGACTTGAAATCCACAGCATATACTATTTCGACTATTCTGAATCGATTAGTGTCCGCAGAATTGATTTATCTCTAACCATTATCGAATTGAAAGTTCAAATCGAGTTGAAAGGGGTATTTTTTCCTAGCAAACTGTTTTATTACAGATTCTCGAACTCAGTTTCATAAAATTCAGTATTTTTTGTTTGTGACCACCAAATTTCAAGTCGATTCCGATTCAAATTTCACGTATATAGTGCGAAATTCAAATAAATCTGCCGATTTTGTATTTTTCGTGATTTTTATAACTTTTTTTCGAGTAATTTTGTTTTGTTTTGATTGAGTTGAAATCCACAGCATATACTAATTCGACCATTCTGAATCGATTGGTGTCCGCAGAATTGCTTTATCTCTAACCATTATCGAATTGAAAAGTACAAATCGAGTTGAAAGGGGTTTTTTCCTAGCAAACTGTTTTTTTTTTCAGACACTCGAACTCATTCGAACTCAGTTTCATAAAATTCAGAATTTTTTGTTTGTGCACACCAAACTTCAAGTCGATTCCGATTCAAAATTCACGTATATATTGTGAATTTCAAACAGATCTGCCAATTTTGTATTTTTCGTGATTTTTAGGGGTCTACCCCTTACAACTTTTTTTCGGGTAATTTTGTTTTGATTTGATTGACTTGATATCCACAGCATATACTATTTCGACCATTCTGAATCGATTAGTGTCCGCAGAATTGCTTTATCTCTAACCATTATCGAATTGAAAAGTTAAAATCGAGTTGAAAGGGGTTTTTTCCTAGCAAACTGTTTTTTTCCAGATTCTCGAACTCACTCGAACTCAGTTTCATAAAATTCAGTATTTTTTGTTCGTGCACACCAAATTTCAAGTCGATTCCGATTCAAATTTCACGTATATAGTACGAATTTCAAATAGATATGCCGATTTTGTATTTTTCGTGATTTTTAGGTGTCTACCCCTTACAACTTTTTTCGAGTAATTTTGTTTTGTTTTGATTGTGTTGAAATCCACAGCATATACTAATTCGACCATTCTGAATCGATTGGTGTCCGCAGAATTGCTTTATCTCTAACCATTATCGAATTGAAAGTTCAAATCGAGTTGAAAGGGGTATTTTTTCCTAGCAAACTGTTTTATTACAGATTCTCGAACTCAGTTTCATAAAATTCAGTAGTTTTTATTTGTGAACACCAAATTTCAAGTCGATTCCAATTCAAATTTCACGTATATAGTGCGAATTTCAAATAAATCTGCCGATTTTGTATTTTTCGTGATTTTTAGGGGTCTACCCCTTACAACTTTTTTTCGAGTAATTTTGTTTTGTTTTGATTGAGTTGAAATCCACAGCATATACTAATTCGACCATTCTGAATCGATTGGTGTCCGCAGAATTGCTTTATCTCTAACCATTATCGAATTGAAAAGTCCAAATCGAGTTGAAAGGGGTTTTTTCCTAGCAAAATGTTTTTTTTTTCCAGATACTCGAACTCATTCGAACTCAGTTTCATAAAATTCAGAATTTTTTGTTTGTGCACACCAAACTTCAAGTCGATTCCGATTCAAAATTCACGTATATATTGTGAATTTCAAACAGATCTGCCAATTTTGTATTTTTCGTGATTTTTAGGGGTCTACCCCTTACAACTTTTTTTCGGGTAATTTTGTTTTGATTTGATTGACTTGATATCCACAGCATATACTATTTCGACCATTCTGAATCGATTAGTGTCCGCAGAATTGCTTTATCTCTAACCATTATCGAATTGAAAAGTTCAAATCGAGTTGAAAGGGGTTTTTTCCTAGCAAACTGTTTTTTTCCAGATTCTCGAACTCACTCGAACTCAGTTTCATAAAATTCAGTATTTTTTGTTCGTGCACACCAAATTTCAAGTCGATTCCGATTCAAATTTCACGTATATAGTACGAATTTCAAATAGATATGTCGATTTTGTATTTTTCGTGATTTTTAGGGGTCTACCCCTTACAACTTTTTTCGAGTAATTTTGTTTTGTTTTGATTGTGTTGAAATCCACAGCATATACTAATTCGACCATTCTGAATCGATTGGTGTCCGCAGAATTGCTTTATCTCTAACCATTATCGAATTGAAAGTTCAAATCGAGTTGAAAGGGGTTTTTTCCTAGCAAAATGTTTTTTTCCAGATTCTCGAACTCAGTTTCATAAAATTCAGTATTTTTTGTTCGTGCACACCAAATTTCAAGTCGATTCCGATTCAAATTTCACGTATATAGTACGAATTTCAAATAGATATGCCGATTTTGTATTTTTCGTGATTTTTAGGGGTCTACCCCTTACAACTTTTTTCGAGTAATTTTGTTTTGTTTTGATTGTGTTGAAATCCACAGCATATACTAATTCGACCATTCTGAATCGATTGGTGTCCGCAGAATTGCTTTATCTCTAACCATTATCGAATTGAAAGTTCAAATCGAGTTGAAAGGGGTTTTTTCCTAGCAAAATGTTTTTTTCCAGATTCTCGAACTCAGTTTCATAAAATTCAGTATTTTTTGTTCGTGCACACCAAATTTCAAGTCGATTCCGATTCAAATTTCACGTATATAGTGCGAATTTCAAATAGATCTGCCGATTTTTTATTTTTCGTGATTTTTAGGTGTCTACCCCTTACAACTTTTTTCGAGTAATTTTGTTTTGTTTTGATTGTGTTGAAATCCACAACATATACTAATTCGACCATTCTGAATCGATTGGTGTCCGCAGAATTGCTTTATCTCTAACCATTATCGAATTGAAAGTTCAAATCGAGTTGAAAGGGGTATTTTTTCCTAGCAAACTGTTTTATTACAGATTCTTGAACTCAGTTTCATAAAATTCAGTAGTTTTTGTTTGTGAACACCAAATTTCAAGTCGATTCCGATTCAAATTTCACGTATATAGTGCGAATTTCAAATAAATCTGCCGATTTTGTATTTTTCGTGATTTTTAGGGGTCTGCCCCTTACAACTTTTTTTCGAGTAATTTTGTTTTGTTTTGATTGAGTTGAAATCCACAGCATATACTAATTCGACCATTCTGAATCGATTGGTGTCCGCAGAATTGCTTTATCTCTAACCATTATCGAATTGAAAAGTCCAAATCGAGTTGAAAGGGGTTTTTTCCTAGCAAAATGTTTTTTTTTTCCAGATACTCGAACTCATTCGAACTCAGTTTCATAAAATTCAGAATTTTTTGTTTGTGCACACCAAACTTCAAGTCGATTCCGATTCAAAATTCACGTATATATTGTGAATTTCAAACAGATCTGACAATTTTGTATTTTTCGTGATTTTTAGGGGTCTACCCCTTACAACTTTTTTTCGGGTAATTTTGTTTTGATTTGATTGACTTGATATCCACAGCATATACTATTTCGACCATTCTGAATCGATTTATCTCTAACCATTATCGAATTGAAAAGTTCAAATCGAGTTGAAAGGGTTTTTTTACTAGCAAACTGTTTTTTTTCAGATTCTCGAACTCATTCGAACTCAGTTTGATAAAATTCAGTATTTTTTGTTTGTGCACACTAAATTTCAAGTCGTTTCCGATTAAAATTTCACGTATTTAGTGCGAATTTCAAATAGATCTGCCTTTTTTGTATTTTTCGAGATTTTTAGGGGTCTACCCCTTACAACTTTTTTTCGAGTAATTTTGTTTTGTTTTGATTGAGTTGAAATCCACAGCATATACTAATTCGACCATTCTGAATCGATTGGTGTCCGCAGAATTGCTTTATCTCTAACCATTATCGAATTGAAAAGTCCAAATCGAGTTGAAAGGGGTTTTTTCCTAGCAAACTGTTTTTTTTTCAGACACTCGAACTCATTCGAACTCAGTTTCATAAAATTCAGTATTTTTTGTTCGTGCACACCAAATTTCAAGTCGATTCCGATTCAAAATTCACGTATATATTGTGAATTTCAAACAGATCTGACAATTTTGTATTTTTCGTGATTTTTAGGGGTCTACCCCTTACAACTTTTTTTCGGGTAATTTTGTTTTGATTTGATTGACTTGATATCCACAGCATATACTATTTCGACCATTCTGAATCGATTTATCTCTAACCATTATCGAATTGAAAAGTTCAAATCGAGTTGAAAGGGTTTTTTTACTAGCAAACTGTTTTTTTTCAGATTCTCGAACTCATTCGAACTCAGTTTCATAAAATTCAGTATTTTTTGTTTGTGCACACTAAATTTCAAGTCGTTTCCGATTAAAATTTCACGTATTTAGTGCGAATTTCAAATAGATCTGCCTTTTTTGTATTTTTCGAGATTTTTAGGGGTCTACCCCTTACAACTTTTTTTCGAGTAATTTTGTTTTGTTTTGATTGAGTTGAAATTCGCATCATATACTAATTCGACCATTCTGTATCGATTGGTGTCCGCAGAATTGCTTTATTTCTAACCATTATCGAATTGAAAGTTCAAATCGAGTTGAAAGGGGTATTTTTTCCTAGCAAACTGTTTTATTACAGATTCTCGAACTCAGTTTCATAAAATTCAGTATTTTTTGTTTGTGAACATCAAATTTCAAGTCGATTCCGATTCAAATTTCACGTATATAGTGCGAATTTCAAATAAATCTGCCGATTTTGTATTTTTCGTGATTTTTAGGGGTCTACCCCTTACAACTTTTTTTCGAGTAATTTTGTTTTGTTTTGATTGAGTTGAAATCCACAGCATAAACTAATTCGACCATTCTGAATCGATTGGTGTCCGCAGAATTGCTTTATCTCTAACCATTATCGAATTGAAAAGTTCAAATCGAGTTGAAAGGGTTTTTTTCCTAGCAAACTGTTTTTTTTTTCCAGACACTCGAACTCATTCGAACTCAGTTTCATAAAATTCAGAATTTTTTGTTTGTGCACACCAAACTTCAAGTCGATTCCGATTCAAATTTCAACTATATATTGCGAATTTCAAACAGATCTGCCGATTTTGTATTTTTCGTGATTTTTAGGGGTCTACCCCTTACAACTTTTTTTCGGGTAATTTTGTTTTGTTTTGATTGACTTGATATCCACAGCATATACTAATTCGACCATTCTGAATCGATTAGTGTCCGCAGAATTGCTTTAACCATTATCGAATTGAAAAGTTCAAATCGAGTTGAAAGGGGTTTTTCCTAGCAAACTGTTTTTTTCCAGATTCTCGAACTCACTCGAACTCAGTTTCATAAAATTCAGTATTTTTTGTTCGTGCACACCAAATTTCAATTCGATTCCGATTCAAATTTCACGTATATAGTGCGAATTTCAAATAGATCTGCCGAATTTGTATTTTTCGTGATTTTTAGGTGTCTACCCCTTACAACTTTTTTTCGGGTAATTTTGTTTTGTTTTGATTGACTTGAAATCCACAGCATATACTATTTCGACCATTCTGAATCGATTAGTGTCCGCAGAATTGCTTTATCTCTAACCATTATTGAATTGAAAAGTTCAAATCGAGTTGAAAGGGGTTTTTTTCCTAGCAATCTGTTTTTTTTTCAGATTCTTGAACTCAGTTTCATAAAATTCAGTAGTTTTTGTTTGTGCACACCAAATTTCAAGTCGATTCCGATTACTCAACTCTTATAACTCAACGGAAGGGTTACATAAAACTAATACCTGGTGGCAAGGTGTCGCATCGTAGGTAATCCGATTACCAGAAATCTAACTATGGCATTCCAAGTTCTGAAACTATTTTACCGGATTTAAATATTTCCCTATAAAAAATGTATAGACGGACAAAGGCCCCATTTCTATTATCTTTGAATTTAAGAAAGAACAAGAAACAGAAATATAAAGTATTTAGAAATGCTGTTAAATATTATTTTATTGTCGGTAAAGCCCCTTCAGGTGAAAAATCTAAATTTGGTATTAATTTTTATGTAGTACTTAGAATGCATTATTTATTTTAATTTGCCCTAACTTTTTTGGCAGTAAACTTTTGGGATTTTTTATAGTCAAATCTTATTCCTACTCCTTTTCTAAGCAAAAAGGTATACTCATTCATCGATGCAGGTTATGGGGTCACTTGGACTCCAGTTGAAGTTACTCAGAACTTTACAAAAACTGAGTATCTTATAGATCTCTTCAAAATAAATAACTTTTTATTTATCAATATGCATCAAAAAATAATTCGTTCTCAAAATACAGGGTATGGAATTTTTAAAAATATCACTTTTTCAACATTTTGTATCTTGAGAATGAATTATCACTCGATATATCGTCGTAGAGAAAAAAGTTGTTTATTTTCGCGAGATCATATAATCAGTTTTTGTAAAGTTCTGAGCAACTTCTTCTAGCAGCCTAAGTGACCCCATAACCTGCATCATCGATGCAGAAATTTGCAAATTTGTCAAAAACGGTTCTCAAAAACGGCCTCTAGCGTTGTTGGACGGGTATACATTTTTTGCTTGGAAAAGGAGTAGGAAAAAGATTTGACTATGAAAAATTCCAAAAATTTACTGTCAAAAAAGTTAGGACAAATTTAAATAAATAATGATCGTGTTCACAGCGCCCTCTAAGTGCTATATAAAAATTACTCCCGATCTCCAAATTTTGTGCGAAAAATTCATTTTTTGCAAAAATAATTCAAAATTCATAATTAAAAATTTCAACTTCAACACCCTGTATCTCCGAAACGAAACATTTGCGGACACATGTTCATATGAACTTTTTATCTTAAATTTAGTCAAAGATTAACCCTATTTGTTTGTACAAATACTTAATAAACACCCTGTATTCAGAACAGACCTCACGAAAGAAGAAAGTACTGGACCTTACGGTTACTAGCATCACATATACAGGATAGAATTGTTTGGCCCAATTAGTAGTGTAGGGTGAGCGCAATGCTTTGATGGCTGTTTGAATGCCAGTCATCATTGTTGTCTTTGTCTTTGTTTCTGTATTTCGTCTTCCCTAGCTCGCACAAAAAAATGTCTTTTAAAACCTCAATATCAACTGGTCGTATGGCATAAACCTTTGAGATCAAATATCCCCAAAAATCCGTAGGAGTGAAATCGGGTGAACGAAGGGGTCATTCTACTGGTCCCTTCTTCCGATTCATCTATCAGGAAGAATCTGTAATGTGGTGGCACACCATCATGTTTCAACCAAATTGAGTGATCGATCCAGAGTGGTCGGAAACTGGTGGGTTGGAAAGAGTTTAGGGTTCAATTTTTTTAGTAACAAATCCGAGTATGTCGCCTTTGTTCTCAAAAAATATACCTAGGCCAATTATTTCATACTCCATAACATCCTATTACTTTCTGTGTTGGTTGAGTATGATATATCTGCTTATAAAGTGGGTTTCTTTCTGACTGCCTAAATATAAAGATGCGTCGTGCGAAAAAGATGCATTTTTTATAAACTCTGAACATCTGTTGTACTGATCCATTAGGTACTCACAGGAAAATAAACATGCATACCGCAGCGGAAGGTCCACAGAAACTGCCCTTCATGCGGTAGTGCACAGAGTAGCAAATGCACACCATTTCGAGAAATGGGAAATTCAGATAGTTGATTATCTGAATGAAAATGCAAATTATAACTTTCAGATTTTTTCTCTCAAGTTATATAGGGTCTTTCTCAATATCTATCAGATGTAGTTCAATGTCCAGCGTGGCTTTTGCCGGGGAAGTAGTTGTTTTCTGTTAGATATTACAAAAAAGTAACTTCAATTTTATCGTAGGGTTTTTTCCATTTCCAGAGGAGTCATGTATTGATTCAATTTTCAATTGAGAATGTTTCTCTTTAAAACATGAATCCCTTCCAAGAGAGGTTATCTTGTACGATGGAAAACAGCGACTAAATTCCAACTTTCAGTCGCAGATGATTCCCGACTGACTTTATAAACATCCTGTTCATATTTTCAATGAAATCGAAATCAGTATGTTTAGGCAACTGTCATGAGAATGATTAGTTTGACAAAAAATTAATTTATGCGAGACTTTATAGACGCACGGTATATCTGGAACAATGAACCTTGTTGACTCATTATAGTATCAATTCTTCCTGCAAATCATGCTTGTACACGTTGAAAGAATAGTAATATCTCGCCAGATAATAACTTTTTAGATTCACAAAGGACAGTGAAACGCAATCTGAATTGTCGTCAAGGTGTTTTTCGAAATGCTGACTTGAACTAGCATCGTTCGCAATTTGGCCAGCGTCCAGCGTTTTTGCGGACTCTTGGCAATGTTTCCTAGAGGGGTAATTGCATACTCTTGCTGGGACATTTTTGTTTTGAAAGCTTGTTCGCTCTCGAATTGCGTTTCGGCGATGAACAACGATGAACCATCATTTTTGGGGGATTGCTCACTTGTTTATGATTTCGTTCTAGTTGTGAGTCTCAGATTTCGCTACAGTTTTCAACATAAAGCATCCTGCTTTAGCCCAAAACAAATATTCTATCATATAAGAATAGCCTAGCTAAACTCCGCCAAGAGAAATAAAGGCCATTTATTATTATTATTATTATTATTTTTTCCTGTAAGGAATGTACCAGTCAGGCCCTGTCTCCGGTGCTCCGATACATCCGGAGGGCGCGCTGGCGTCGTTTACCCCAATAACCACTCCCTACGTCCGTAGGGTAAGTGATTATTGGGTCCGAGAATCATGTGCCCTGAGTAGACGAAGCGAACCAAGGATAACGGCCTTCTGCATTTGAGATGAACTGTGGCACATTTGTCGATCCCAAATTCCATACCCATTGCATGCGTATATTCTTCCACCGCTCTAAGGGTCTGATGTAGGTCCCTTTCTCCAGAGGCATCACGCCTCTTCTAATGATGACCTGCTCTGTTTGGACTATGTCTCTACCAGATCTTATGGTGGACTCCTCCAGAGCGGCATCAGTTGTCCAATGCATCCCACTATTATTTTTTTTTTCCCTTACGAGTGTACCAGTCAGGCCCTGTCTCCGGTGCTCCGACCCATCCGGAGGGCGCGCTGGTGTCGTTAATCCCAATAACCACTCCCTACGTCCGTAGGGTGAGTGACTATTGGGTCCGATAATCATGTGCCCTGAGTAGACGGAGCGAACCAAGGATAACGGCCTTCTGCATTCGCGCTGCTAAGATTTCTGCCATATTACGCAAGCAGGTATTATCTTCAAGTTGGAGAGCAGTGTGTCCATCATTCCACCAAGGACTATAATCAGAACCACCATTTTGACAGAGTGGTCCGGATATAACCTGCGGAGTTCAGAGAGAAGATCTCGATATTTAGTCCGTTTTTCCTCCTCTTTTCGAACCATATTCATTTCGCCTGGAGCGGAAAACTCCATGACAAATATCGTTCTACTTTGGTGGTCGAGGAGGACAACATCAGGCTTATTGGCTTGTATTTGCTTGAGGGTGGGAATGAGTAGTTCCATTAGATCCGGCACCTCTCATTCTCCACCACGGACTCAATATCCCCCGGAACATAAGGCAACACCGGTGTCTCGTCTATACCGTACGAGTGTCGTAGATGGCAGTACAACACTCGTAACGACGCGTTATGCCTGTGGATATAGGCTGAGACCGCATAAGATGGGCATGCTGATAGCAAATGCATTACGGTCTCAGGTGCCCCACGACATGCCCTGCATCGGATGTCAGGGACGTCTATACCCATCACGCGACTACGGTAGACAAGGGTGTTGAAGACAATCCTGGCAGGCCATTATGAATCCCTCGGTCTCCGACTTTAGCTCACTCGATCTGAGGAAGGGAAAGGTCAAGCCTTTGGATAAGCCAAGGTCTTCGATGTTGTGAAAGAAAACACCATGCATTGGCTTATCCATATGTTGCTGTAGCAGGACCTCTGTCTCCGCAGTTTTGATGTGAGCTTTTTTCTGAACGGGTACCAACTCGGTGACAGAGTTTGGGTTAGCCCGTTCAGTGTCGAATATGAGACCGAGTTCATCGGCCGCACGGGTTGCTGCCTTAAAAAGAAATGCTCCAATCCCTGCTTTTTCATGGTCGCGGACCATGCAGAGAAGGGGATCTGAACTCCTGATGACTACAGGCCCCATCCAGAACCATTCTGTTATGCAGACACTCCAAACTCAAAAGTCCACGGCCTCCCCGTTGTCTGGGAAAGTATAACCGTGGAACGGACGATTTAGGATGCAAGCTCCTATTGAGATGCATCACTTTGCGAGTTTTAACGTCGAGTTGTCGCAGCTCTTCCTTAGTCCACTTCATCACTCCGAAAGAGTAGAGAAGGATCGGAACGGCAAGCATATTGTTTGCAGCAACTTTGTTCTTCCCCGACAGTTCTGATGACCAGATCTGTCGGAGTTATTATTATTATTTTTATTATTATTATTATTAATAATATTATATATAATCTATAAAATGTTTCTTCATTGGAAGAAATCTATTTTTTCAATGTGATTCACTTCATTCAAAAATATTAACTTTGTATTAACTTTGAAACAAAAGATCTGCAATGCATAAATCAAAAAATTTTAATTACTTCTCTTGCACATTTTGTGGTTTCAAGTAAAGAAATCTCAAATGAAAGATTTTGAACGAATAGTTCTCGTTTTCTGCACTGAAAATGATCATGTTCTTCATCCTAGAGATATTCTTTTTTCTCATAAATAGGCAATAAGGTTTGAAGTAAGTAATTATATGTACCCTATCGAAATAACTACGTTTTCTTTCTTAACTTAACTTAACTTTTCTCTTTCCAAGGAGTTACGATTTCTCTGTCCTAGCAATAATATTTTCTTTATCCAAGAGATTACGTTTTTTCTTTCAACACAATACGTTTTCTTGAATGTAGAAAACGAAAGTTCTTGTGCTAAGTAATCTGTTTACTCTATTGAAGCTGTTATTGTTCTTTTTCTGATAATTTACAATTTATTGAAGTTAAAAAATCAAAAGTATTAAAGTAGTTAGTAATCATGTTCTCTTAAACGAAGATAATAATGCACTCCTTATTTTCTCTGAATAGAACAAGTTTTCTCAACAGGAGAAAATTAATTCAAGAAATGGAAAATTTTACGATAATGTCACTCGACGTGCGTTTCGCCAACAAAGTTAACATCTTCAGGAGCTGATATGATAACAAACAATTTTATCTCGTTGATTTCTGACAAAATTACTATCGATAGTATTGAGAGCACTGGTGGTAGTCAAACTTTTGATTGAATTATTGTTGTGGTACCGCCTAGACTGTACAAACTATGATTTTACTAGTACTCATAACTTTCTTTCGAAGATTTGCTGTGCTGAAAAATTTATTGTTTTTTTTTTGTTCTAGGTGACGACATGATGTTTATTTGACACACTATGCGACGTAAGTTCTTCTTTTATTTAGAAAAAATTGCATCAGCTACGGTGGTACATAATTATAATGGATTACATAATTACAATGGATGTTATATGTCATAATTATTACCAACATATCTGAATCTCGATTAAATGCAATAATATTTTCTGGGGTGCATTTATTGTAGATTTTTCTAATGTATGCTAGTATTTCAGCGTGAAAACTCGCACATTAATATTTTTAATAGTAATGGCATTTAAACATCATGCTTGGTTGGGAGGAAAGGGGTTAGTTGACAAATTGATTAAGTTTCAGATTTTTTACTGCAAAGCACGAACTCAAATCTGTAACTAATAGTTTTATGAAGAGAATAAGTGATTCTACAACGTAGTTGTAAGCTAATTCACTTCCATTTATGTCCATGCGACGATGCTCATTTAATTCATTTCATCAAGGAATGACTGTATACAGGACGGAAATTTCAGAGATGCGATGTCAAACCCCTTTAACATGGAATATTTCTGCTTCACATTGAAGTCAACAATGGCGTGGTGTGGTAATAATCATGATACCAAAATTCAAAGAGTCTGTATTTCATTGCATTAGAGAGGTATAAATAAAATTAAAATTTCCAAGTGAGAATATTTCAAAAATGCAAAAAAAATAAAGAAATGCCCAAACCTGTTTAGATGCAACGTCGGGAACCAAAATATATGAGCGAACCTCGATACTCTCACCCCCTCCATCTCATCTACCAACACTTTGAAAGTTCAAAGGAAAACCCCCATGTGTAATACGTCATTGATAAGTTCTTAAAAATATTTTTCCCTGCCAAGATTTAAACCTAATACGCTTTATCCTCCAACCTCCCCCCAAAGAACGGCATTGGGAATGTCAGCCACATGGGGCTGTGCGCAGGATTTACTTCAGCCCTTCATAGCAGGAGAACCCTACGCTTTGGTTAAATGGGGAGCCGCCCTCTAGTTGTTCTGCGAGTAGTCCTCTCCTGTCCTTTCCAACGTCATGCATGGACGTGTGGGCCTGCCTCCTCATACTTATGCCGAGGTTTTGGTTTCTTCTTTCATCTAGGCCATCAACGATTAAGGTTCTTGAGTTTCCAGGTGCATATGGAGGGAAGTTCCCGGAAAAAAATTTAAAAAACTTAAGGTATGATGTTGATCATTTTGGTTTTTTCCTAGTCGTTCTTGGAAGATATCGTGTGGACCCCATGCGAGGCTCGTTGTGATTGGCTCTAAGATTGGTGAAAGAACTACCAAAGATATGGTATTCGTAAAACTTGTTGTATGCGAGTTGTGCATGATGTTCCACTGTTTCGACACCGGCTAGTTCGTGCAGCTTGTTCGACCGAATGTGTCTATCACTATTTGTGACAATAGCGAATAGTTTGTTCTATATATGTTCCAGTCTCAAAAAAATTGAGTAGAGGAAATGCTGCAGAATACTGGGAAAGCTGTTCTGTTTGTACTCTAAAAGATTACATTACCAAGCTGACATGATGATGTATGTATAGCCATTAGCTTGTAAAAATGTCTCAATCTTTCCCATAACCCTAAATTCTTCGAGCATCTTACAATGTTCCTAGAGTAATTTATCTATGGTTTCCGGATTAATGACTATTTTGTTTATCTTCATAAGTGACATGACTAGGTGGATCTTGACTTGCCTTGCTCCAATTCCACTTTCGAACGAATCGACGCATATAGCGGGATCATACGTATATCTAGCCGTACTTGTTTGAGCAAACATCGGACAGTCATGTGTATATAGCGAGTACAAAAGTGGATACAGGCTCGATCCCTGAGGCACTCCTGCTAACTCTAACTCCTATTAAATTTCTGTTAACTAGGTAGGAATCTAGAAGTCTGGCCGTATGCAGTAGAATGTCTGCTCTAGGCTTTTTGGCAACTAACCCTCGTTCCCAGACATTATCAACAGGCTTTTGAATATCTAGCAGGTCTATTACTGTGTTGTTATTTTTGTTATGAGGCCCCAAGGCCCTCTGGGGTCTTAGACCCGTCTGTGTTCTATGTTATGGTATACTCAGTTCTGTATGGACGTTTTTCTCACAACTTAATATTTTGACTTTCTCTGTTATGCAAAAACATCCCAGTCTTTGCCCCTATTGTTTTTCTTGTTGTTAGTGTAGTCCACCCACTGCCATTCAATGGTGCAGTTTTTTATATAGATCAACTGTACAAGATATTTTTTGAGAGATTCCTCAAAAAATATCTGGTTGATCCAGTGTGTCTTGTTCCTCAGAAGCCTCAGTTCGGGATTGTTTCTTTCGTCTCCTCGTAGTTGGTCATCACCATCCAGAAGGCTCTTTCGATCCTCCCTGGTGAAGTGACTGGCTTCCATGGTCATCTTACGGTGATCTTCAATTTGATAAAGGTTTCTGTGTTCATGGGCAGAATCTTTGCTTGTACGATTCCACTAGGTTTCTAGAGAAGCTCCTCAGAAGTTTGTTTGTGCGAATAATGAGAGGATGAAGAAAAAGAGTTAATTTCACTCTGTTCGGGTTTCAAGAGACAGACGTTGGGTTTCGATCCCAGGTCGTCTGGGTGGAAAGGCCAATGCTTTAGGTCACGACCACTTTACATCTATGTACCAAACTCACGAATTTATAGTTATAATGTGTAACTGAAAACGTATACCCATAGACTGGAAAATACTGAACAATTCTGTCTCCAATAATGTTCAAAATAACACGCGGTTGAGTGAATAAAGAACGTTTCACAAAAGACTCGTTAAGAATGTTACAATTCCAACAAACTTCTGATCTGTTCAAGTTCAAAATGCTTAGTTTTGTTGGAAAGTATCCCAGAGTGTTTTTTTCGTGTTGCTTCTTAAAATAGATTCAAAGTATATGTGTTCACCCAGCAGTTCAATGTTCTGCGGACAAGAGAATAACGGCGGTAGATATTTTTCTGGAAGATTTTTTATTATTTTCGAAATGCCATCAGTGTCGCGTCAATGATTATTGAAAAAGGGAATATTCAGTTTTTATTGTATTCCTTGCTAGGTGCGCTTTTTCATAAATGGATTTGACTTGTTCCACCTGGTTTTTTGCCTCGCTGAAAGATATTCATTATGTTGGAATATGAACATCACTATGGACAGTGGGGGTGTGAAAAATGCGTTGTTTGTTGGTCAAGAGAAACGTTCTATCACAATTAATTTCAAGGCATTTCCATTCAATAGAAAAGTGATGATCAGTGATGTTCGGGATCAGAATTGCTCTATCTCTAACTGTTCTCGAATTGAAAAGTTGAAATCGAATTGCAAGGATTGTTTTTCCTCCATTTTTTTGTGTTATTCTGAGTCAGTTTCGTAAATATTATCGGAATTAGCTTTCCTACTGCGCAGGTCCCTTTTAGCAGGAAACATCAAATGGTGCTGCGGAGAACGTGGTGAAAACCGTGAAAAATTCCTTTAAAAATGCCTGGGGAAAAACAAAAATATTGATTTGAGTAAAGTTTTGAACAACTTTTTATTTGATTACCGTAATACAAATCATTGCACTACAGGTGTCTGTCCTTCTGAAGTAATGTTTGGTAGAAAATTAAGGACACGTTTTGATTTATTAAAGAAATATTGCAATAACGCCAGTCAGTATTTAAGGCAACTTTATTTCGATAGTGACTGCCACTATTCTGTTATTATAAACAGAAATATGTCAGGTTTCATCTGTTCGTCCCTTATTTACTCGTGATTGACAGATGCGTTCTTAACCTAATTCAAATTTGTCTCTTGGATTTTTCTCTTTGCATAATTAATTACAGAATTAGAAGGAATTATTCTGATAATAGAATTGCCCAAACGAACTTTTACATCGCCTCTTGTTGAAAATCTAATATATTTATCAGTCGGAGCCATGTTTTATCCACTGATCATGTCACGATAATTTACGATCTCACCCGAAATGGAAATAAAGGAATATTAATCCTCGCCTTTAAACATCCACTAATAAAGGCAGGCATTATTTTAATAAAGTTGTCCTTATTCCAGATTCACAATGCGCGTGCGTACATGTCAAAATAACGTCACTTTATTACTGCCTGACGTTATTTAGTACTGCAATATCTCTCTATTAATGCCAGAAAAACAAATGCCAAGATAAAACGTTGACGTTAAAAATCGGGTTTCGGTACAGCAAATAAAAATACAATTACGGGGGTAGGGAGTATAAGACTTAAGTCTAGGTACACCCGTGATTGTTAGAGACTTTCGCAGTATACCAAAAATTTCTTGGGTTAGAGGTACAATTTTTGAAAGAATTGGTCGTTCTACATATCTGGTAAAAATTTCTGATTTACAGGTAGTTACATGGAAAAGGCATTTGAATCAAATAAAAAAGTACTATTTTTTGGAAACAATTTTAAAAGAAAATGAAACGATAAGTACAGATACCAATGCTGATGAAAATTGTACGCAGGAACAAGATTCTAATACTGTTGTAGAAAATAGTCCATGCACTTCGGATAATAAAAATTGAATGAACAACCTACAAGAAAGAAACAACCCATTGATAGGTTGATCTACTACTGAATGCAAAAATTATAATCATGTATTATTACTCTTTCTTTCTTCTCACTTCTATTTTTTTGAGGGGGAAGGTATGTGATGTTTCCTGCTAAAAGAGACCTGCGCAGTGGGAAATAAATATAGTAGTATGAATGTCATGTCAACTATCGACTGTGTATAATTTCATCACCAATAAATCAAGTATTCTTATTAATACAGTGTTGTTATTCCATAGTGCTAATTTCAAATGAATTTGCCGATTTTGTATTTTTCGTGATTTTTAGGGGTCTACCCCTTACAACATTGTTGGAGTAATTTTTTCATCCTTCGATTAGATTGAAATTGACAGCATATACTAATTCGACCATTCTGATTTCTGCTCTGCGCATACTTACCTGATATATTTAGTAGAAATTTGGATGTTGATTCACAAATCCAATGTGTGCAATTGAATTAATACTACTAGAAGTGTACTACGCTTCTGAAAATTGTATCGGTATTTGAATGTAGAATGAACGGAAAATCGAATTGACTAACCATCCTGGCGTTTTGGCAGTACTCCAAATCGTAATTTATGGCTGCAAATCTGTTTGTATTTTCGTGATGAATTCAAAAACAAAAATCTACATCTACGCATCCAACGGTTGTGTTAAAAATATCATTCGATATCGGCCAAATAACAGGCATTGAGCTCGCTGAAAAATTATCTGAAATGATAATATGGTAGTAATTTCATTTATATGTATACTAAAGGACTCAACAGTTCAGACTATACAGGATGCAAAGGGTTTTACACCAATTTATTTTACACATAAAAGCTAATTTCTGATTCATATCAGAATTTATATCACACTGTACGTGGGTGGTGACATCATCGCAGTCCACGGACGAACGCCGGTGAAGCAAATAAGGCGACAGGTCCGGACTCGGTTCGTTACAATACATTTTTTGATTTGGAAAACAAATCAACCATGCATCGATTGTTTATATGGCCGATACAATTTCACTATAGAATTTAATAATTCCTCCACGTACCCACAATATACAGGTTGTGTCCAAAACGTACCCACAATATACAGGTTGGGTCCGAAAGCAGCGACTTTTTCAGTGATTTCCATAAAATTGAGCGGTGGTATTTCATTAATTTTCAGATAGTTCGTAGGATACCATTATCAATTCAAATTCATGATATTGGTATGTCCTGAGTCAGACGGACATATTATATACAATGTTCTATTTCTCATGAAGGCGCATCCGTTCTGCTTGATATATTCAAATGCTTAAAATTCCAAACAACTCGGTGACAAACACGATCGTTCTTGATGAAAGTCTACTCCTCAAACACGTGAAATATACAGCATGGGTCCAAAAGGAGCCAGTGCTGATGATTTCCTTAAAGTAGTTATACTAGTAATTCAACATTCAATACCACTCAAGGAGAGCAAACCAAATTTGTTATAAATCTCCGGTTGAATAAAGTTACAAACTTTATACAGCATATTATACACATTATTTGCATATTCATATTTTTGCATATTTATATTCATTCAGGTCTGGTATTTCAAAAAGCGAAGTGGTCGTGGTGTTAGAGTGTTTGCCTTCCGCCCAGGCGGCCCGGGTTGGATCCCCGCACGCCTGACACGGAGTTGAAGTGGTTCGGATTCCACTTTTATTTAAACTGTAGGTCCGGGATCTCCTTTGCTCGCACAAGCTCTGCTTTTGAGGGGGTCTCTCTGAAAACCTGGGAGTTTTATAAAAACAAAAAAAATATCGAAGCATTTCCATGTTACACACAAACCTGCAAATTTTTTAACAATTTAGGACGGACAATTTCAATTAAAAAAATTGTTTTTTCCGTTAGCCAGCTGTAGTCCCCTTGCGAACGGCAGCCCTCGGAAGTCGAAACTTGTGCGAGCCAAGGATTAACGAGGTCTTACCTTTTTACGTGCGATTCCTAGCACTTTCTTTGAACCATCGCCGACTGGTAGCCAGTGACTGAAACAATGTCGCTTCAACCACTCGGCTAAAGAGATGATTCGACTTCCGGCAGTGGTAGAGGTCAGATGGCGGCCTCGTGGTGGAAGTCAGGTTGATGTGTTGTAATGTCCGCCGTCTAAAGAACGTGCATTCACCCAAGATTTAAGTGTGTGTGAAGTCCGCCGTAAAACCATAGCGTAAATAAAGGTTATGGCTGAAACGTGCAGGCAAAAATATAAAAAAGTGCCAATATAAATGGGATGCAGCATTGCCTAAAGCAAGACTCTGCATTCCTCCCGATACAGCTACGCTGTCTACGCCGGTTAGAGTCCGGATGGGAACGGATTTCTCGCAGCGTGGCATGTCCAGATAGCGCCATTTAGGAAGCTCACGGACAAAAATTAAGAGAGAGAGAGAGAACCACTCGTCTACCTGGCCCCGTCATTAGTATGTATAAACCTATATCTAATACAAGTGATAAAAAACGGTTTATTGGTCAAACAGTCACTACACAGAACAAAAATGGGCAAATAAATGAAAAATACATTCAGCACAAATTATATTTAAAAAAAAAGAAAAATAATATTAGATATGAATTATAACTACATTTGAATAGTAGATAAAACCTCAATCACTGTGAGAATAT